>CM063508.1:51786615-51901350 GCA_032207245.1 Pardosa pseudoannulata
AATATAAGGCTTTTACTTTTAATTCTATAGCGTATATTTTACTGTTTCCCCTTTGAGAGAGAACACTGGTGTATGTATTGTAAGTACCTTCCAACAAATATTTTTACTCATGCTGGTCACCAACCCTAATGGATATAACATGTACGTTATATCACGCTAGATAATCATTTCAACTTTGACCATTCTCAGGAGGACTGATTTTTTCTCTTAATTCCGTACCTCTCTTAACTGACAAAACTCTTATCGAGAGGACATCCAGATGCAGATAATTATTCTTCACTCTTTCGGGCAATATAAGAAGATATTTCAAAAGCCTTCTAGTGCTTTAACACGACACTGTGGGGTTTTAGCCTGTCACGCTAACCACTAGGCCATATTGTACCCTTATTTTACAATTAAGTGAAAACAGTATATCTCGGTAACCAAGATAAAGCTAAAGACCATGACTTTTATTTTGCTTCAGTAGCGAGAAGCTTAGCCCAGTACTGGAAAATTGAAAAATAAAATTTCTTTATTTGAGACGGCACGTCTCAAAGCATGCCATGCCTTATGAATACTTTGCATAAACTTGTGAAACATCAAAAGCCTTATCACAACTGTCTTATCAAATATATCTTTATAAATACCCTCTCTTATATGGCATTTGGTGATGAAAGTTTCATTTCCAAGCCCTTTACTTCCCGAAAGAGAGGGATGACTAACTTTTTGAATATATTCAATTGAATCAGATTTTAAAGAACTGGCAGAAAAGTGTGAAGAGTAGGTTGCCATAAAAAAGTCTCCAGAAGGAATGGGCTCATATGTTCTGTCGTGTTAATTATGATGATGAGGAGAGAATGAAAGCACATATTTCATCGAAGAATTCATATGTTACTGTCCAAGACGGTACCGGCCAGCCTTGAGAGAACTTCATCTAGAGATGTACAGGTCTATTGCAATATCCCAACGAATCCCTACCAACACCATGAAGTTTCCACCTCGAACTTCGTTACATTCGATGATATCCTGGAGCGATTACGTGGCCAGCTTCTCTCCAGACCTTTACATGGTTGTAATTTGGTTTCATCACTCATTCTCGACTCATCCAGGAATATAAGTTGACCCAATATCAGACACAGTCTAAGTGACATATTAGCGATAACACCTTAATCGTCTCCTGTCTGGATTGCATAAGTACTTGGTTGGAAGAACAGAAACTCGAGATACCTGGACGTACAGTCAATTGATGTATAGTTTTCGGCTTACAATAGGGGTATATATCCCCTTACGAATGTAATGGGCAATGCAACCATACATTTGCACCTTTTGAAGTTGCTCATGGATTCTGCTTGACTGCAACAGTAATATGTTGATTATCCACGGTGGTTGTAAAACTTAAAATTCCAGCGACAGGTATTCGGACAACTGTTTGAGGAATTGGGAATCATTTTTATTATAGTGAAATTTCGAGATGAAAACAAAAGAAAAAAATAACATCTGTGACTGAGTGTATATTTTTCGGCTTACAGTAGGGGCAGATATTGCCTTACGAATGTAATGGGCGATGCAACCGTACATGTGGCACCTTTTGAAGTTGCTCGCGGATTCTGCTTGACTGCAACAGTAATATGTTGATTATCCACAGTGGTTGTAAAACTTAAAAGGCCAGTGACAGTTATTCGGACAACTGTTTGAGGAATTAGGAATCGTTTCTATTATAGTGAAATTTCGAGATGAAAACAAAAGAAAAAAAATAACATCTGTGACTGAGTGTATATTTTTCGGCTTACAGTAGGGGTAGATATTGCCTTACGAATGTAATGGGTGATGCAACCGTACATGTGGCACCTTTTGAAGTTGCTCACGGATTCTGCTTGACTGCAACAGTAATATGTTGATTATCCACGGTGGTTGTAAAACTTAAAAGGCCGGTGACAGTTATTCGGACAACTGTTTGAGGAATTAGGAATCGTTTCTATTATAGTGAAATTTCGAGATGAAAACAAAAGAAAAAAATAACATCTGTGACTGATTGCCATGCTTAAATGGGTTCTCGCTAAAAACACTGTGTCTCATAAAGTATTTTGATTTTCTTTCTTTTTCTTTTTTACGTAAACTCACATTGATTTTTATAATATTTACAACTGTATTATTCTTATATAAGTGACATTAACCTTACCACGAGACGAGGGTAAATATGAATGTTTGGAGAGTCTACCAGTTATACCTGAGAGCGGCTTCTTCGTTTAACAAACAGCTGATGTCCAACTTGTGACAGTCCCTTGTGTATTACACTCTTTTTTTAAAGGCAAATCAATCATTTGTTCAAACATTTGAATTTTTATGACTAATACTTTTTTATTGTTAACATATAATAGATATCATAGCACAATGAATGCTAAACAGTCGTTTATATCATAATTTTAGTTTGTGTTGTGATGATATTTATTTGAAGTCAAATGTCCTTTCAGCTTTTTTCTTTGAAATTTTCTAATATACTGTGAGATTAGAGACAAATACTTATGCATTTAGAGTTAAAAATTAGAAAAAAATCTATAGGTGCATGGTTCATTATGAGCTTGTGCCTTTATCAGTTCTAACTGAACCTTAACTGACGAATATTCAGAAATATTAAAATAGTATAAATGCTATAATAAAATTACTCATATACTAGCTAACAACCTCTAATATCAAAATGATGCATCAGATAATTTTATCTTTGCCAAATGGAAGAAAAATGTAATAAAAGCTAAAAATAATACCTAAGTTCAACAGCCTCCCCTACTAATCTCAAAATGAGATCTTTCTCCCTTTCAGAAATCTTTAAAATCCTTTTATGACGACTAAGGCGACACAGGGCTTCCTGCTGGGGGAAATTTGGCTGAAAACTCAATACTTATATATCACTAAATTGCAAAATGTAACTAAGAAAAGGAAACAAAAAGGGATTTTTAATATTCATATAGTATAATAAATGGTATTATTATCCCTATATACAATGCATTTATTGCTGTATAATAACAATAATCATTTATTGTGTGTAAAATCTTTTGAATTTTATGAATATATAAAGCACTGCAGGTGAATTGTTAAGGGTCATATTTGTTTGAAATTTATCAATTATTAACCTTTTGATGTATAAAAAGATAATTAGATCCCGTTTGTTGAGAAACGAAGCTATACTTCTGTATGATAATGCAGGCCTCTTTGATTTTCATTATTGTGTAATAAATGAAATTATCATACAATGTATAATACAATTATTGCCAATTCATTTATTGGGCGTAAAATCTTTTGAATTTTATGAATATTTAAATCACTCCAGGTGAATTGTTAAGGGTCATATTTGTTTGAAATTTATCACTTATTAACCTTTGGATGTATAAAAAGATAATTTGATACCGTTTGTTGAAAACCGAAACTACACGCCTGTATAATACTGCAGGCCTCTTTAATATTCATTATTGTATAATAAATGAAATTGTACAACGTACAATACAATTGTTGCTAATTCATATATTGTGTGTAAAATCTTTTGAATTTTATGAATATTTAAAGCACTGCAGGTGAATTGTTAAGGGTCTTATCTGTTTCAAATTTATCAATTAATAAACTTTTTATGTATAAAAAGATAATTTGATATCGTTTGTTGAAAACCGAAGCTACACGCTTTTTTAATACAGCAAAATATTCGTTATTGTATAATAAATGAAATTACTATACAATGTACAATACAGTTATTGCTAATACGATAACTAAATGTTTATTGTAACGAAAAATTTTAGTATTTAATGAATATTTGAAGCACTTCCTATGAATTATTGTGGTTCATATCTGTTTGAAACTTATCAATTATTAACATTTTGATGTAAAAATATATAATTTGATACCGTTTGTTGAAAACTGAAGCTACACTTCTTTATAATACTGTAGGCCTCTTTAATATACATCATTTTACTATAAATGAAATTATTATACAATGCACAATACATTTATTGCTAATATAATAACTATAAATATTTATTACAATAAAAAATTTCGAACGTAATGAATATTTGAAGCACTCCGGGAGAACTACTAACGATCCTATCTCTTTGAAACTTATAAATTATTAAGCTTTTGATGTATAAAAATATAATTTGATACCGTGTGTTGGAAACTGAAGTAACACTCGTCTATAATACTACAAGCCTCTTTAATATTCATCATAGTACAATCAATATAATTATTATATAATGTACAATACGTTTATCGTTAACATAAAAACTAAAAATATTTATTATAAATAAAAAATTTCGTATTTTATAAATATTTGAAACAAACTGGGTGAATTGCTAGCTATCATATCGCTTTTTGAAATTTATCTGTTAGTAACCTATTATTGTTTAAAATAATAAATTTGATATCATTTGTCGAAAACAACAGATGCACGATTTGAAAATCAGAAATAAAGAATTCAACAAAAGAATCGAACTCAGACAACCATCCTGAAAGAATTTTACCACCGAGCCATCAACGAATAAGTAAATGAGTGAAGGAAGAGAATAACAAGATTTAGAAAATTAATGTTAATTAAAATAAAGTAATTTATCTATAATACTATGATTTTATGATCTTTTCAAGTATTGTTATTGAAAGTATATTAGATGCCAAATTTAAACTCAATCGGAGAACGGGAAGTTAGAGAAAAATTAATTACAAGATTTAAATATATGCAGACATACAGTGCGAGTTAAACAAAAAAAAATGTTCAATTTATCAAGTTCAAAGAATTAGTTCAAATTAAGAAGTCTCGAAAAACAAAATCTCTGAATTTTGTACATAAAAAAAATATATACCTTTTTTGCAGGATGTTTTTTACATTTTTACCTTTTCTCATACATTTTTTATTAAAAACATGAAACCTCTCAATTTTGTAGTTAAAACGAATATTACACACATTTTGTGAAGAAAAAATTAACATTTTTTACTTTTTCTCTTACATTTTTCATTCAAAACTTAAAAACTTTCAATTTTGTAATTAAAACAAATACTATACACATATTGTGCAGGAAAAATTGATGTTTTTTAGATTAATTTTTACTTTTTCTCTTACATTTTTTATTCAAAACGTAATAAATCTCAATTTTGTTGTTAAAACAAATATTATACACATTTTATGCAGAAAAAATTAATGTTTTCGTGTTTTTACTTTTCTTTTACATTTTTTATTCAAAATGTAAAAAATTTCAACTTTGTAGTTAAAACAAATACTATAGACATTTTGTGCAGGAAAAATTAATATTTTTTTACATTTTTACTTTTTTTTACATTTTTTACTTAAAACGTAAAAGCTCTCAATTTTGTTGTTAAACGAGTATTATACACATTTTGTGCAGGAGAAATTATTGTTTTTTACATTTCTACTTTCCCTCTTACATTTTTTATTCAAAACATAAAAACTCTCAATTTTGAAGTTAAAATGACTATTATAGACATTTTGCACAGAACTTACAGATATATATATATATATTTATTTAAATTTTTATTACATTTTATTTTTAGAGATCAAATCTCTCTTTTTACAGGACATATTGATATTTTTTAATCTTGCATTTTAGTTTCGAAAATAAATTTCGCACTAAAAAAAGTATTATAAACTTTTTCTACAGGAAATATTAATTTTTTTATGTTTTTACTGGTTTTCTTATATTTTTTATTCGAAGCACTCTTAATTTTGTAGTTAAAACGAATATTCTAGACAATTTTTAATAATGATATAATGTAAATAAGGATATTATTTTGCACGTTTATTTTTTTCTTATATTTTTGTTTCGAAACGAAAAACCTATCAATTTTGTGCTTTAAAGGAATATTACATATATTTTGTACAGGAAAAATTGATATTTTTTTGCATATTTACTTTTTCTTTGTATTTTAGTTTCAAAACGTAAAATCACTCAATTTTACACTTATTAAAAGGAATGTTACAGACATTTTGTACAGTAAAAATAACTATTTTTTACACTTTTACTTTTTCTCTCTTGCATTTTTTCCAAGTACTTACGATAAGGACTCAGTTTTATTCTGAGCACAAAAAGTTATTCGTTAAAATGGTCAAAGCCTAAATAAAAGTTAATCAACTGGACTATTTTAATACAGATATTTTAGTTAATTGTTAATGATGATTAAAATAATTAATATTTTAATTTGTTATCATTAATTATCATTAACTATTTTTTTCGTGAATACAAAGCTAATAACATATTAAAATTTACAGAATATTAATTAAAACAATGTAAATTAATTTTGAAAGTCCATTGATGACTTCAGAGGTAGTAGATGTAACAAGGGTACTTTATAAAGTAATAAATTTAGAGTTAGGAATATTTGTACACATATAAACTGAAGTATATATAAATTGTCACAAAATTTCTCTTAAAATCAGTTAATATCTTTGAAAATTCATTTTTTCGAAAATTTTTGTGAAATTTCTAAAACGCCTCTTGCTACGTATTTTTTCATATATCTCTATAAAATGTTTACCAAACACTCTTAACATAAAATAAAATAAAGATAGAAATTTGTTTTTAAATTCGAATTGATTTAGATTATTAAATTTAATATAGAATTTGAGAGTAAAAATTTTTCGCGATCAGTAAACGTACAGACAAAATATTTTTTAGAAGAATAATATATGAATAATATGAAATTTTAGGCTCAATGAGTACTTTACAAGTTAGCAAAACATTTTAAAAAGTGAATTTCTTTTTAAAGTTATTGTGGTTACAGAAATTTATTTGTATGAAATTGATTTAGTTATACTTCAATATATATATGTATACAAAGTTTAAAAAATTTAGTATGTTCCTAAGAAAACAAAGTTATGTACGAAGTTTCTTAAATTTAAATTAGTATTTTTTTAAAATACAAAGTTCTCTACAAAATTTTATAAATTTAATTGATAACTTTCTAAAAGTAATTTCTGTCATAAATTTAAGTTAATTTTCTAAAAGTATTTAAGCTTTTCTAAAAGTATTTAAGCTGATAACTTTTTAAAGGAACGAAGCTCATGACAAAAATTCATAAATTTAAATTAATAATTTTCTAAAAGTACAAAGTTCTGTATAAAGTTTCGTAAATTTAAATTAGTAATTTTCTAAAATTCTCTACAAAATATCATAAATTAAATAAATAATTTTTTAAAAGTACAAATTTCTGTCATAAATTTAAGATAATAATTTTCTAAAAATACAGTTTTCGCACAAAGTTACATAAATTTAAATAACAAGTTGTTAATTTTCTAATAGTACAAATTTCTGTTATAAATTTAAGTTAACAATTTTCTAAAAGCCCAAAGTTCTAACATAAATTCAAGTTGATAATTTTCTAAAAATATCAAGTTCTGTACAATAATTCATAAATTTAAATTAATAATTTTCTAAAAGTACACAGTTCTGTACGAAGTTTCATAAATTTAAATTAATAATTTTCTAAAAATAAAAAGTTCTGTACTAAATTTCCCAAATTTAATTCGATAATTTTCTAAAAGTACAAATTTCTGTCACAAATTTAAATCAACAATTTTCTAAAAATACAAAATTCTGTGCAAAGTGTCATAAATTTAAGTTAATAGTTTTCTAAAACACTTTGTAACTTTCACCGCCCTTTTAAATATACCATTAATGCGTCATCGCTGTACGTGACGTTGTGATTAAAGTGCGCAATGTACTTGCATTTTTTTGCAGCTGCTTGCGCTTGTTTGCTGACTAAACATAAGAAAAGCGAACCAGATCATATATATATAAAAAAAATGTATCGAAACTCTGGTGACGTAGAGGAAGAACGCTTGAGACTTTCGTTTAAAGGCTGTTCTTTTTGAGCGGCTATTCCTAAGAGTGCTTGATAAATACTGGAGTCCTCAAACATTGAAAGGCTTTGAGTAGGTAATGGATCATTTAAAATCAATGCTTTCAGAAATCTTTCACTAGAAATGAAGGGTCGAAATTTAAAGAGCAATAATGTCGTTAACTGTGTACTTAACATCTGTAAGACTTAGCGGTATACGCAAATGTAAATGAAAAGAAAATGTGAGAGAAAAAAAATATTCAAATCTTTGACATCTTTTTCATGAATTATTTTACTTTGTATGCAGTATACGCAGTATTGGAATCTTATAAATTTTTGGTCTTTATATATCACTGGAAATACTGATTTTGGTCAAGATTTAATCTACTTTGACTAGTTTAAAAGTAACGTCTGTAGACAAGTAAACTTTAAAACTTTAAACATCGATTTAACCATTTCTAAACACATATGACTAGATCCATCATGACGTAGTGCGTACATGCCAAGACCGTAGTTAGAAATTATTTTCGGAGGGGAACCAAGGGGTAAGACAGGTTTTCTTATGTATGTATATTCCTAACGAATAACATAACGCAATGTGGTTTTGAAATAACAAAATGATTAAAGAGTGATATAATGAACAAATTTAAAGCTTAGAATGGGTAATAAAGTATTTGCACAGTGAATTTAATAGTAAAATTAACATTAAAAACGGTTTTTATATTATTATTTGCTTAAATTTCTTTCTCATTTAGCTATACACCAAAATCTAGTCCAACCTAATAAGTTGAAGATATTTTAGAAGATAGAATCTGTCTCAAAATACTCACCATGGAGCACCCTCGACAGGAAGACGATATACAATAGATTACCGAAAATGATCTTGAGACGAATGACCCTAGGGGATGGGGGTGTGGGGTAGATAAAAGACTACGG
Source organism: Pardosa pseudoannulata (assembly GCA_032207245.1). NCBI lineage: Eukaryota > Metazoa > Arthropoda > Arachnida > Araneae > Lycosidae > Pardosa > Pardosa pseudoannulata. Next base: position 51,795,358 of record CM063508.1, read on the forward strand.
CCCGCAAGACATTTATGGCCGAAGCAGTTTCTTTTTTAGAACACTGTTGTCTATGCACAGCTAGGCAGATGACACACCCACACGTGGTCAGTTTTCTTTCCACTAAACGGTCTTTTAGAATTTTGGAATTTCGGGGAGGGACCGGTCCCTTAAATCCCCTCCCTTGCCTACGGCTTTGGTACATGCTAACGGACGTATGTATCTTGCATAACTGAACACCTGTTCGACGCTATTATGTCAAGCTGGGGAAAGGTTAAAAAAGAGAATAAATATGGAATCATACAACAAAGCACATGTAAAGCTTTGAATCAGACCTATCGCTACAATATTGATATAAGTAAAATAAATACAAGAAAATATAAATGAAAGAAGACTAACCGGTAACTACAATTTATTTTAAAACTTAGTATTTAAACATCATTACAGAACTATTTATTCTATTTTGTCAGTTTGCCCAAATCTACGTAATTTTTTTTTGTTAGAATATTTCTGCAAAGCTAGTGTCATGCCTAAAGGAAAATGGCGTTCACGAAACGATAAAAAATCATACAATCCACCTCTTCTTACATTGATTCATTTTTTATGTCCTTTCATTACCATGATTTTCTGCTAATTGCGATAAGGGGACAAACACTCCAACGATCTCACTCCATCACTTAGGCCGAACGATGGCCGATTGGTTAGGGTGCTGACCTTTGGTGCAGGAGTTAGTGGGTTCGAATCATACTGTGGCATGGATATTCGTAGCCGTTCGGAATCGGTTTTACACTGTAGGTCCCGGTCTCATTAGCCCTCGTGTTGCAAAAAGTAGACCGTAGCACTCTAAACCAAACCAAACCATCCATCACTTAGGCAGGGAGGCAAACCTGACCTGTCCAGCAAGGGTCGGCACAAGTTAAGACACTGGAAACTTTTTTCCTCTCCGTCGGTAGTCCACTGATAGCACCGAGGGCGGTTGACTGATGTAACTCTCTGTTATAGACCTAAAAGTTGAAATTTTGTATTTAAGATTGAAGTGGCATACACTCGCTGCCAACCACAGGGTTTCTAGCAGCCGAGAGCCGAACGATGGCTGAATGGTTAATGTGCTGACTTTCGGTACCAGAGTTCGTGGGTTCGAATACCACTGTGGCATGGATATTCGTAGCCGTTCGAAATCGACTTTAAATAGTAGGTCCCGGTCTGCTTATCCCTCGTGTTGCAAAAAGTAGACCGTAGCACTCCAAACCAAACCAAACCATCCATCAGGCAGGGAGGCAAACCTGACCTGTCCAGCAAGGGTCGGAACAAGATAACACACTGGAAACTTTTTTCCTCTCCGTCGGTAGTCCACTGATAGCACCGAGGGCGATTGACTGATGTATCTTACTGTTATAGACGTAAATGTTGAAATTTTATATTTAAGATTGAAGTGGCATACACTCGCTGGCAACCACAGGGTTTCTAGCAGCCGAAAGCCGAACGATGGCCGAATGGTTAGTGTGCTGACTTTCGGTACCAAACTTCATGGGTTCGAATCCCATGATAATAACATCATATAACGACAAAAATCGCCAGAGATGGGAATTTGGTACCATAAATTCCCTTCTCTGCAACGTCAAAATGAGGAACTCTGTAGTCATTATGATGCAAAGGTCGCCAGCGACATATTCCAACAGCAATATAGTACCCTATGAACCCTAGTACATAAAATTTAATGATTACATGCTTATGTACAAAAAAATAGGCCTAACAATGGCCGATTGGTTAGGGTGCTGGCCATTGGAACCGGAGATCGGATCCCACAGCGGCATGGATGTTCGTAGCTGTTTCGGAATTGGCTTTAAACTGTAGGTCCCTGTCTCATTAGCCCTCATATTGCAAAAAGTAAACAGTAGCACTCCAAACCAAACCATTTAGCAGCCGAAGCCAAGGAAGAGTGGGGAAAAAATGCATCCACCATACATTATTTGGCAATAATTCAATTTGCATTAACACAAAAGTAAACAAACATATCAGTAATATAGTATAGAAATACATACGGTACCTCAAAAATACTTAGCTGTAAAATGTTGAAATTTTGTATTTAGGACTATTGTAACATCTAGTAGGGCACCTCCATTTTAATTGCCATCTGCATTTTATATAACAAAAATTCTGAATGTAACAAACCTTAGAACTCTACTGGTCACTTCTGGATTGAAGTACTTGAACTTTTATTGTGGAAAAGGTATATACAACTCATTGTTGAATTTGTATTGTATACTTTCTTTTACGTTTTTAAAAGGTAATATTTTAGCAATTGTGTAACTCTCAACTTTATTAAATAATTAGAAAATGGCATCTCTCATTTAAATAAAATTTATATGAAGTGAAGCAAAAATGTGTATAATTTCATAGGCATACAAGGAAATCATGTGGTGTGTGCAATTGATTTTTCTATAATTATCGTCTTACAAATCCCTAGAAAAAAACAGAAAGAATTTCTCCACTTACCTGGCAGATGATGAGAAGAATTTGAATTGACTTAGAGTACTATTCTGAAATTTAGAAAACCCGAAGATTAATTAGACGGGATCTATTCTTTTAGGGAAATATAGTACTTTCCAGTCGAAAAATCTGCATTATAACACCAATTTTCTGATATATCATTAAACACAGTTTGTCCTTTCGAGAAATATGCTTTAAAAAGTGTAAAATATATAGGCGAAGGAAAAATAATTAATTTGTTTAACACTCAACATAAATTTTGAGGTTATATATCAGAAATTCAATCTTTTATCCTAAATTCATGTTAAATATTTTTCTATTTCTGTAAACTTGAAACTTAAAAGTATTTAAGATCTTAAAATTTTTAAACATTAAAATGATTAATTAAATTTATAAAAACATTAGTATGTTTATCACGTAAAAAATCATAATTATTCTTTGTACTGATGTAATTAAGATACACTAGCTAAAAGTGTCATTTAGTTTTAATTTTTAACAGAAATAAAAATTTAAACTTAAATATATATGTGTGCGTGTATGTGTGTGTGTGTGTGTGTGTGTGTGTGTGTGTGTAATATGGGCGAAACTCATTCAAAATCCCAACACAGTTTATTTCTGGTAATAAACATGAAATCCATACAACAGGCAAACACTTTTACAACATCGTGCACATAGACAATGAGATCCCGCAAATACATTTTTCAAGTAGGGATTCCTAAGGTAAAAAGACTATGAATAATCCCTCAGCACAACTAACCACGTGATAAAAAAATACCCATACTTGCTAACTATTGGCTAAAGTAGTACAAACAGAGAATTAAGTCTATAGCGTGTCTGGAGGGAAAAATCAGAATTACCTCGCAAACAACGAACGTACTTTATGAACAAAAGTTATTAAATTAATATTAAAATACGTAAATAAGGGATTTTAATATATATATATATATATATATATATATATATATATATATATATATATATATATATATATATATATATATATATATATATATATATACATATATATATATATATATATATATATATATATATATATATATATATATATATATACATATATATATACATATATATACATATATATATAAATATAAATATATAAATATAAATATATATATATATATATACATATACTAGACAAAACGACAGACGTTGTCCTCTTTTGACGTTGTAAATCCAAAACTTGTAAAATGTTTTAAAATAAATTATAAATTGGATCGTTTTGATGGAATAGCTAGAAAAAATTATTTAAAAACTTAATTAGATTAAATTAAAATTAAACCTTCGCCTGCACGGGGATTCGATCTTGGGGTTTCTTGCAATAAAGTCGGTTGCGCTGACCACTGAGCCACAGAGACGTTGGCAATGAAGGGTTTCAAGCGACATTATAATAATCTCAACAAGTGCGCAATTCTGGATTTTTAATAAAAAAAATACCTATCGGATCAAACTGTGAATCTAAACCATTTTCGAATCAACTTAATTGCATACACAAAACTTCATCAAAATCAGTCCAGCCGTTTAGGAGGAGTTCTATTACAAAAACAGGGACAGAAGAATTTTACATATAAAGATATATATATATATAATGTTTTTTATAATGTGTATTGCTTTACAGGGTAAAATCAAATAATTTTTATAAAGTAGGAGTCTTATGAAGGTACTACTAAAATTTTGTTTTAAGAGATAAATTTTTATTTTATAACGAATTAAAAACAGTCCGTTGTAATAAATATATTTTGGATTGAAAGCTCTAAATTCCCTTAAGCCGATTTAAAAGGCCTGTGAACATTATTCGAATAAACTCCAGTATATGTCCCATCCCGTTATTATAAACAGGGATTGAGATACTAAACTAATTGCAAACTCACATCACTGCAAAACATCTTGGTAATGAGCACATATGTTTGATATGCTTATCCTTATCATAAAACACGTGCTTTCAAACTCCAGTTTCTATATTTTCCCATCATAAAGTAAATATGCAAACAAAAACCCAATTTCAACTAACCACATTCATTCCATCTGATTTGAGATTAGTTTCAACCAATTAGAGATCACCCATAATATATGTTGTGCTTGGTAAATTTTGTACGTTTGCATAAATTGCATTCAACACCAAATCTGGATAATCAACGTTACCGCTAATCAGAACAAATCTCAATTTCTACTAATATGTATTCGAGTATTAAGGTCTGTAAAAGACCACAATCCTAACATTTTGAGGTTGTAAAGTGGTTACATAATAAGAATAATAATGATTAACGGTAAAAATAGTAGTTAATATCAATCGCAATTTTTAAAACTACTCTTTTAAATTTAAAGAATAAATAAGTGAATTCTGAAATATTTCCTCTTTATCATTCACCATTTTGTAATATTCAGTGTTCAACCCTTTGACAGTTTCATTTTTCTCCAGAATTCGGTCAAAAATGTCACATTTTTTATTGCATTTTTTTCTTTATTTTACATTTTTAAGTAAGATATGTTATTAAAATTAACATTTATAATATTTTTAAGCATTTATTACAACTTTAATCTTTCTATGAAAGCATCATAGAACTGAAGTTAACCTTTAGTCTCATCGATATTCAAGTTAATTTTTGGAATTCCAGTGAAAGCAATTCTAGGAGGCGGATCCGACGGATTATCACAATTAATTTAAAAAAATTGTCTTGCTTGACTGATTCCATCTGTACTACTATCAGAGTCACTACTATCCAGGTCATCTAGTAAACTTTCGCTACTATCATTTACAGATAATTCAGTTTCTGATTCCGAGTCACAGTTCGAATCACAAGAAATTAGCTCCATACGCTCTGAATTATCCATTATTTTAAAGTAAAAAAATATTATTCAGATTTTACATCAATTAAATTATCAGGCGGTAAGTAAAATATAACCAGAAAGCTATACGCTGAAAGATAACAATTCGTCTTCTGATACAAAACATGCTACAAAACCCGCGCTTTTGAACCAGAGTAGAAAATACAATAAACTGCAAACTATCCTTTACTGGACAATACGAATCTATACGAATAATTTGTTACTAAAATTGGAAAAAATACGGCCGAAACAGTGCAATCGAAATAGAAATCAGATTGCTCGTACGGCGTACGGGCAAATCAGTAAAGGCCCGTAAGCTGTGTGTATTCTTTACTCAGCAATTGTGCTTATTTTCAGTAACTCCTCGTTGTCAAAATAATCCACAGCATTTTCAAAAATTCCCTCCTTTTCGTTCATTATTTTGTAATATTTTTGTGTAACTTCTTATTCAACAGTTGATTTTCGTATTTAGCAACATCTCATTTTCAAACTAATCAACAAAATTCTAAAAAAAATCCTCCTTCTCGTTCACTATTTTGTAATATTCCTTGTGCGACGTTCTATTCAGCAGCTGTTTTTTGCATTCAGTACTATATCATTGTCAAACGAAATGCACCCATAAAGTTTTAATCATCTTTCACAAGTAACTTTTAAAGATAACTTCATAGTGCAAATAACAGTGAATAACGAAAAGAAATAATTAATGACAATCAAAATATTCAAACCAACTCATTTTATTAAAAACAATATGTGAATTCTAACTTCTTTCCTCCTTATCGTTCTCTGTTTTGTAATATTTTGTAATATTGTTTAAATGTTTACTCAAATGTTGATTTTACCTTCTGTAACAGCTCATTGTCAAAACTAAACAATTCTAAAAATTTCCTCCTTATGTTTCATCCTTTTGCGAAATTCCTTGTACAACTTCTAATTCAACAATTGTCTTTCAGATTCAGGAACATCTCATAGTCAAAACTAATCAATTTGATTCTAAACAGTTCATTCATCGTTTTGCAATATATCTTGTGTGATTTCCTAGTCAACATTTGCTTTCTACATTAAGTTTAGTTCAGATAGTTTTTGTCTTCTGTAACAGCTCATTGTCATAACTAAAAAATTATAAAAATTCCTCTTTATCAATCATCATTTTGTTGAACTCCTTATGTGACTTCTTACTCCACAAATGCCTTTTTACATCCAGTAACATATCCCAGTCAAAACTAATCAACAAAATTCTAAAAAATGTCCTTCTTCTCGTTCATTATTTTGTGATATTCCTTGCGCAACTTCTTAGTCAACAGTTGGTTCTTGCATTCAGTAACATCTCATTGTCAATACAAAGTATACCAATAAAGGCTTAATCATCTTTCTGAAGCCACTTTTGAAATCCTTCTTTAGTTTCAATGTCAGTTTATCTACATTTATATATGTATGCATTTTTATGTAAGTATGCATGTTTGCATGCATAAAAGTATGCGTTAACTTAAAACCTTACTAATATATTCACTACAAAGTTAAAGAAAAAAAAACTGAGTCCTCATCATCATCCTTATTATAATCATTCGACATTTCGACAGTTTATGAGCTTTCCAAGGCCATCTTCTCTGGACGTCACCCAACGCCCTTCTTTTTTTCACATTCACCTAGGAAATCGAGCTGTCTATATCGACCGAATCTTAGGGCCTATCCCTGTTATGGACACTAGTTTATCTGGCTTCAAACCTTTTTTTTTCACCATTTACTTTCAGTCTTTATTCTCTTTGCGTAAGCTACGCTCTCAGAGCGATATATTTTTATAGGGCGAAGAACATCTGGCTCTTTTCGAACGCCTCATTAAGTTCAGTTTGTCATTTTGTCACAGTTAATCATTTTCTTTGACCCCTTTCGAACAACTCCTAGAGTTCCAAAGGAACACAGTTTTCTTTTTCATTTAGTTAGAGTGTCAGATGGTAGAAAGAACTTTGAACCTGTGACAACTTTGCTTTACGGAGAATATAGTGCACTTAAGAATGAAAATCTCATTGTTTCATAATTCTGTTACACGTCAGTGGATGAGGATATATTAGCTGTGGTGCTGAAATTTTGAATTACACTTAATGAATTCAAATCAAGCTCTTTATAATCATTCGAAAACCAATTTAACAGATTTACTGCCAGTCATATTTTTAGAAATACTTAAAAGTCGGTATCATATTTTATTCATATTTTTACTTAAATTTTACAGCAATGAAGTTTTAAGTACTTGTATTTTATGTTAAGAATAATGTATGACATTTTTAAATTAATAATATCAGTGTCTGATTGGTCCAATCTGTCTCCATCAATCTATGCTTCCACTTCCAAGTCTCTTTTGGTCCATTTTAACGCTTATTTTCTAATCTTAAAGTCGTACGAGGTCTCTTTTTACTGCAAATTATCCCTTCAGAACAATTCATGAGAATAGTGCAATAGAATTTTCTGAGCTAAGCCCTCTAATTTTGAGATTTTAAACCCTAAAGCATGAAATTGGCAGGGAGGGAGAAACATAAAACTCATAAAGGGGGAAAGGATAGAAGATGAGGATTCGTGAGTTCAAAACACAACAAATTGGTAGAGAGTAGAATGTTTAGATACAGAAAATAAATATTTTTGTAGCCAAAGTCCTACCGTGCATATCGACGGCGGAAAACAGAATGACTAAAGATGTTCCCGGATTACCATCTCTTTTGATGGTCAGAAACATTCACTTTAAACAACAACAGTAAAATAAAACCGCAAATTACTATTAGATTTATTATAAACGAGTTGTCTCTGCTCAGGTAGTTTTGTTTTCTAAGTTTACAGTAAATTCCACTTCTTGTTTTGACTGGTTCATCTTTACTGTTGAGTCTAGACTTAATTCCCATGTTCGGCCGCTTTTGTCATTTTGGAATCTGATGGAAATGTCTTTTATTCCAATGGTTATGAACTGAATGATGATACCTTTGTGTTATCAAATATGTGGTTGACAACAGCATTTCTTCTTTTGTTCTTGTTTCTAATCCTCCGAGGGCTTAAACCACTATTTGCAAGTTATATAATGATACTGTTGTAGAATTCCTCACTTTGATTGCGAATTTTTCTTCAATATTCGTTGAAAATAACCGACTCATTTATTGAGCTCACGCCCATGAGGGTACGCTTGGTAAAGTAATGGCTGATTCTGCAGCTAAAACTGTCAGCTTATTATATTTATTTGATATGAGACAGGGTATTTTTCCTGGTCGCATTCGAACTTCTTCGTTTATATCTCTCAGTTTCAATTGGCATTTTGCTGTTGTTGAACGTTTGACCCATTACGGTTTTCTTCGGGTGAATTTTCACCGCAATCTTTCAAACCATTTCCTCCGCCAACTCATCACCACTATAATAAATTCTCCAACTACTTCAGGCCTTTTTTTTTCAGGAAAATTGTCAATTGCGCATGTGGCTGCACCACAGCTGACGCTATTCATTACATTTTTTAGTTCTTTGCTTAACGATTATCGCTCTACACGTTTTCAACAGTGTCTTGTGTAAATACCTTTATTTCAATTAGTTCTTCCTTCTATGACTCGCTCCTTTAATTTCCATCAAGCATCATATTGTAGCTCAATTTCTCACTTCACTTTTATTTTAGTTTTAGTACTCCTCCCTTTTTTTCTCATTGCTACGTGCCTCAACCTTGCATGTTTTTGTTTTTGTCCTCGTTTTCTTTCTTCTGTTTTTTTTCTGGCTTGTGTGTGGGGGAGGAGAAGTTCATTTTTTGGTGCGGTAAAATCTCTTTTTGTAGGTATGTATCACCTGCTCATAAATGAACTTATTTATAAATTAGTGTAACAACACTGCCACACTCTGCCGAACCGCCTAGAAGCAGTGTCAGCTGAACAAGAAAGTAATATTATTGTCGTAGCAGCGTCACTCCTATCGGAATGTTCTGCTCTGGGGAAGATAACCGAACTACTCAGATTGGCAGATAACTTACTAAACAGTAAATCTAGATCTAATTATCTCCCGAGAAACAAAAGGTTGTTTGTAGCTTTCCTATCCAATTAATCTCTATTGAAGTTAAGGACAGTTATAGTAAATAATTCGCTTAGCAGTAATAATCCATGAGGATAAACTTTTTAGTAATTGATTTCTAGCTGCATTATAATTATTTTTTTTTTAATTTTTACAGTATAATCGGAGAGAAGATTCTGTTGATAATTATGCCTATTTTCAAAACAAGTAGTGAATATTTTTATTTAAAATTAATTTTTAGAAGTATACATGTTTTAGAAACCAGTAATTTTCTTTGATTGGTAAAACTTTAATACAGAAGTGTGTAGATATTGTAAAGAACCATCTTAAGCTGTTTTACCAATATAAGATTTGATAAATTGTCCTAAAAGTACAGAAATTTTGAATGGAACATAAGTACAGAAAATTTGAATATCTTGAATAGAACTCAAGATACTGTGTTAGAATACTGCAGACAACTGAAATCATACTTCTAAAGCGGCGAATGATTCTTTGATTCTTCAATATTTTTTCTAGGAGTTTAATTTCTTTTGGCGCATCACAGATTTTACAGGCATCACAACTGTTTATAATATCATGGAGTTTACCTATCAGATTACCATAGGCATTGTATTCTAATAACAATTTAGTTTCACAATTCTAAAATATTGAAATAGCTAGTTATGCTGGAGGCAATAGACAAACCCTACATTACTAGCCTAAGAAAAATAACATATCTTTATATTTTTCGAATTTATCTATTCTTATATTTTGACCATAACTCTAAAATTTGATCCCATTTTGATTTCGGAGATAATAACATCACTGCATGAAACTTACCATTCATCATCCATAAGTCACCCACTTCCGTTAGATGAGGAAGAATTCGATTTCGACCTCATACACTGAAATAGTCACATTTCTGGGAGTCGAGAATGGAAATCTTGCCCACACCAGTATATCTCAGAACTTTCAGCTGAATTCTAGATATGGGTTTCACATAAATGCTATGAGAGTCAATGCTCTTCAAACACCTACTCGTCAAGGTATAAATATATCTATCGATTTGTATCTATTCTTTTTATATTTTTACCCTAATTCTAAAATTTGATCAATATTTTGGTAAGGTGTCGTGTTTCCTTAATTGATTCCTTCAAAAGCAGCACGGTTTGAAACTTACTACTCCACATCTTGCCGAACAATAGCCGGATGGTTAGGGTGCTTGCCTTCGGAACCAGAGTTCATGGATTCGAATCCCACTAAGGGATGGATCTTCGTTGCCGTTCGGTATCGGCTTTAAGCAGTAGGTCCCGGTCTCATTAGCCCTTGTGTTGCAAAAAGTAGACCGTAGCACTCCAAAACCAAGCCAAACCAAACTCCATATCTTAATACATCTTCTTCCACCTGATGAGGAAGAATTCAATGAAACTGAACAATATTTCGGAGAGTCGTGAAGGGGAGTCTTGCCAAAACCAGTATGTCCAAAAGCATTCAGTGAAACTTTCAGCACAATCCTAGATATAACTTTCACATATGTGATCAGCTGATTAGGTCATTCTAGAGCAAATCCTTTTAGGGCAGGTCTCATCAAAATCGTTTAACAGCTAACCACGATTAACCCTTGGCTCCAATTAATAGTGGGACGCAATTCTCCTTTTAAACATAGATTAATCGTGCTTAGCCGTTAAACGGCCCTAAATGTGTCATCTGTGGAATCTGTTGTTCCTTAAACATAAAGCAAATTCTATGTTGTAACGACAACCGTTGAACTAGGAGTAAAAATAATAGTTAAAAGCATTAGTTTATTGTGTTTTCCTTATGACGCCGAAAAGAGAAATCCTCTGAATTGTTTTCGGCGGGAAAAAAAGTAAAGTAGAGAGTTGGAAGAAGTCGGATGGAGTTAATAGATAGAACACCCTATCTTAGGTTTGGTTTGATTTTGAGAGCTACGATCAATTTTTAGCAAATGAGAGGACAATTTGGACTTACTGTTTAAAGCAGATATCATACGGCTATAAGAAGTATCGGAATAATAGCTATAAGCCATCGGTGTTCGAAGCAATCAAGGATTACAACACTAGACGCGAGAGAAATATAGACATAGTAAATGAGAAATAGAAAGAGGAACATTATGTGATGTCTTCGGGAAGCAGAAAAACTCCCCTAAGTCATCAAATAATGCAAATTTGGGTCACTTGTGACAAATAAATCAACAAGGAAAAATGTAATTATACCGATAAAGTTATTATATAAACATTGTATATTCTACACATCCCACTTAAGGCGTCCAGGGGAAAACCATTAAAACATTTCGTGATAATTTGCTTGATTCGCAATTTCTTCCCTGAGGAATTTACACTATTTAATATACAATTTGTTTAATTATTTTATAAAACTATTTTTAGATATAAATTTTAATATAAACAAATACAATCCCAATATAGCTAAAATGTATAGCTATTCCTTTCTGTCTTGGGAATATTCGGAATAACCTACGTGATTAACAAGTTCGTTAAAATAATTATAAAAAAAAAACTATGACAACTCTTGCAGTTCTGCTTTTTCACATGTGATTTACATTTAAATAAAGCATCCTAATATACTATTTAAAAATTGTACATTATTATTTTAAAGGTTTAATTTGCTCTAAGATAGTTTTATTTCCCTTGTTAGCTTCTTCTTTGATTATTTACATTTTTTGTTCCAATTGCTTTTTTAATCAATTTTGATTTATTCTTTTGAGCTTCGATTGCTTCATTTTCTGAAGATTCCTTTTTTTTTCTTCTTCATATTCCCATTTAACAGCAAATAAGAATTTTTGAAAATGCACAAGTGGTCTTGAAGAATTTTTTTTTAATTTTGACTATCGAAATTCACTATTTTTCAAACTTTTTTTCTGCAAAAAAATTCCCAGCATTTTGTCATTTTTTTTACGATTTCTCTAATATTTCTACAATTGCCAAATTCCCGGATAATTCCCAGTTTTCCCTATTTTTCAGATAGCTGGACACCTTGACTATTTGGACATTTGTAGATATTTTCCCCTTACATTTTCTTTCAATAAAGTCTGTTTGAGAAAGGAAATGATAGTTAAAAAATAAATAAACAAAATAAATTGCGAGGTAAGAAAATTCTGGAGCAGGAGTTTTGGAAAACTACCGCATATTAAATAGGTGTTTATTTACATATGTTAGTATGCACCTCACGGATACTAATATGAGATGCTTAGCATGTAAAAAAGGAAACAATTAGCAAGTCCTTTAGCTTTATCGTAACTATTTCTCTTACTTGACCCTCATATGAGGCTCCTATTTTAACCCTTTGGCAGTTTCATTTATTTTCCAGAATTCGGTCAAAAAATGTCACATTTTTTTATTGCATTTTTTTGTTCATTTTACATTTTCAAGTAAAGATGTGATATTAAAATTAACATTTCTAATATTTTTAAGCATTTATTACAAATTTTATTTCTTCCTATGAAAGCATCATAGAACTGAAGTTTACCTTTAGTCTCATCTATATCCAAGTTAATATTTGGAATTCCAGTGAAAGCAAATCTAGGAGATGGATCAGAAGGATTATCACAATTAATTTAAAAAAATTGTCTTGCTTGACTGATTCCATCTGTACTACTATCAGAGTCACTACTATCCAGGTCATCTAGTAAACTTTCGCTACTATCATTTACAGATAATTCAGTTTCTGATTCCGAGTCACAATTCGAATCACAAGAAATTAGCTCCATACGCTCTGAATTATCCATTATTTTAAAAGTAAAAATATATTATTCAACTCTTACATCAATAAAATTATCAGGCGGTTAGTAAAATATAACCAGAAAGCTATACACTGAAAGATAACAATTCGTCTTCTGATACAAAACATGCGAAAAAACCCGCTCTTTTGAACCAATCAGAGTAGAAAATACAATAAACTGCAAACTATCATTTACTGGACATCTATACGAATAATTTGTTAATAAAATTGGAAAAAATACGGCCGAAACAGTGCAAGCGGAATAGAAATGAGATTGCCCGTACGGCGTACGGGCAAATCAGTAAAGGCTCGAAAGCTCTGCCCGTAAGGCGTACGGGCAAAACAGGAAAGGGGTTAAGTAGTAAAATTTTTACATTATTTCCTAAAAATATTTTTTTTCAGCTACATACCTCTTGTGCATTTAGGTGTCATATATGGGTGTGAATTTCATTGAGTTCTCAATAACAGTTGGTCTCAAAGGATTGAAAATTTGAGGAAATAATTTGAGGTAAGTGCACTATCATTTAAAAATGTGTTTTGTGGATCGGAAAATTAAGCCAAATATCCTTTGGTAGGTATCCAGTTTGCAGTTCAAAATGCGGTTCGGGCTTCACGACCAACAGACAACCTTTCATTCAGAAGGAATACGTAACCTTGCTCATTGATCAATCTGATTTTATAAGTCACTGTGGTCTCTCCCACTGCGAATATCGCTCCTTCGAAGCAACGAATCGGCTGTCTCCGTTCTGTTTCCTATTGTATGCACCTTACTTGCTTTGACTTTGCATTAAATGCTAAATTCCTGCACGAAAGTTTTACTTTTTCATATATATGTACATATATCGTCGAGTGGTAAATTCATATATTTATTGTCCGATTCAGAAGATTCAAAACCACTTCAAATATATTTCATCAAGTCCACATTTCTATATCTCGTTATCCAGATGACACATAAAAAGCAGAAAATTTACATCATACATACATTAGAACAATGATAGTGAATCATAAAAAGTAGCTAATATTATTCAGTTTAGGCATGTTCTTTATTCGGACAAAACTCTCACGTGGCTTTCACACCACGTGGCTTTCATGGTCTCTCTACCCCTCTCTGAAAAAGACTCTCTAAAGGCAACACCGTTCTCCTCAAAGAGAGTGCCAGGAAATGCTGTAAGTATGATTCTTGTACATTCCGAAGTGGTTGGTTTGGTTGAGTTTGGAGCGCTACTGTCTACTTTTTTAAAACACGAAAGTTAATGATACCGGGCTTAAAGCCGATTCCGAACGGCTACGAACATCCATTCCACAGTGGGATTCGAACCCATGAATTCCGGTACCTAGGGCCAGCAATCTAACCACCGAAATGGTTGGAGCAATGTTTATGATATTTTGCATGGTGATTGAGATAAATCCCAGGGAAAAAATTTATCGATTGAAGGTCAAGATCAAGCTGTAACTATATTAATTTTTGTTGGAAAGGCTTATCGATAAAAATATCGATACAATTTTCATTTCGGTCTTAACCGCATATCCTCCTATGCAAATATTTTAACTATGAGCTGTGATATAAACGGAGTTTCCCGGTTAGCTCCTTGGCACTTTTCTGTAACTCTGATTGTTTGGTGCTACTGAAAATATTGTTTTGGTAAGTCAGGTTTGGTTTGGTTTGGTTTGGAGCGCTATGGTCTACTGTTTTGCACACGAGGGCTAATGAGACCGGGACCTACTGCTTAAAGCCGATTCCGAACGGCTACGAACATCCATGCCATAGTGGGATTCGAACCCACGAACTCCGGTACCGACGATCAGCACCCTAACCAATCGGCCAGCGTTCGGCAATTTTGGTAAGTCAGTCGTAAGGAAATACGACGTACTATGTTGAAAACTGCTTGCTTTTATTTTAATACCTTGTATATATTTTTATCCTTCGAGCTGAACGAATAAACGTTTAATCCATGAAATAAACTGTGTTTTGGACTTTCTACGTATCTCCACACCACACGCATAACATGACGATGGGCACTCTGCAAATAAGTTAAATTTTACCCCAACAAATTTTTCGCTCTATTGTTCATATTGACCATATTCCTCTATTGTCTCCCACTGACCATATATTTACGGTTTTATTAAATATATTTTCTATTAAGGGGGTAGTGGACATTCCAAAGTGTTCTTATAAAATTTAAATACAAAACTTCGAAATTTTGTATGTATAAAAATTGATGTATAAGAAATTAAGCACATTAACCTTTTTCTTAAAACTAATTAACATTTTTGTATAATTTATTTTTATAGAACTTTTGTTAATTTTTTAAATACTCCTTGCGACTGCATATTTCCTAGATTTCTACGAATCCAAGCTTTCCAAATAAGTCTAAAAATAAATCTAATAATACGTCATGTATGTCAGGTGCTTAATATTTTTGTATTTCTTATAAGTACCTTAATTCTTTTTAAAGCTCTAGTAATTTTAGGTTAGCCGATTGCAAGGACAAATCGTCAAATACCGTAAATTTATTTCTTTAGTTTTGGTTTATATTAAGGGCCGATCTCACCGAAGCCGTTTAACAGCTAACCGCGATTAATCTATGTTTAAAAGGAGAATTACTTTCCACCATTGGTTGTAGAGTTGTAAGCAGTGGAAAAAAAAAAACCTGGTTTAAACCCGGGAAAAAAACCGGGTTTTTTGGGAAGGAAATTTTGAAAATTTTGAAAACATGGGAATTTTGAAGTATTTTGAAGTAGCCAATTCCTAAGATACATTGAAAACCACCATTTCCTTCTGTCTTTGTTGTAGACCTCAAAAGTTGATATTTTCCCAAAATTGAACTATTATATGCTATAAAAAAAATTTGAATAATTAGGATTAACTTACTATATTTGGCAAGGTATCATGTTTAGCCCGAAAGTATGAGTATATTTTTCCTTTGAGAAATATCCAATATTTTTATTATTACATAACTAATAAGCAATAATTTGTAGTGTCACAAAACCATAAATCATTATTTTCCGTATATGAATAATATCTCTCTCTCACTCTGTCTCTCTCTCTCTCTCTCTCTCTCTCTCTCTATATATATATATATATATATATATATATATATATATATATATATATATATATATATATATATATATATATATACATATATATATTAGATAGATAGCTAGATAGATAGATAATGTGTGTGTGCGTGTGTGTGTGTGTAGGAATTGGACACAAAATGCAACAGTGTCATTTGATGACACCTTTAAATGATATATGCATTACAAAAAAATAAAAACTGCTATTTTAAATTTAAAGATATTTATTTTCGTATTATAAAAAGGAGGGGGGAAAATTTAGCATAAACAATTTGCATAGTAAATAAGGATCAAAAATAATGTATATAATTATTATATTAGCAATCAAAATTGAAGCAACCAGTTATATGTTTGATAAGACTAAAGGGGTAATTAATTACATACATACTACTATAAAATCATCTAAATGCGCATTGCTATTATTTCTTGAAAATATATACAGTGAAACTTCTCCTAGCTGCCACCGCTGTATAGCGCCCCCCCCCCTCCAAACGGCCAATTTTTCATGGCACGGATTTTTCGACTCAGAGACCTAAAGGTAAAATAACCTGTATCAGCGGCCAAACGACCCCCTCTAAACGGCCATCTAGTGGGATCGTCCATTTCATTTTTCAGGAAATTCTTTTCACTCCATGTGGAGATTTTGACTCCACAAAAAACGAATAAGAATAAAAAGTAATTATTGAAATATGATTGATATGAGAAAGGTAATTACTTACCTCATCCCACATTCAGGATGGCAAACTTTCAGCTCAACACACACAAAATCCATTAAAAAATATAAGACTACTATTTAGAATACGGTATCTTTAATAGTTTATATCCTTCCACAACTAATAAAAAAATTCCTTAAAATTACGAATAAAATTCAATAAGGAATAACATAGATTTAATTAAGAATAACATAGGATAACAAATAATAACAGAATTTCTCTAACTCGAATACACATATTTTAGAATTAAGCTTCCGGTTCGTATGGAAGCGACGAATAGTTCTACTACGAATAAAAGTTCGAAGTTTATTTTTTTGTTTTTTCTGGACGCGACGCTTCCCACAGCTTGGCGTTTTTATTCTGTTGCCACTGGAGATTCAACACCATGCTTTAATTTTGAGCTAAAAAACTCCAGGTCAGGTTTATTGTAGAATATAAGAAAAACTTGAGAAATCCATTCCCGCGGTCCCACCCCCTTTCTAAGAAAGATTAAATCTGTTATCTCTTTTGCATTCTCCCCACACCCTTCAGATAGGGAATCCCTATTGTACCATCCATAGAAACTGAGAGAAAAACTGGACAATCAAGCTTTGAAGGTGTCCTAGGGCCTTTGTTTGGAATTCCAATCTGTAAAGTTAAGAAGAATTGCACCTCTGTCAGCAAAAATGTCATTCACGCCAATTTCATTTCATTAGTTCGTCGGTGATCTGAATTGCAACGACGTCGAAAAGCGTTTTTCTAAATCTGGAGCAGAACATTCAAGTTCTGTTTGAATATGAAGAGGACAAATCGGCAAGAAAGTTATCTAAATTATTTAACTGCGGAAGAACCGAAATCAAAAACGACATTAAAGAAAAGAATTTGATTTTGAAGGAATACGAAGACTACAGAACAAACAAGAACAAATTGTAGCCTTAAAAAAAATGTAAAGAAGCATGAAATAAAGTACTATTTTCTCTTTAGATAAGTTTTAAATTCATTTACATAAGAAATATATGTCCGACTTGTTTATATTACGCAATATAGCAATTATCTTATAACAGTAAATAAAACCCTGCAGAGCGGCCAAATATACTCGGTGCGGAGGGGTGGCCGCTCAGAGAGGTTTCACTGTATATATATATATATATATATATATATATATATATATATATGTATATATATATATATATATATATATGTATGTATATATATATATATATATATATATATATATATATATATATATATATGTTACTGTGAATGTCCGAAATTGGAGAATGTCGACATTCACCGGTGAATGTTGACATACACCAAATACGTCGGTGAAAGACGGAATATTTTATTATATTCTTATATATTCGGACTATCACCGGTGTATGTCGACAATCCCCATGCACTGATGGTGAATGTTGAAAAAATATTTTTGTTACGTTTTTAAATCATAATTTATTATTAAAACATATAAGGATATATGTCAAAATAGCACAAACCATGAAGGAATACTCCAAAGTCCCTGTGTCGATTCCAAAGAAAAATATCAAAGAGAAGCTTCAACTTACTACACCTTCTATCAAGCCCTGATCAAACAGCAGATGTTTATCTCTATTAAAAGAACTGCTACTAAAGATAATCTTCTAATGTATGCAACAAAAATGTTACAAACTTCAAAAAGAAAATTTCCTAATGCTCAAATCGATGACACTGTGCGAATACCAGGCCCTGTAGTCGACCGTGGTCATACATATGCCCGAAATGTATTGTCGGTTTTTATTGAAATAGAAGATTCTGACTTTTATAAACTAGTAAAGAAAAATGGTACCCTCATGCTGCTTTATACCTGTAATCAGTTTATATTTTGTAAAAAAAAAAGTTACTCTCTATATATGAGATTTCTTCGCAAGAAATGTCGCTGAGAGAAGCAGCTGCAGCTAATTCGAGAAGTGGAGGGCATGTCTATAAACGCTGTCATTGTAAAAAGAAATGTTTCATTAATAAATGCCATTAAAAATATAAGGGACTCCTTTTGCAATTCAAATTACTATAACAGTTTAAATTGTTGCAACAAATAAGATAGTATAACGTCAATCAGATAATTAAGTTAATTATTGATATGATTTTCTGTTCTAAGAGTGTCCGGTTTGTTCTAAGTTCAACAGTTACATGTGCTACTACTATAGATTTGACTGAATTACGGAGAAGAAAATATAAATATCCGACATGTTCAACATTCACCATTAGTGCATGGTGAATGTCGACATTTACCGGTGTAAGTCAGAAATAAAAGTATTTAGCAAATATTTCGGACATACACCAAATGACTACGTGAATGTTGACATTCACCGGTGAAAGTCGACATTCTCCAGATTTCGGTCTTTCACAGTATACATATACATATATATATATATATATATATATATATATATATATATATATATATATATATATATATATATATATATATATATATATATATATATATATATATATATATATATATATATATATATATATATATATATATATATATATATATATATATATATATATATATATATATATATATATATATATATATATATATATATGTATATATATATATATATATATATATATATATATATATATATATATATATATATATATATATATATATATATATGTATATATATATATATATATATATATACATATATATATATATATATATATATATATATATATATATATATATATATATATATATATATATATATATATATATATATATATATATATATATATATATATATATATATTGCCAAGAGTAAAAAAAAAAATCTTTTATAAATAATATATTAGTTCTTAAATAGCCACTGTTGAAAAAGTAAATGTAAACATTGTTAAAATGATTCCTTCCCAAAGTTCCGAAAATTCCGGGTTTATTCCCCAAAATTCCCGGGTGTATTCCCACCTCTACAAAATTCCGGGTTTTTTACATCTCTAATTGGCTGGCGCTATGGATTAATCGCGGTTAACCGTTAAACGACCTTGGTGAGACCGGCCCTAAGTTTATGAAGAAGGTTAAATTAAAAATAAAAGAATGAATGGCAATGGTTTATTTTGTTTCTAAAATTGTCAATATATTTTGCACGTAATATAATCCAAAAACTAATTTAAATATTGAAATAAATATAATCTCATTTGGGAACTTAATTACCCAAACCGAATGTTGGACATGAATTGGTTCGTAAGATAATAAAACTTGGTTAAATTAACGTTCTTACGAACATAATTATAAAAACAAAATTTAGCTGTAAATAATAATTGTATTATTCTTTGTATGCTTACATTAGGATATTTTTTCTAGTTGTCATTAATAATTTATGAATTGATTTTTCATTTACGGTCATGCTACGGTCTAATTTTTGCTACATCCTGGATAATGAGACTGGAACCTGCTTAATCCCGATTCCGAATATCTATCTCTGAAAGGGAATTTGAACCCATGAACTCTTGTTCTAAACTGTAGCGCCCTACCTATTCAGCTATATTTTGTCACCCGATTGCTAAATAAATTCATTAAAAAAATTTTCTTGATATTTAAATGGTTACATTTTTTATTAATTGCGATTCAATATTTTATATAAGAAATAAGGGGAATGCCCGAAATTTATTATCTGTAATTAGAACATATTGCTTCTTTTATGCTATTTCCCAAAAAGAAGTCATCAAATTGTCCTTAACACTAGATTGCCCGAGATTTCTTGTATACCTATATTGCCCAAAAACAGTCAAAATGACTGCATTGTGAAAAAATAACAAATATGTAAAGAAATTTGTTTAAAATTAATTTTTAATATTATATAATAAAAGAGGGCGGAAGTAACTACAATTATTCATAAACCCATTTATATGTTAAATTCACCAAATTCTAAAAAATTGTGTCATTATATTTCATAATTGTTTTTCTAATTGAAATTAAAAAACAATCAAAATGACTGCCTTGGGCAATCTAGTGTTAAATGTGTCTGCGAATTATCATTCACTGAAATGAGGGATTTATCACCTGAGGGACTATATTTTATTTTATAAAATAAACCCCCTATTTAATAAAATTTTTATAAAATTAATTTAAATTTTCAGGTATTAATTATGATTCATTCATTTTAAGATTTTAATTTTTGTAAACTTTTTGAAATGAAATTAGTTTACTTTGGTTTGAGCCTCCCAAATACCGGTTAAGAGGTAAAATCGGCAAATTTACAAAATCTGGTGGTGACCAAACATGTCCGTTATTACGGTGCAGCGCTTCCGGCGTTCAACCGAATGATCATCTGCGAGCATCAGTCTCCACCAGATGGCGCTGCGGTCTCCTTTGACGTCATGTCGGGGGCACCGTGGACGAGAGGGTGTTGTCGCCTAGGCAACGGTCCCACAGGGGCGGAGGATGTACGCGGAAGTTGGGAGTTCTCTCCGCTCCGTTCGGTTGCATGAGAAAACGAAGGGTGCCGGCAGAGAACTCCCACCCCCGCCCCCTCACTCCTTCGCCGCGGGGGCAAGTGATACACCTCCTACCCACCCCTCTAAAATTTACTCCCTCCGCTCCGGTGTGTGTATTTCGGAATTTGGCTGATAAAAGGATGCGGCTCTTAATTGGGGAGATGCCCCCTCCCGTCTGGAGATTAATATTCGGTCTTAGGAGAAGGGACCAAGCGCCCTGAGCGAGAACCAGACGATGAAAAAAGAACTAATAGCAGGGGGAGGGGGCTAGTGAAATGTTTTAAGTAAGATCTTTTTGATTGTAGAATCATACATCCGTTTTCGCTGAAGAAATGCACATTTAATGCTACAATTAGGTGAGTTAACGAAGTTCACGGAGCTCTAATTCCTCTCTCAATCAGCGGGCGGTAATTTTTCCAGTTGTGGTGTACGGGACTTAATTTCCGCGAAAAAAATTAATTATTTATAGATAGGTCTCGAAGATGCACTGCTTATCTTAATTAATGGGGGGTTTTTTTCCTTCAGGGAGAAATGTTAAAAAAAATCATAAATAAATAAAGACTTATCAACACGTTAATAAAAAGAGGTAATGAAAAAATTCATGACCGTTGCGTTCTGTTACATGTGGCAACTGTAAACACTGAGCAGTTTTAGTTATGTAATATTTATTGCATTATTTCTGATGCTTCATTTCCGTCATCACACGTTGTTTGACTACAACTTATTTATGCTTTGAAATATTTATAATTAAGTAATTTTAAAGTTTTATTGCCCGAAACAAAAGGATATATCTACGAGGCTTTATATAGTCGAACCTCGGTATAACGACCCTTGGGGGAACAACATCATATGGTCGTTGTAAAGAATTGAAAAAATAGTATAAAAAATTGAGCAAAGAAATGATGCAACAGTACATACTTAGAGAACACTTCAATTTATTTGTATTTCCATTACTGAATTTTTGAAAAAAAAAGTCTTTGATTGACGCCTGTTTCAAGCTAACTTAGGAACTTTTCATTATCACTGATTCCATATCCGTTAGATTTTCAAGGAAATCTTCAGAATTAAATTGTCCTTCAAAATATTGACGCAAAGTATTGATTGCATTGAAAGCTTTTTTTTTTTTTTTTCAAAAGCTTGGACGATTTCTTCTCCATCGTCGAAATCGCAGATTTCTTCATTTCCGGTAATACGGGATATAAAATCGTCCTCATTCAAATTTTCTCCTGCAGCACTGTAAAGTTTCGTCTACCGCAACAAACTCATCAATAGATAATTGAAGATTTAGTTCTCCCTTTTTTGTCACGCCCTCTCCCCTTCTTTAAGCAAACACAAAGAGAGGAGTACAGGTTTCTTGAAATTGCACTACAGTACAATAATTTTGAAATAGCCCATTTGCTCATGAGTCCTTCGGACTAAAATTGGCGGTCGTTCTAACGAAAAATAATACGCTTGGGGTCGTTATAAGGATTCAAAATTAACATTATTCCTATGGTAAAATTATTGGGAATTTTTAAGATGGTCGTTCGAACGAAGTGATCGTTATATCGTAGGGTCATTAAAAAGAGGTTCTACTGTATTATACTGTTCGGCTAATGCATAAGAAGATACATTTTTTGGAATGCATAATCACAAGCTATAGTTGAATAAATGCATACATGCAATAAAGGTAAAGTGTTATATTTATCGCCCAAAAGAGTATAGATTTCATTAAATAGTAAATCGAGGAAACAAAAAATTAGTAAATTTACCCTTTGAAAAATTTTGGAATCACAAAAAATTCCAGTAGGAGATATGTCTTCATGTACACTACTGCACATTTTAGAACATTTACTGATGTTGTCTGTTAAACTATTGAGTTCTTGGAGGTACTTTATATTGTCTTACTCCTCTCTCAAAAAGTTTTTCAGTTCTGGAACAGAGAGTGAAATCGTTGAGAAACACGTCTATCAAAAGCATTCCAATCATGCTCTATGGTACTTAAGTTTGGAGAGTAAGTGGTAACATACGTTCAAAACTTTCACCTTCTAGTGTTTTTCGATACTACAACAGTCCTGTTTGGACACACATCGTTGTCCATAAACAGAAAGTCTGAACGTACAGCACCACTAACAAGACGAACATAATCGTGAACATAAGAGAAGCGAGTGACGAGCATAATGTCTGCCCACACCATTATGCCTTGAGTTTATGGATATTCTGTGGTATGAAATGTGAATACCTCTAACACCGCACTAACTTGTGCCCAAACTTACTGGTACCAGTGAAGGAGAATTCGTTGATAAGTTTTAATCTAGATCACAGGTTTCCAACTTGTAAGGTTTAGAGGGCCTCATTGGAAAATTTACGAATGTGTGTAGGCCGCACTCTCATAATGGGTCAATTTTCGTAAAATAGCTTCAGAATTGCTTCAGACTTTCTGTTTATGGACAACGATGTGTGTCCACACAGGACTGTTGTAGTATCGAAAAACACTAGAAGGTGAAAGTATTGAACGTATGTTGCCACTTACTCTCCAGACTTAAGTACCATAGAGAATGACTGGAATGCTCTTGTCAGACGTGTTTCTCAAAGATTTAACTCTCTGTGCCAGAACTGAAAAACTTCTTGAGAGAGGAGTAAGACAATATAAAGTACCTCCAAGAACTCAATAGTTTAGCAGACAGCATCAGTAAAAGATCTAAAATGTGCAGTAGTGTATATGGAGACATATCTCCTACTGAGAGACCAATATGTTCCCTCTCTCCATGTGGAACATTTTTGTGATTCCAAAATTTTTCAAAGTAGCTTAAATAACAACAGACGTTTAGTGATTATAAATCTACCTAGCAATTTAGAAATTACTGGTAACTATTCTATAAAAATATTGAATCTCCACGATCGAATCACGTATCAATCAAGAGTTTCATTCAGCTCAAATGATTTAAAGTGTATGTTCGTTTCATGTATTGAAGAGATTTTAAGCAGCATCAGTATAAATCCAGTCAAGGAATTTACTCAGGTAAACACAAAAGAAAAATTAAGCAGGAAATTAAAAAGTCCATGGGTTATTTATGATTTATAGTAAAAGTAAATCACAAATAAGGCGATTTCTCGCAGTAGGGCACATCTCAAGTTACGACAATTCTGGCTTTAGTTTCAAACGGAAGGGCAGTTTATTGTTAGTCTATTGGCTATCGTAAACATAAAAATGAATGGGAAGGGCATTAGAGTTGCTTGTGACGTTGCGACAAATTACTCTATTGGGTAAATATGAATAAATCTGGGATACATGTTACTCATAAATCCCTTTCTTAAATCTGGAATTCATGTTACTCATCGTAATTGTTTGATTGTCAGTTGTATTTGGTAAGCCCAATTCACTGTGACCGCAATTATCTGAATTATTATCTCAAGACCTCAATTTAAAACCTAAATGCAATTTTATGACACTTAGCAGTTAAAATATTTAAGATCATTGAGATGAATAAGGCTAACATTATCGTCTGGACTGTTCTTCGGATGTATTGACGTAGACTCCGTAGAAAGACAAATAAGACTAGATTACACTCGATGAGAACATCCAACAAAAACCTACGCAACAAATTTGCCTATTTACTTATTTCCTTTCAGTAACTGTTTTTTTTCTTTTATGAAATGAACAATGTACACGTAAGCTTCACACAAATTCATGCAGTTTGCATAAAGTAGGAGCCTGCTTGTACTGTTCAGTAAGGTAGTGTAAAAGCACGGCCGGAAGCATGACTTTATAAATGATAGCTTGACTCAATACCAGTACTAGATACGGTAAATAAAATTTTAAAAGTCTGGTGTAGACACCACATAAATTATTTTTACGTAGATTACATATGCACGTTTTTATTTTGATTGCATGAAGTGTAATAAGAATTATATTACAACTATATTTACACATTCCTTTAGAGGTTCAAAGTTAATTGGCAGCAGAGACCGGCATCAATAAAATCCGTTATATTGAGATTTGTCGTTATATAGATGTTTTGTTATAAACCGAATTTTTTCTCAGTTACTAAACTTCTCTTAATCCGTACCAGGAAGTTCGTAGGTGAGTAGATTTTGAGAGCTATGGTTTATTATTTATTATTATTTTTGCTACACCAGGGATAACAAGACACGGACTTACTGCTTTTGACAGACTCCTGCTACAAATATCCATGCCAGAAGTGGGATTCGGACCTTCAAACTCTCATACTAAAGACTAGTCCTCTACTCATTCGGCCATCGTTCGGTTTCGTTGTATAAAGTAAAAGAAGTATAATAATCTCAAAAACTTTCGGTCTTTAGATTTCAAGGGAAATATCCATTTTGACTAATTTTAAGCGTTACGTATGTAAGTAAGCACAAAATAACTTTAACTTTGAAACTTTCAGTTTACATTTTGACCATTCCAGAATACATATTGACTAATTTAGTCGTAACGTCTGTAGTGAGCATGTGCGATTGTGATCATCTATCTTGCATTACTCAAACACGACTAGATGTAGAATGTTGAAATTTTGTATTTAGGGCTAAAATTGCTCGCGTTTGCTGCTGACTTCCTATTTAAGAAGCTGCTGAAACCCAACGCAAACTTACAAAATTACGAACTGGCACCAGAATAAACGTAGACGGGTAAACTGACCACGTAAAATAATGAAATATTGTTAAGTTTACAGACACCTTGAATATTACAAAAATCGAAAAATCTAAATATAATCCCATTTATATTAACATCTCAATACACCATCTGTTAACTTAATATTTTTAACAAAAAATTTCCCGATCAATTTAAATTCTGTACATTAATTTACACCATTATTATTACATTTGTACTCATAATAAACGTTATTTATTTATAACTGCCATTATATTTTGACAAGTCTTAACATACATCAAACAATTTATTAAATTCGCTTGCTTTAATGTTAGAGTTTCATAATAAAAGAAAAAAGAAACACCCCCTTTTTATTCCTATTTAACCACTTAGAAATGTATTTAGGACTGGAGAACTCCACTTTTGCAATTAACCCCGACACAGGGAGCATGCATACTTGCTGCAAGTATGATTTTTTCTAGATAATATCTTGTCATAACAAATTTGGCTTGACAAACTTGCTGCAACACTCCTGCAAGTTAGACGGAACATAAGTGACCACTCCTTTGCAACTCTATTCTGCTGCAAAACTGTGACAACCTTGTCATGACAACCTTGAAGTAAGTGAAAATTCTTAGACTTGCTGCAGTCTTGTTTCAAACTTTTTCAGGCTTGTAATGCTGAACTTGCTACAAGTTTGCAGGTTTTTTAAGCAAGTCTGTTGCAATCTTGCTGCAAACTAAATTTGCTATCTGGGGAGGGCCTATAACTGCGCGAAAGCAAAAATGCAAACAGAGAGGTCCCCCATCAACCAGTAAGGAGGACACCACCAGGCGAATGCATGCAGAAAAAGGACTGGGAGTGAGACCTGACGCTATTAAAAATAAATAAATAAAGATAAATAAATAAATTATTACAGGTTCGAGTCTGCCAAATCCGACAGATCGAATTACAAACATGGTCTTACAATAAACTGCATTATTCTTTACACATCATAAGTTTTCATTATAAAGGAACTCTAAGGAGGTCATATTAGTTGCATGGTCTAATTGTGTGCATGTGAACATATAATTAACTAAAAAGTGGTTATATATGAATTAATTGTATTCATCTCTACATCTAAGTTTCGTTAAGGTGTGTCCCACAATTGTTGGAAGTTAAAAAAGAAGAAAATGTGAGTTAGCTGGGTGAGGAAAAAAGGAATAACTCACGCGAATGTTGGTACTTGTGAGTTACAGCAGACGTTGAGGTCTCGCACGGAAAATAAAATGTTTTTAAGTTTTAAGCTGCTGTTTTCTTAAAAATTGAAGGATTTGTACCACAACTGGGGAGAATGAAACTAACAGATCTGTCGAAGAGAACGGTAGAAATAAAGTTACAGAACATTTACTTCATAAGATTTAAACAATACATCTGTTGTACACCTTATGGTTGTATTATCAAATGGTGTATCTCATCTTATCGTTTTTCTCACCGTATTGTTGTATTGTCAAACACCGTTGTATTACATCACAAGATGTAATACAACCTTGTTTTTATTTACATTTTATACCATGAAAACTTCAACTGAAAACATACAGAGCCAGAATTGAATTATGCCAAAAAGCATCAAATTGGTTACATAAGTTTAAAATACAATTTTGTAACCTCAACCATACTAAAAGTTTAAAGCATACTAAACATAAATTTGAAGAATTTAAAATGAAGTATTTATGAGTTAAGAGGTTATATTTAGTAAGTTCTATTTGTATTTTGGACTGCTGTAAAATCTAGTTATATAACTCTTTGACTGCAATCTGCATTCTATATAACAATTTTTTTTAATTAAACAGATATTAACTCTGCTGAGAATAATTCAAAGCTATTAACCGTAAAATGATGTAATTTTTCATTTTTTAATTTAACAAATACTAACTCTGACGAGAATAATTCAAAACTACTAATCATAAAATGGGTTATACTTAAGAATAGGGTTCCCCTTGCCAGACTTAGCGAAATTATTGGCAATGTTTACTAAAACACAAAGGTAATCCATCCAAACATTGTATTTCTTGCTTTTTATGACTACTTTAATTAAAGCACAGTGTGCCATCGTAATAGAATTATATACTCTTACTTAATTAAACAAAACGACTTGGAAACCGGACATTTATATTTATGGGCAATTAATCCCTTAACAGTTTACAAAGCCAACAGCTCTAAAATATTAAAAATAAGCCATAGTAAACCATTAATGGTTTGTTAAATCTATTTTTTAA
Organism: Pardosa pseudoannulata; assembly: GCA_032207245.1. NCBI lineage: Eukaryota > Metazoa > Arthropoda > Arachnida > Araneae > Lycosidae > Pardosa > Pardosa pseudoannulata. The sequence continues at coordinate 51,823,533 of CM063508.1, forward strand.
GCATTGCGCGATTTTAATATATAAGAAAAGAGTTACACAATGAGAGATTGATGCAAATATTATTTAAATTATAATATAGATATAGAATGTTTAGACACAGTGAGATCAGGAGAAAATGTTAGGCGACCAAACTTAAACCATCATCGCCAAGTTGGCGGGTATACCCTGTTCTTTAGTCAAGCCATCGGAAAATGATGAAATTTTGTATTGTTTAATTTAACAGATATTAACTCTGAAGAAGATAATTAAAAACGATTAGTATTAAAATGATGAAATTTTGCATTTTTAATTTAGCATATATTAACTCTGACAAGAATAATTCAACAGTTATGAACCGTAAAATGGTGAAATTTTGCATTTTTTAATGTAACAGATATTAACTCTGACGATAATAATTCAAAAGCTATTAACCGTAACATTATGAATTTTGAATTTTTTAACTTAAAAAATATTAACTCTGACGAGGATAATTCAAATATACTAATCCGAAAATTATTAAATTTTGCATTCTTTTTATATAACAGATATTAACTCTGAAGATGAAAATTCAAAAGCCATTAATCGTAAAATGATGAAATTTTGCATTTTTTAATTTAACAGATATTAACTCTGACGAAGATAATTAAAAACAATTAGTATTAAAATGATGAAATTTTGCATTTTTTAATCTAGCATATATTAACTCTGACAAGAATAATTCAAAAGCTATGAACCGTAAAATGATGAAATTTTGCATTTTTTAATTTAACAGATATTAACTCTGATGAGAATAATTCAAAAGCTATTAACCGTAACATTATTAACTTTGCATTTTTTAACTTAACAAATATTAACTCTGAAGAGGATAATTCAAAATTACTAATCCAAAAATTATTAAATTTTGAATTTTTTTTTAACAGATATTAACTCTGAAGAAGAAAATTCAAAAGCCATTAACCCTTTAAAGGTCACCAAAATAAATTCACTTCAATTTTAATGTAATTTGTTTATAAATGTTATCTATAATCCTTGTATATGTAAAATATATAATATTTTTTTTTACATTCCTTAGAAGGGTTTGCCTTAGAGGATACCAAATTAGGATTTGAGAAGTGGTTTAACTGACTAACACCTACCCTTGCACAGCTTGAACATTATAAGTTTAACTATACTGGAAAAACAATAAATGATAATCCTTCAACTGGGATAATAAATAAATAGCTTAACAACTAAAAAGTATTGTTTGTATAGATACTTTTATTTGAGGTCATAAGTAAGATAAATTGAATCTGACTTCTCAAGCACAGAAAGTTTAAATGCATATATTTCAATAGAAAAGGAAATAAATAAGTTAAACGTAGAACTATCATCTGTTATATATTTAAAATATCAAAAATATAATATGTATAAAATGTATAATACGTATAAATAAATATATATATATACAATATATACATATATATATATACAATATATAAATATATATATATATATATATACATATATATATATATATATATATATATACAATATATACATATATATATACATATATATATACAATATATACATATATATATATATATATATATATATATATATATAATATATATATATATATATACAATATATACATACACACGCAGACATATATATATACATATATATATACACACAAATATATATATATATATATAAATATATATATACATATATATATATATACATATATATATATACATATATATATATATATATATATATATATATATATATATATATATAATCGAAAACTCATCCATGTCTCCAAAAAGTTTTTTTTTAATTACAAAAGCTCTTAATTTTACATCATTGGCTTCCATATATCACAGATGTATGAGATTGGAGCCGTAAATAATTATAAAAAGATAAAGTAAAGTAATCCAAAAAGTAAAGTTAAAAAAAAAGATGTTTAATAGGTGTTTTTGCTACGAAACCACTGTCTGTTAAAGGGTTAATCGTAAAATGATGAAATTTTGCATTTTTTAATTTAACAGATATTAACTCTGACGAGAAGAATTCAAAACTATTAGCCGTTAAAAGATAAAATTTTGCATTTATAAATTGTGTTTAGTGCATCTTCATTTTTTCATTAAGTTTGCATACTGCATAGCTAAAAATATCAATGTAACAATTATTAAAACGTTACGGGACACCGGAGGTCAGCAGTACTTCAGCTCTACTCATTATTGAATTGATATATACTTTAACCTTTATCTCCATTACTAAACTCTTGCTTTATCCACCCTAGTGATCTAAATAGAGAAAAATTACGTCACATTTTTGAAGTTATATTTAAACCTGCCAATAAACTTCGATTCTTCTTCAATCACAATACCAGTTTCCTAAGTATGGCCCTTTATACAATACCCTACGGAAACTGTAATTTGCCCTTTATTGATTAACCCTGCGCGCTTCTGGTGTTCTCGTCATAGAGCATCTTAGGAATGCTAGATATTGATAATTAGCTAGACCTGTGTTGGCTGAACATGGTAAGAGTTTAAGATAAAAAAATAGCATTATTGAACACTTAAAAAAAGTTTTTCTTTTATTATAGTGATAGTAGACATTCTGCAGACGAAATTTGACATAAATACGATAGTTGTTGTTTTTTTAATCTCAGTTGTGAAATATTACTGAGGATGAGAAGCAGAAATGGCTATTATTAATGTTCATCATTCCTTATCGGATAAAATTATATCCACTAAGAATTGAGTACCGTTATAGCACGAGATATTTTTACTTTTCGTTCTTTTCAGTAGAATTGTTAAGTGTCAAGATGTGTTTATCAAACAGAAAACATCTCTGACAAACAATCTTATTGTTTAACGATGTTTGTGGGTACTGCTCATGAGACAAATCATTTTAAAATCTTTGTTTTATGCTATATGTTCTTTTATTTTTATTTCTTAATATCAACACCTCTAACACATATATTATTAAGAAGGAGAAATAGAAATGTTTTTTAATATTCATCATTCCTTATTGGATAAAATTATATCCATTAAGAATTGCGTACCGTTATAGCACGAGATATTTTTACTTTTCGTTCTTTTCAGTAGAATTGTTAAGTGTCAAGATGTGTTTATCAATCAGAAAACATCTCCAAAATAATCCTATTGTTTGTTTAACGATGTTTGTAGGTACTGCTCATGAGACAAATCGTTTTAAAATTTTTTTTTTTTTTTTTTTTTTTTTTTTTTGGAAAAATATAAATGGCTTTTTTTTAATATTCATCATTCCTTATTAAATAAAATTATATCCACTAAGAATCGCACGAGATATTGCTACTTTTCGTTCTTTTCAGTAGAATTGTTAAGTGTCAAGATGTGTTTATCAAACAGAAAACATCTCTGACAAACAATTCTACTGTTTAACGATGTTTGTGGGTACTGCTCATGAGGCAAATCATTTTAAAATCTTTGTTTTTCGCTATATGTCCGTTATTTTCATTTCTTAATACAAAACTTCTAATACAAAATTTGACATAAATACGATAATTGTTTTTTTTTTTAATCTCAGTTGTGAAATATTACTGAGGATGAGAAATAGAAATGGCTGTTATATTATTATTCATCATTCCTTATCGGATAAAATTATATCCACTAAGAAATGAATACCGTTATAGCACGAGATATTGTTACTTTTCGTTTTTTTTTTTTCAGTAGAATTGTTAAGTGTCAAGATGTGTTTATCGAACAGAAAACATCTCCAAAACAATCCTATTGTTTGTTTAACGATGTTTGTGGGTACTGCTCATGAGACAAATCATTTTACAATCTTTGTTTTTTGCTATATGTCCTTTATTTTCATTTCTTAATATCAACACTTCTAATAGCTATATTATTAAAAAGGAAAAATAGAAATGGCTTTTTTTAATATTCATCATTCCTTATTGGATAAAATTATATCCACTAATTGCGTAGTGTTGTAGCATGAGATATTGTTACTTTTTTTTCTTTTCAGTAGGAGAATTGTAGGGTGTCAAGATAGGTTTATCAAACAGAGAATATCTTTGAAAAACAATCCTATTGTTTAATGATGTTTGTAGGTACTGCTCATGAGACAAAGCATTTTAAAATCTTTGTTTTTTGCTATATGTCCTTTATTTTCATTTCTTAATACAAAACTTCTAGTACATATATTATTAAGAAGGAGAAATAGAATTTTTTTTGTAATATTCATCACTCTTTATTGGATAAAATTATATCCACTAACAGTTGCGTAGCATTGTAGCATGAGATATTGTTACTCTTTTTGTTCTTTTCAGTAGAAGAATTGTAGGGTATCAAGATGTGTTTATCAAACAGAAAATAGTATCTTTGAGAAACAATCCTATCGTTTAATGATGTTTGTGGGTACTGCTCATGAGACAAATCATTTTAAAATCTTTGTTTTTTGCTATATATTCCTTCATTTTCATTTCTTCATATCAACACTTCTAATACATATATTAATAAGAAATAGAAATAGAAATGGTTTTTTTTAATATTCATCACTCTTTATTGGATAAAATCATTTCCACTAAGGATTTCCACTACTATTATATAGGTATTGCAGCGTGCTCTTAGATTTTGGCAATTTTTCTTTCAGGTGTAGCAAGTGGAGTGCTTCTTTTACTTTTTATTTTTTTTATATATATTTCCTTATCTTTTGTTCTATATTTGAATATTGTAATATAGATCAGTGGCATTTTTCTAACTTTAATATTAAAGATGATATAAAGCAAACTTGGGTTATTAATAGATTTGAAGTAACAGCAGCAATGTACTACACCACAGCATTTTGGTGCCTTGACCAGGATCCGAACCTGGGTTATTGCGGAATTTATATATATATATATATGTATATATATATGTATATATATATGTATATATATATGTATATATATACATATGTATATATATACATGTATATGTATGTATATGTATGCATATGTATGTATGTATGTATGTATGTATATATATGTATATATGTATATATGTATGTATGTATGTATGTATATCTATATATATATATATATATATATATATATATATATATATATATATATATATATATATATATATATATATATATATATATATATATATATATATATATATATATATATATATATATATATATATATATATTATATATATATATATATATATATATATATATATATGTATATATATATATATGTATATATATATGTATATATATATATATATATATATATATATATATATATATATATATATATATATATATATATATATATATATATATATATATATATATATATATATATATATTAAAATTACACTTATACTATAAATTAAATTTTTAGATTTGTTTTATACGCGTAAAATCCATTAAATATGAAATCTGATATAATTTTTTTGCTACAAATTTTGTACGTTAAAAATTAAATTGACCCTTCTCGTGTTGCATTTCAGAGTGCGTATGAAAGGTTAACTAATCATGCCGGAAGGGATGGGTTCTAATCCCACGTAAGAAATGGGTGTTGTTCAATTGGAAAAAATCAGTCTTTTGTCTAAAATAGAATACCGTCATGACAGCTAGTCAACTCTATGTCCCTAAGTTATTGTCTAATAATAGCTTGCTTTGTATTCTGTTAAGTTTCGTTCCTCCTTATTGCTTTCCTTGTATTATTGTGTTTTTGAACTACAGTTGGACGTTACAGTCGCCTCAAATGGCATAAACTTTTCTTTCGTTTAGAGCTTACGTTACCTTGGTTACGTACGTTGCTAAACTTACGACAAGAAGTGCGTATGCTGTTTCTTTATGATACATTTTTATTCTGAATGATAAATTTTACTATAGATTCGGAAATTATCTCATTATCAATTAAAATTAAAAATCTTTTTGTGAATTGTTATACTTTAAAGGAAATGTAGATGATGCAAAAAAATAAATTATTCATCTTGATCTTATTAAGTAAAATGAAACAAGCCTGAGAGATTTGATTGGCTAGCTTTGCTCTTTTGAAATATCAATACAGAAAGTGGATTTAAATGATATATTTAAGCCTATATTAACCCTTTTTTGCATGATGGAAATGGATGATGGATGGATAATGATGATGGATCATAGCATTTAGTGAACTAAAAATCGTATTCAAAATAGCTGGACTGAAAATTTGTTGTTGCAGGCAACTTTTTTCTTAGTAGAATTGTAGAGTGATAAGAAGTGAAGAGATATTGAATAATAAGAAACGTAGCTGTAAAAAAAAAATCAAATGTCACAATTATTATAGCAGGTTTGAACTTGTTATAACACTGTTTGTTGTGGTTGGAAGAAACGGGTTATTTCTTGAATATTTTTTATAACTAATATGAGGTTTTTTTAGCTGATAGAAACGAGAATGAACAAAAAAATTTTGTTTTTGTGTTCCTGTTACTTTTTGTGCAATTTATATTGAATACCCTAAATAATCTTCCCAAAACAATGTGACAGAAATTTACAATTTTACATGCAGTTGTTTTACTTCTAATGTATGACGAATTAGTGTCTAAATAAGAATAATACTTGTTTTTTTAATTATCATCAGGAATAAAAATGATACAAAGATATATTATTTATTATTTATTTTTTATTGAGCTTAACATGCAAATTTACATGATAATGGATATTTCCATCTTACAGTTTTTTAACCTTTTCAAGGCCCCACCACACTATGGTCCACTGCAAGTCACGACCACCGTCTGGATGGGGTATGGGAATATAGCTTATCGAGATCGAAGATTGCAGACGATAAAATGGCCTTGGCGGAGAATGGCTTCGGAAGCGGTTTTTCTCCAAAGATCAAAGGCAGCCAGATGCGCAACTAAAGTGCGCAGTAGACCTTATAGATAAATTCACGCGAACAGCTCATTTAGTGGCCCAGTGTGTGGATGCAACCCGTAAACCATCGTTCAAGGTCACCATCGGAAAGTGGTGAACAATTGGCCATAGTGTGGAGGCTACATCATATTATACAGTAGAACCTCTTTTTAACGACCCCACGATACAACGACCATCTTAAAAAGTCCCAGTTATTTTACAATAGGAATAATGTTAATTTTGAATCCTTATAACGACCCCAAGCGTATTATTTTTCGTTAGAGCAACCGCCAATTTGCAGAACTCATGAGCAAGTGGGCTATTTTAAAATTATTATACTGGGGTGCAACTTCATGAAACTTGTACTCCTCTCTTTGTGTTTGCTTAAAGGACCCTTTCTTCACGTACGACATTGATGTCCTAGGTAGATGACACTCCATACACTAATGAAATGAAACTCCTCAGTGTGAAATTTCAAGATCTTCAATTATCTTTTGATGAGTTTGTTGTGGTAGACGAAACTTTACAGTGCTCCGAAGAAAATTTGAATGAGGACGATTTTATTGCCGGAAATAAAGAAATCTGCAATTCCGACGACGGAGAAGAAATCGTCCAAGCTTTTGAAAAAAATGAATGAAAAAGATGCCTTCAATAAAATTAGTGCCTTGCGTCAATAATTTGAAGGACAATTTAATTCTGAAGATATTCTTCAAAATCTAACAGATATGGAATCAGTGATAATGAAAAATTCCCAAATGAAATTGAAACGGGCGTCAATCAAAGACTTTTTTTTTTCAAAAATTCAGTAATGGAAATACGAATAAATAGAAGTGTTTTCTAGGTATGTACTGTTGCATCTTTTTTTTTTAAATTATTTTTTCCATTCTTTACAACGACCATATGATGTTGGTCCCACAGGGGTTCGTTATACCGAGGTTCTACTGCATAATTATTCTAGAATTTTTTAAAGCATTTTTCCTTTAATCTAGAGCATGAACTTTATCACCCTCATTTATTTCCCAAAAAAGAAAAATCATGCAAAGAAGGGATAACATTTTACGTTGTTATTAATGGTACTTAAAAATATTACTAAAGAGACATCAAACACAAACAAAATGGTTTGCTTTTCTATTCATTTCAGTATTCAACCATCTTCGAGCATTTTAGGAACAGTTAAAAAATAGTTTCTAGAATTTTTTATATTTTCTCGGAACGATTTTTCCTTTGCAGATTAGATAGATGGAAATCCTATAAGCAATCTGCAAAATTTTCGAGTACCTGTTACTATTTGTAATTTTGTCATTCAGTTAGACATTTTAGGATTTTTCGAGTTTCGTACACGAACTTACTTTTTCGATAGATACTTCGACTGAAATCATGACTAATATAGATTTATCTCTCAGGAAACTTGATTTTTCAACTCCTCTTCTTAGCCCACTCTCCTGTTTCTAATCATGGATCTTGTTGGTGCTTCAACCACATTTGGCGAAATTGGCGTGCTTGCAGCTTGCGTGCGTGGCGTGCTTGCAGCGTGGCGTTTGAAATCTGGCGAGGGGATCGTAACTCAACAAATTGATACATAAACAAAAACAACATTTTGAGGAAAAATTTTACAAAAATTGAATATTTAAAATCTAATTGAATTAACAAAGAAAACACAAAGGAAACACATAACATTCATACTAAATAAACTGAAACATTCACTTAATCACAAATTAAATAAACTGAGTGTGATTTTCATCACAAATTTGTGATTTAGTGTAAATTGTAAAATTAATTTAAAATAAAAAAAAGGACTGTATTTTGAGTGGAGGTTGAAGAGGAGTTGTAAAATTGAAAATTTTTTTTCAAATCTCTTATACAGCATTTAATTTACTTAAAACAGCAAACAAATCTCTTTTCACTCATTTTTATTAAGGACCTTTTATGGGGTTAAAATTTTATCTCATCACTGATAAGGATGGCCCGTATTACACTATATCAGAGATGGGCAAAAGCCGACCCGCGGTCCGAATCCGGCCCTCTTGTTTACTTTATCCGGCCCGTTGGAAAATCCTGCATGCAATTTTTTTAATCTCTTATATGCGATTTTGTTGAAATCAACAGTATTTGTATGCGTAGTGTACAACATATATTTGTGAAAGAACTTTTTCGTTAATGATTTACACGAAAAATAAATATCGATCACAAATTACTGACGAAAATCTACACTCGGTATTAAGGATTGCTACAAGTGATTTGGATCCAAATTTTGAAGAAATAATATCAAATGAACATTCCAGATTTCACGTTTCGCATTAGCTAAAACTATTCTATTTTAACGTTTGATGTTTGTCTTTTCTTTTTATAATTCTATTTATTATTATATTTACAAAATGTAATATAAATATAAAAATGTAATAACTATGATCAAAATAAAATAATTTGTATCGTTAAGATATAAATAAATATCAAAATAAAATCTTTCATTAACTGATTTATTTAATGACCATTAATTTAATATAATGGATCACATTTCTTTAAAAATTACGTGACATTTTACTGGGCACAAATTGTTCGCCTATACACCTAAGTAAGACAATTTATTATTACTATTATCTTTTATTAACTGTCAAATTTTTCTGTCCAAATACTTTAAAATGATACTTATAGTGTTTTTGTCAAAAACATTTCTTGGGCAGGGATAAAACTCCACCCAAAACATTCGCATGTGCACAGCGTACGCGGTGTAGTCCTTCAGCCCGGGAGACATTTTAAAAATTTCATTTTAGCCCGCTCTTAAAAGTATTTGCCCACCCCTGCACTATATAGTCAGTAATGACCAGTCAGTCACAATTTCAGATAATTTGTAGTATATCTAAAGTAATACGTAAGGGATTAAAGTGAAATTTTAGGCATGTAAAGAGCAAGGTAAACGCCATATATTTCTGCGAAGATGTTTTCCTGAAAGAACCATAAAGAAGATGAAGAAATATATCTCTATTTTGGATAATGTTCTGTCGTTTGTCTGAACTAAATTACTAATTAACAGTAATTATGTAGATTAAATGACTGACCAGATTATCTTGGGGTTTATGAATTTTAACGAGGTTTTCGTGAGTTTTATTAAAAATATATGGCGTCTACCTTGCTCTTTACATGCCTAAATTTTCCAGATAATGCCTGTACCGAGGTACTTTTCCACGGTGATCTGCACGTGCATGCACAGCTGTGGGGGGATTTTCCTAGAGGAATTTAGGACTCCAATTGTTCACGTCAAGTTTAGGGACCCCTGAAGAGAAGATATAGATCACGGAATGGCAGCGTAAAGATAAAATAATATTTACAGTCACTTAGGCCTCTATTAATGATGTAATCTTGTAATTGAATAATTACGCGTTATAAGGAGAATGGTAATAATTATGGTGTAAATATAAGACATAAATAATTGATGATTATGATATATGATAACCAAGAAGCAATTTGTAAATGAATGTACAGAATAAATGTATGAATCTCAATATACAGTATTATATTTGAATGTACAGAATAAATGTATGAATCGCAATATACAGTATTATATTCTTACTGTGCTTCCCATTCTAACCGAAGACTGGTGTTATGGTTGTCAGTACATTACAACAATGCCTTATGCATTTTTCTAGGTATTCAACAAAAGTCTAAAATTGCAAGTAACCAGTCATCATTGGCCATATAATGTATCCCCAGTTGCTTAAATACCACATTTTATTTACTCTTAATACGCGATAATAACTTATATTTAAGATTTTTCTCTATATTAGACAGAAATGGTGCAAGCAATAATAGGTAAACTGACTAAAAATGAATAGAAATAAAAAATAAGTTTATTTTACATTTAATTGTTGCTCTTTTGACTTGATTTCGATTCCAAGAAAATTTTATGATATTCTTTGTCCAATACGACGAAGGACTACCACCAAAAACTTATGGATGTTACACATTTTTTATAAAATTAGAAAAGAAATGTCACCACAACCACAAAGATATAAAACAAAAAAAATCAGATGGTGATTAAGAAGGATGTTAGGATTTATTAATATTCTAAGATAAATTATCATTAAAAACAATAGGTAAACGACATAATCAAAGTAGCCGTTATATGCCGGGTTCGCTGAATTCAACTGTATTAGTAAAAACTACAAAGAGTGTTCATACATTTTTTGTAATGATTTTTCATTATATTTGTTTATATTTGCTGTGGTGTAGTACATTGCTGCTGTTATTTCAAAGCCATTAATAACCCAAGTTTGCTTTATATCGTCTTTAATTATAGTAAAATGCCACTGATCTATATTACAAAATTTAAATATAGAACAAAAGACAAGGAAATATGCCAAAAAATCTATAAAAAATTAAAAAGTAAAAAAAGCACTCCACGTGCTACACCTGAAAGAAAAATTGCCAAAGTCCAAGAGCACGCTGAATTCTTTTCCTTCCTTCTGAACTACTCCAGCAACCCTATATTTTTTCCATTATCCTGTGCTGATGCGTTCGTTGTTCCATTGTCCTGTGCACAATGCGTCCTTTCCCGGCTCTGTCCAGAAGGACCGGGACTCCAAGGATGGTCCTGAATCGCCTCCTGGAGACCAATCACAACTCTCCAAAACTTGGTGCAGTTTAAGTGCAATCGTTTTCCCTGGCCACACCACACGCCTCCTGGAGTCGCGAAAAAAAAACTTGGGCATTCAACCCACAACGTGTGATTGCGGCGAGCAAATCAGTTTCGCAAACCTTATGTAAAACATAGCTGCACTCTCACACTCCTCCCCATCGACAGCAAAAAAAAAAAATTCCTTTTGACAAACATATGAATAAAAGGGCAAAAAAAAATGAAGTATGGAAACATTAGAAAAAACTAAGTATAGAAACAGTGGCAAAAATTAAGTATAGATACATTGAGAAAAATTAAGTATAGAAACAGTGGTAAAAATCAAGTATATTAAGTTCATACACATTAAATCAAAATTCAAACCTAAATGGCAATTACAATTGATACTCATTTGAGTTCCATTACAACTTCATACATTTTGTACCAACACTTTTAAAATGACTTATATTAAGATTATTGAACTACCTTATTATTAACCCTCTTACTTTATATTTTAACAAATAAACATTTTTGCAAAATTTTTACACATTTCAATTTCATCTTCCTTTTGTTTTGTTAACCAGCATTAACTTTTTACTCTTTTAATACAAAATTCCGTTCATTATTTTATTCAACTCAACCTTTCAAAACAAACAATAATAACTTTCAATAAAATACAGCATCAGTAATATTAATATCTTCTGTCATGTAATAGCAAAACGTTTTTTTTTTTTTTTTTTTTTTTGTTTTTTTTTTTTTTTTTTGTTTTTTTTGTCAGAAGTTATTTTAATATTAAAAGGAAAAATATTAATCAAAGTACAAATATCCACAGGAATCATCTGGACCAGCCTGGCCTGCTAGCATTGGTAAAGCTGCTTAAGATAATTGAAACTAAGTCTATACCTTAAATAAACTTTTTCATTATTAAATTTTATGTTCATCAATTAGACTTCAAATTCAGTAATTTTTCTTCTACTAATTAACATTTTGAATAGAATCATTTCTATTATTTTTTCTTTATGTATTTTTATAATGAGGAATTTTCACGTTTTCTAATTTTGATTTTAAACGATAAAAGACAAAAAAGTAAGCAGGACAGTAGCTATTTTTCTTTCATTTGGTGGCCTAATGAGTGATTTCTAATGGGTTTTATAGCGGACTCTTTAACGTCTCTCAAAAACGATACTTTTTCTCCGCCGAGTTTGTGACGTCATCGTTCATGTCGACACCGAGCGCCTATGCTGTTTACATGTTAAAAGGCGACTTTTAAATTTGTTTTTGTGTAAAGTATCGCATATAATAGAAATTTTTTTGTTATGTCTGGCATTAAAAAATCATACTCTAAATATTGTATTGTGCCACTCTGTAAATATAGAACAACTAATTGCAATGAGAAGATAATTTTCAGCGGCCCGAAAGACCCACATACACGTAAAATCTGGACAACTGCGATGAAAAGGGATGAGAAATTAAACCCCAAATTATCATATAAATCATCTTTATGGGTTTGTGAATGCTTGCTTTTGTTTAAATATTACTAATTTAGAACAATTAAAGTATATAAAAATACATCTATACCTTTAAAAGGATTGTTGATTAACCACTGCTATTTAACTTTTAAAACTGCTAATTTTCGAGTATTATCACAGAGTTCAAGTACAATAAATATTTTATAAAGCATATAAATATCGAAAAACATATAAATATCTAAAGCATATAATTATCTAATGAATATCTCGGGGGAGGGGAAGGTTATATATTTTCAAGGTATTATAAATATTTTCTCAGAGATGCATACTTTCTTGTGTATCAAATCACAGTGATATTTTTCGATTAAATTGGTGACTAATTTGAAAAAAGTATAATATTTTTTAAATACTTAATAATGATATTACTTTAAAAATTAAATTTAATTTGAGAAATTTTATATTTTTTTTAATTTGACATTAATATTAAAGGCAATAAAATTGTATTGTTTTTTAAAAATGTATAAATAATTAAGTAAAGCCGTTTAAAGATCTGAAATTTTAGAAAGTTATATTAAATTCTCTGCCCTTTCACAATATTCATCATATAAACAAATATAATGATTTTATTGTCTAATATGTTCGATCTAATACCCCTTTTTGTTGAACTATCATATTACATCTTGATTTTCCAGATAACAGAATATTTCTAAAAACATTAAGATTGATGTTTTAAGAAATCCAAACCTCATAAGTGCAACTATATTTTTCAATTTTCCCCCTGCTAAATCATTTTTATACAACAGTCTGGACATAATCTTACGTTGAGAAATGTCTTTCGGTGATAGGCAGTAAACATCATCTTTATTATTATTATTATTATTATTATTATTATTATTACTATTATTATTGTCTACAAATCAGATTTTTTTTTAATTTCACAGTTTCAATAGATATATTTAACACGTGGAGTGCCACGTAAGAAATTGGTGGTTGATAATGAACTACCGTTTAGGCAGCGTCAATCACCGGTGATTGACAGAGTAAAATATGATATAAAACTAAAAATTTATATTTGTTTGAGTTATTACTCAAAATCCATTTTAAATTGACTTATTTTTTTATTTATTACAAAACTATTAAGGCATTTTAATGGATTTTTTAAACATAAAATTCTGACGGACCGAAGATAAAAAAGACAAAAAAGATTTGGCGCATAATGTGTTGAATGTCTATAATCATTCCATTCTAAGCGTAAACATTCTCTACTGCGATAAGAAATAATGGCCCTAATATATTTACACAGCTGTATCGAATAAATTTCAATCTGTTAATAGTGCACTTCGCATTGCTATAGTGCAATACCAGCGCTAAGCAGCGCCAGTGACAGGGATTTCCTTAAGAATTCACGTGGCACTTAAGGTGTGAAAGAATTTGAGATAGCTCTTTGGGGAATAGGTTTTCGTTTAAAACATGAAATGCAATTTTAGATTTAATAACCGATGTACATATAACGTGACCAGACGTCCCGTTTTGAACGGGACTGTCCCTTTTTACAATTACGAGTCCCGGTGTCCCCGAAATGGACTGTGGGACGCAAAATTGTCCCGTTTTCAGAAACCGCGCGAAAAATCTCTGGATGTATTAATTGAAAAGCAATATATTGACTGTAATAAATATGCTGAAGTGTTTTAAGTATTTTCATTAATTTCTAGTTACATTACATTGCAAAAAATAACGGAATGGAATAATTTTTAAATGTTTCCACGGAAACCCGTTGGGTGGAAGTATTCAAACACTTTCGCGCCAACAATCTTCAGCATAAAAACTTTTCTATTGTAATTGAATATATTTTATGTTTGTCTGCTACAAATGCTCCAGTAGATAGAGTATTTTCTATTAAGAACAAATTTTGGACATCTTAGAAAACCCAGTTACAAATTTCAGTTCTTAAGGCGATGTTGATAATTAAGTACATTATGGTAATATAAAAAAAAACATGCCAAGAGTTTCATTCTTACTTGAAATCGTCACCAGCTATATTAAAACAAATTTGTTCTTCTGATAAATATAAATATAACTAAACATTTTGAGTACCTTTATTTTGTGATTCGTAAATTTTAAGCCAACTAACTTTTTCTGAATAAATAACTTTAAAAAAGTGTTGTTTTTTTCATTGATGATTTCTATTGATGATTTCATTTCTATGATTTGACCTAAATAAACCGATGTCCCTTTTTGAGTCAAAAAAAAAATGGTCACGTTATGTATACATCTTTTATGAGTATTCATGTTTACCTTTTTCCCAGTCAAAAATGTAAACTTTGACGTTTCTTTCCTTTTTGTTGATTATGTCACTTTACGAGAAGAAATGTTAAAACCATGCTTTTCACATATTTTTTTGATAATCCGATAAGAGTATTTTTCTTCGGACAGAGTAAAAATAAGCCTTGAATCCGTTGTTTCTTTTCCAGCGATGTTTTAAAATAGAATATTTTTAATGCTGCAGATGATATGTATCTGAAATACGGACTCTTAATTTTATATATTTTCTTTTTGCCAATTGGTGACAGTCAATGCTTTGGTTTCAAAACGGAAATAAAAATGCTTTGCATAAGTAATCCGGTTTCAGTTGTCTGTCTCTGCTGTGCAGTGTGATCGTCTAGTGAAGTAAATAAATGTATGTGTTTTTAAGTATATTCTCTTTTCATTGAGTTTTGGCCTTTACCGTAACTTGACGATCCAAAATATCGAATAGATATGGTCGCATTTGTGAAATTGTATGTCGCCCAAACAGGGATTAGTAGAATTTAAGAACGAAAAGGCGAAAATTAGCTTCGAATTCTACTATGGAGATTTTAAAGTCTAGACGATCACCACTTACGACTGCTGTTATTCGAGATTTTAAAACTTTGAACAAAGAATTGGATAATAAAGAACTAAATGCGGAAGTTTTGAAATCAAATATTTGATCAGTTAAAAGATAAATTGCAGAGGATTCGTGAAATTGATAATGATATTCTTCATCAATTGTTAGCGGACAGTGCTCTGGAAGATGTATTTGATAAAGAATTTCGAGACGTGTGAAACATATGTTGGCAGATTTATATAAGTTGCAAATCCAAATTTATAGAGATTTTAAGAAAAATGAAAGTTCAAGTTCCACAAATCGTGAAAACAGAAAGTCATGAAGTTAAACAAGCAATGAGATTACCGGAATTATCACTTAAAGAATTTGATGGAAATCCTAGTGAACGTTTCAGCTTTTGGAATTCTTTTGTGAAAATACATGAAAACTCGAAATTAGAATACCATACTAAGCCCCTTACTCTGTAAGTTGCGGTTCGGTTCGAATATTTGTTGTGACGTCACTTTGAAGTCAGCTTGCGGACATTTTACAAGTAAACGATAAAGGTGACATCAAAATGACGTCACAACTAACGTTCGAATCAATCCGTTGCGGTTCCAGAGTAAGCCTCTAAATCTGTGTATTTAACCGAGGCAACGATCGTGAAATCGAAAGCTTGTGATATAGTGAAAAGTTTTCCTACGATTGCGGATAGCTATTCTACAGCAATAGAGATATCTTGAACTATCTGTTCTTTATATTCATGTTAGAATGTTCCCCTGCATAACATTCACCAGTGAAACATAAAAACTCCACAGATAAAAATTTAAAACACTTTAATGAAGAACAATTTAATGAAATCACACCGGCCCGTCATTGAGCCTCACAATTCCGAAACACAACGCTTATCACTTATAACATATTCTACGAGAGAAATACTTTTTTAGCCTAGTGGAATTAGATTTCTTTACAGAACATTTGAAAAATAGATTTGGTTGTGAGGAAGTTTTAATTCAAGTTTACGACATTAGATATATTTTACGGCTGGTTTTAAACAACAGCAACAACCGGAGAAAAGAATTTAAAATATCATCTCTGTATGTTTTGGAAACAAAACTTCGTTCACTGGAATCTCAGACTTGCAGAAGACAAATATAGCAGTATTTTATTTCCGCTCGTCGGATCATGCCTTCTTTGCAATATTTTGAGAATTTAGGAAAGAAAGCGGAAGACGGCAAGTAAAGGTAAGATTGAATTAAAATCTATTTTTGAATTTCTGTTAAATGAAGTGTTATCTGAAGAACGAATTATGTTAGCTGGAACTTTCATTTCATGTAGCTACGGCAAATGATTTTATTGTCGGTAATACTTTTAAAAATAAGTCTTTTACTGAAAAACATCATGAATATTGTAGTTTTGGGCTAAAATGTATTCATCAGATAAATGTTTTAAAATTGGTTCTCTCTCTTACGAAGATAAGAATATTGTGTTAAAAATGAAATATATATTTATTGTTGATCATATTTCTCTCAATTGTAGAGCTAAAATTAAGTGTATTATTTGCAATAAAAGCCACTTAACTATTCTACACCAAAATACCAAAACGAATAACGTGTTAGAAAATAAGAAACTGGAAGTAGAAAACTGGTGTTTTAAGCAGTCATATTAAAATCTTCTATAACATAATTTAATTATAGGTGTCAAAAATGCTAAAAGGGAACAATTAGTTCGATATATCATTGATTCTGGCTCCGAAAAATTGTATGTAATGGAGGATATCAAATATTTTTAAGTATGATAGTTGTAGTGAATCAAAATTCATTCATAAGTTATTTGGTGGTGGTGAGACAAAAGAAAAGGTACATCACTGATATAAAGTACATTTAAGTAACGTTAATAATGAATATAAATGTCAGATTTTTTGTCTGAAAGAAAGCGTCTTTTGTTCAAGTGTGAGAAGAGTACCGAATGACCCGTGGTTATCAGAGCTAAATTACACTATATTGCCAACGATGACCGTTCACTTGCGATTTTAGACATTTTGTTGAATATCTAGAAAAATACATGAGGAATTATCTTGAAACTTCAGGCGTGTAAACAGGATTGTAGACGTCATATTTTTCAGCAAAGAATTTTTCCCGAAACCCCATAGGGGACTGTCAACAAATTGAAGAAAAACGAATATGTTTGGAATAACTCTATAAAAAGTAATGTATGAAAAGAGTTGAAACTTTACCGCATGATTAGGATGCTTCTTGCAATAATCTGTGTTCATTGTTATGAGGATAGCACGTATACTCGTGGAAAAATTAAGGTTTTTATAAAAACAATCCCAATTTTCTCCAAGTGTTTTACTTATAATTTACAGAGTTCTCAATATTAAATAATGTTATTTTCAGGAAGCATTCTACATAATATCCTGAAATCAAAATTTAAAAAAAAATATTGTATAAATAATGAGTAGGTTTACTATATAATGTCTCACTGCGCATGCGCGAATGCAATCAAAATATAATGTGCATATTATATTAGCTGAATGTATGGAGCAACTTTTGTGAAAGTCCCAAAATCATAGCTTGAAAATTCTGAAAGTGTTCGTCGGTATAATAAGATTAAAATCCGTTGTTCCGAAAAAGAAGGCAAAAAGATGAGGGGATGTATCCAAATATAGTATTTTGTGTAAATACAAAATATGCATACAATATGTTCTGAAGAGCAGTTTCTTCTGCAGCTAGAAAAAACATTCCCTTTTATTACATCCTCAACTTTAAAATATCCTGCAGTGAAAAAAATATTACATATTTACCCATTTACTTGCCACTGACATTTTTAATAACACATAAATTTTGGATACAGCCCCTCATCTTTAAAATCGTAGATAATATCATGGAAGTACTTGATGAGTTATTAAGAATGATCCTAGTTTGTTTAAAAATTATTCATTCCCTGTTTGAATATATATCTACTTTTACAGTGAAAACAAAATTTAATTTCAACTCAATTATAATCTCATGTAATGTGCTATTATTTTGCATTCCAGTATTTTTATCAATCATATTAACTTTGTTGAGTATGAATTTTGAAAATAGTAAAGCTGATATTTAAAGACAATATAAACACTAAAACCTATTTGCCCTACCAAGAATTTAAACGATGTATCTATGTGTGTGTGTATAAAAGTATGTATATATATAAATGTATATATATATATATATATATATATATATATATATATATATATATATATATATATATTTATATATATATATAAATGTATATATATATATATATATATATATAAATGTATATATATATATATATATATATATATATATATATATATATTTATATATATATATATAAATGTATATATATATATATATATATGTATGTATATACATATACATATATATGCATATATATATACATATATATATATGTATGTAGATAGATAAATTTGTATATATGTGTATATATATATATATATATATATATTACTATATTTTACAAAAGGTTATACATTATACATTCCCTATCTTAATATATATATATATATATATATATATATATATATATATATATATATATATATATATATATATATATATATATATACTATACACAAAAGTTTCCACACACACACACACACACACATATATATATATATATATATATATATATATATATATATATATATATATATATATATATATATATATATATATATATATATATATATTTATTCAAAAGGTTTATATAATTATACATTCCTATATATATATATATATATATATATATATATATATATATATATATAACTGGATTTTACAAAAGGTTGTACATTATACATTCCCTGTCTGAATATATATATATATATATATATATGTGTGTGTGTGTGTGTGTGTGTGTGTGTGTGGAAACTTTTGTGGTATTAGTTATTAGTGGTATATATAAATGTTATTAAATATAGTGTTTACATTTAGATGTAAAAGTTCAGTGATAATTATTATTAGTGGTATTTATAAATGCTTTTGTAAATATAGCTTCGTATACGTGATATAGATTTAAACATCAGATTATATTTTTCTTTTGCTTTTAAAGACAAGCTGTAAAAAGGAAAAGAAAATAAAGAAAAACTCTATGCTAAACAAAAAAAACTCATGAAAATAAACACAGAATCACAGTAAAAGAGCAATATAAAAGAAAAAAAAACAATAAAACAACTATTACTAAAAAAAAAAAAAAAAAAAAGAAATAAACAAAAAATAAAAAAAAACAAGTTAGAAAAAAAAAAGACAGAGAAAAAATAAATGAAAAAAAAAAGAATAGCTGAGTCAAAATGACCTGGTGCATGTGATTACAGCTTAAAATCGATAAGTTTACCTATTATAATCACCACCTCGTAGCTGTCGAGTGAAGCTCTGATGTATACGTTTTACCCATCAAGTACGTTATCATTTCAATCAGTCGTTTACTGGGCATATTCTAATAAGCATATACTCAAGTTACGGGGATAGTGGACTTTATAAAGAGATTTTGTAAATTGTTAGCTTAGAGCTATGACATTTGGTTCACATTTAAATTGAAGTTTAAATAAATGAATTTCTGTAGGAAAAAAATTAATCAGATATTTCTGTTTTAAAAATTTAATATTTGTTAATTTTTAAAACGCTCTTTGTTTCTTTTTCGTCTATTTTTACCTCGTAATTACTTCAAAATATATTTTAAAATAACAACTTATGTATCGTAATTTATTTCAAGTTAAAATAGCCCACAAAAGAGCTTTCAAAAAACCACATGATGTCACTAATTATGTAAACCTATATCGATTGTTGACCCGTAGATAATATACAGTTTTATTTTATTTTAAAAGGATAAGAAATGTGTGGTCTGTAGAATAAATTAACTGCATAATAAATGTATCTCTAAAAATTTCTTAAAAAACATTCAAAATTTTTTTAAATTATTTTTAATTACGCATATTGTGTGTAAAGGAAATTTCAAATTTTACAGGACAGCATAATCTGGCAAGATTTTTCACATATTTGTTTGAGTAGGGCTTTTTTTAAGATTTATAATCAACTTTAAGTTGATGTGGAAGACATAGTGCCTGTAAAACATGAAATTTCTTCCTCAAGAACTGGAGATAAGGCTTTCCTCGCATAATAGACATCAAATCATACACAAATATTCACAAATCTCAATTTTAAAAAGAATAATTCTAGTGTTCTTTACTTTTGTTGTGCAGAATTTTAAAAAATATTGAAAAAATTTAGAATAGCCCATTACAGAGTCATTCTATAATAACACCCTTCATTACATGATAGAGGAGAACAAAGTATACACTAATATGTATGCACAAAACTCAATTTAAAAACGAAGAATTTTAATGCCCTTTATTTCCAATAGGCATCAAATAATACACGAATATGCACAAATCTCAATTTAAAAAAAGAGTGATTATAGTGCTCTTTACTTTTGTTGTGCAGAATTTTAAAAAATATTGAAAAAAAATAGAATAGCCTCATTATAGAATCCTTCTATCATAACAGCATTCATGACATGATGAGGAGAACATAATATACACTAATATATATGCACAAAACTCAACTTAAAAACAAAGAATTTTAGTGCCTTTTGCTTCCAATGAACAGAATTTTTTTTTAAATATGATGAAAATATTAGATGATCCTCATTACACTTATTCATTCTTTAATAACAGATTTCATCATATCATAAAGGAGAAAAGTTATACAGGAATATACACAAATCTCAATTTAAAAAAGAACTTCCAAACTTCCTTTACTTCCTATATACAGAATTGAAAAATATTGAAAAAAAATTATAATATCCTCATTACATTGATTCATTTTATTTATAACCACGGTCCGACAAAACCCGGGCGACTAAAAAAATGCCCTTGGCGGCTAGCTCTAGAGTGTTAATTATGAAGGAAACTTTCTAAATGAGGTATCCATAAGTGGCATATTCAAAGATATACAATTGTCAGATGTTACTGACAAAAAAATTTTGTATTGACAAAAGTAACCTGATTTGAAGCAGGAAAAGAATTTTTAAAACAAATATTTATTGAAAATGAAAATAAAATTGTTGCAGCTACTGGCGTATTTGATACTTTTGGTTGATCTGAAGGCAAAAAGCTGCAAGATTTTGGAGAAAGTGAAATTGAATTGCTTTCTCGACATTTTGCTGATTGCCTTGCTTATCGGTGAAGGTGATATTTCTAAAATTATTGATGAATGGTATGCTTTCAAAGTTCTTAAGAAAAATTTATCACTTAATTCTCTTTTTGAAAGGTGTATTTTGATGAAGGATAGATTTCTACATTTAATAAATCTTCTTTCAATTGTACTTCTTGTTTCAACATCTTCCTGTGAAATAGGTTTCAGTACAATGAATGTCATCAAAAACAAACTAAGTTCAAATTTAAGGAGAGAAGCTTTAAATAGCCTAATGTTTATACACTTAAATGGACCATCTTTGCAGGCATTCAATCCTGAGAAGTCGATAGATGTTATTTCAGAGCAAAAACTCAAAAACACTGTTAATGTTAATAATTTCTTTTAAGATTTATAGTTACATTAGCTGATATAATTTTCCGTTGCATAATCTAATCAAATAAAGGTTTTTCTTGTCCTGTTGTAGAAAAAACTCCATTTGATTATGAGTAACCCATGTTTCATTCTGCAGTGAATGCGTTAAGTCATTAAGTTGAAAAAAGAACTTGTGCCATCGGCTCCTAAGAATTTTTCCTAGCACCTATGATTTTGCCACTTTTGTCAGTCTCTGCTTATAACAAGCAATTTTATTCAAAAATGGTAAATTTCAAACAGAACTATTTGTTAGATTTTTTCTTATCTCTCGGTTAGTGTTGAAAATTATAGTTTTGAGAAAAAATAATGATAAGCTCTATATATATGCTCTATACCTCGTTGTATAACTCCCATCCTAAGAATATTTGAATGGAGTTTTCTGATATGCTAAAGATTAATTTCAGAGATATTCTTTTTAAAATTTCTAAGATGTTTTAAAACCTTTTAAAACCCTTGCGTCTTCCTTAAAAACATATCATTTTGCCCACGCTGAACATGGGAATTTTTAAGAATTCTTATTTTAAACTTTGATATAACATACGTTCTTTATGCGAAGTGACTGAAGAATAAGATGTGCACAGAAACTGATATACGTATCTTTTAACAAGCTTCTGAGAATAATATTTTTTACCGAAAAAGGGGAATGGGTTGTCTTTTTCAACTATCTCGCAAAGAATTTTTGAATTTATGAGGCATGTATCCTTTTCAATCTCTTGGATAGAAAGTTATGACGACATGCGTCTGATGTAAAATACACAACTACGCAATATACAGTGAAAAAAAAAGCTTCAATTCATCATTTTTTAGAGGGATTGAAATGGAAAACAATGAATTGGACGTTTGTTTTCGTAAAATTTCTATAGAATATCTGATTATGGATAAATTAATAAATTACAACAGTTATTGGAAGTATATAACGTTTTATAAAATAGTTAAAAATAAAAATGGTACTGAAATTTAAAAAATATTTCATAATTATTACCTAAATTGTTCAAAGATTGTTTATTCAAATTCCCTACTACTGTCACTATGTAATTGGTAGTAATGCAATTCGATAAAAATAGTAACTCTTCTCACTTGTAGACAGATCAGGGGAAGTATGGGAATAACAGAGTGATTGTATATATAGGTCTAGCTAGTCTGATTGTCAAGGTTTAACGAAGTACTTATTGATGAAAAATTCACCCTTTTAACTTACGAACGAAAAAGATCATAAACATTATTCGGAACATCAGTGCACATTAAAATCTTAACTGTTATTCAAAATTTAATTCTTAGGGAAATTATTAACGCTCCCTGGTATTTTAGAAATGATAAAATTCACGAAGAACTTAAAATTCCTTCTATTCCAAAATTTATTTATAACCTCTCGACTAAATTCTATGAAAACTTAAATAACGACTTAACTAATAATCCTGTCAATTACGACCCCACTGACGTCATTAATAGAAAAAGATCCTTAATTTTGTGTCTTGTTTTTTTAAAAAAGGAAAAAATCTACCAAAAAATATATAAAATGTTTATAAGAGAAAACTTAAAAATAATTTAAATCCGGCCATACTTCAAGTTTTCGTATTCATTTCCACCTTTGCAATCCACTAAAATTCTACTGGTCGAATCTTGCAAATCAAAGAAAATTTTTCTTTGTTGAATCTTTGAATTTTCCTTGGTTCTCTCGGGGCCAAGATAATCCCCCCAAAATAGAAAACTATTCACTCCATCTTTTCTCGTCGCAGAGTACCGATGTCTGTGTCCACAAAAACATTTTGTGTTTCCTATCCCTAAACTTTCTACTATCTAGTTTTTGTGTTATGAACTCACAAATCCACCCTTCTATTCTTTACTCTTTTAGCTGTTTTATTTTCCGCTCGTTGTCATTTTTATGCTTACTGTTAGAAATCTCTGGATTGAAGAGCTAGGCCTATAGAATCCAGTTGAACAACCAAAATTAAAGCCAAAGTCAATGCACATTAACCAAACAAAATTTAGACACTCACAGTGACTTCCAGAGATGCTAGGAGGTGAGTTTGTTCTCATAAAAAGTTATGAGTAACCAACGATGTTGGCTAATTAAAAAGTTAATTAGACTGAACCCTTGACTTTGACGGCTAGGCATTACAGAATTTGAATTTGCATAACACAAGATGAGTGTGAAATGAGGCTCATAAAAATGGCGCAAAAAATGCAATTTGCTCTAGCATTCCATAGAAGCAGTGGCTATTCCCACCACCATTAAAAAAATATCCTGGTGTATTCAAGACCTCTGGAGAACTAAAAATATTTTATCCACCTTGAAATATTTTTATCAAAACTTATTCCTCTAGTTCTACATCTTACAAAAACGGTGTAAAGCAAAAGGACTGAAATTTTTTGAGGATACATGCTTGAAAAGGAAGAAACTGAGAACGATGAATAAGGGGGAAAATAACATTGAATCTTTCAGAATAAATTCGGGATCAAATGGAACGAATGATCAGTAAGAGAAAACGAATGATGCGTTAACGAAAAATCGAAGTTCCTTTGTATAACAGAACTGCAATTACGTTTTATTTGATTTCAAGATAACGGATTTGAAAGGATGATGAACAGACATCCTGATTGCGCAATCATTTCCTCTAAAGCAGTACTTGTTCTTTGTTATTTTTCAGTTAAATTTCTTAAATGCTTCCTACAATTTTTCAATGTTTAACGCCAATCCTTAATGCGGAACTTCCCATTCTGACACAGTGTTTAGGAAGCCTAGATAACCGAATTTAAAACTAACAAATGTTTAACAAAAACTTTCAAGAAAGACGTCCTATGAATCTAAAATTTCGTATGGTGATTCTTTTTCACGTCCCAGGCCTGTAATACGACAGGATTTCTTAATTGCAAAACCTAAATGTTGAAAATAAGTATTCTTTTTTTCTGTTGAAAGTTTTGTTTCTTCAAGTTTCTTCCACTATAATAATTAAAATTTCTAAAGACCTTGTTTCAATTCTCTTTATACAGTATGGTTGTGTGTATGTATATATACACACAGGCGCTTACCCTGTTGTTAGGCTGACAGGCTGGAGCCCCCTCCCCCATAAGCGAAATATTCAATCTTATAAAAGATAACCTACTTGAAAATTACAATAAAAATGTCTTTTTAGCTTTGTTAAATATTCATGGAAGTAATGAAGTTGACTTAAATGATGTGATAGATCAGAGGTGGGCAAAAGCCGGCCCGTTGAAAAATCCTGCATGAAATTTTTTAAATATCTTACATGTGATTTTGTTGAAATTAACAGTAATTTGTAGTGTACAACATATATTTGTAAAAGAACTTTTTCGTTAATGATTTACTCGAAAAATAAATATTGATCACAAATTACTGACGAAAATCTACACTCGGTATTAAGGATTGCTACAAGTGATTTGGATCCAAATTTTGAAGAAATAACATCAAATGAACATTCCCGATTTCACGTTTCGCATTAACTAAAACTATTCTATTTTAACGTTTGATTTTTCTTTTTATAATTCTATTTACTATTATATTTACAAAATGTAATATAAGTATAAAAATGTAATAACTATGATCAAAATAAAATAATTTGTATCGTTAAGATATAAATAAATATCAAAATAAAATTTTTCACTAACTGATTTATTTAATGACCATTAATTTAATATAATGGATCACATTTCTTTAAAAATTAAGTGACATATTTTACTGGGCACAAATTGTTCGCATTTACACCTAAGTAAGACAATTTATTGTTACTATTATCTTTTATTAACTGTCAAATTTCTCTGTCCAAATACTTTAAAATGATACTTAGTGTTTTTGTCAAAAACATTTCTTGGGCAGGGAAAAAACTTCACCCAAAACATTCGCGTGTGCACAGCGTACGCGGTATAGTCCTCCGGCCCAACACCTCCTAGAGAGAAGGCCTGAGCACAGTTTACCAGAAAATGTGATGACGTAGTGGCATAAGGCTGACAACATTCTGTAACTTCATATAAATGTATGGGTTTTTTTTTACCTTATTTAGTACAGTGTTTACTTGGGATTTTTCTCTTCAAAACTTGGGGGAAATTTTTGTACTTGAAGTTAGATGAATTAGTTTTAAATATATTTCCTGGATTAAATGTAGAAATTTCTTAAAATTTTATGAATGTATTTCTAAGTAGTAGAAGAAGCATAAATAATAAAATTCTAGGATGTTTTATTTTTCTTTTAAAGCTATAAACATATTTAAGTAAGTGTTGTTTTTTAAAATAATTTATAACTCAATTTGATATTTAATGCACTATCCATATAATAGATAAATTATGTTAATATCTTGATTATGGGGATGATAGGTGTTATTGTGAAAATCTGGAAGGATTATAATTTGTGCTTGAGTTAATTCTTTTTTATTAGAGAATTCAAATTTTAGAGTGTATATGTTTTACAAATGTGTGTTATTTTAGGCTTATTTGATAGAATAAACAAAAAGCAATACATTCTGTGTCAGAGAACGGTTAATGTTAATCAAAAAAACTGAATTTTGCTATAAATAATCGCCAGTAAATAATAAATCAAATTTTTTTGTTGCCGTTAAAACTACAGTTTCAACTGAATGGCTTTGATAGTCAGCCTTATCCCGTGACGTCACAGTGAGTG
Organism: Pardosa pseudoannulata; assembly: GCA_032207245.1. Classification (NCBI taxonomy): domain Eukaryota; kingdom Metazoa; phylum Arthropoda; class Arachnida; order Araneae; family Lycosidae; genus Pardosa; species Pardosa pseudoannulata. The sequence goes on from CM063508.1 coordinate 51,850,552, forward strand.
TGCTCAGGCCTTCTCTCTTTAGGAGGTGTTGTCCGGCCCGGGAGACATTTTGAAAATTTCATTTTGGCCAGCGCTTATAAGTATTTGCCCACCCCTGTGATAGATGAATTGCATAAATAAAAGAATTCAATTTTAATGTACAATTTTTTTACATATTTTTTTAAAACTAAATTAAATTAAAGTGGTTATTGATTTTAGTGCTATTTTACGTATTTCTACTAAATAAGTACAATATGTAAAATGATTAATAAAATAATTAAGAGGAAATTTCTACTCATGTGAATTTTCAATTCCCTTTAGTTTATTATCACTAGGCTTTGTATTTTTACGGAGAAATATAAGATCAGATAAGGGGGGGATTGACAAAATATGAGCAAAAAAAAACATAAAAAGGAATTTAAATTACGAAGCAACAAAATATACAAACTTGCAGAAAATAGGCCTAACTTTTTCTCAAACATATGTCTGTTCTTAAAGTTGTATATGGTATTTCGTGCTAACAAAATCGAAAAATTAATATGTTGCACCGCCGAAGGTGGCAATTGCCACGGGTACCTCCATCTTCAGAGCGCCGGCCGTGCTTACTAACTGAAATAAAACGAGCCTAAAATCTCTTCACATCTATCTTTAAACTCAAAGATCTCACTAAATTAAATAAATTACTAATAATTTAACAAAAAAAATCTTTTGTTAAAAGTATTTCATTCCAACACACATTGTCCAATGATTTCGAAACATGCAAAAATTGTTACACATACTTAGTAGTGATAAAACCTGTTTATGATATGGATGAACCATAATCAAAATGTTGGTATCAGAATAATAGTTGGAATAGGTTAGTTCTTCTCCAAACAATGTAACTGTTTTTAACTTTATCAACCTACACTGTGATCAGTGTCACTGGCAAACCTCCACCTGAGACTCCTTTCAAGTTGTAACATTCATTGTGCAGATAACTGGACTACGAAGTCAGTCTTGTATTTTTTTCGTCTAACTAGAGAAACGAAATTGGACTTTAACAGTTATGGGGTCAGATGACCCCACGTTTTCATGTTTACATTCTAATATATTTACGTGTTAGAGATTAAATAATTTTTATAGAAAATAATACAAACAATCAGTGACCATTGTTGTATGCCTTTCTTGGATTGAAAAGTGGTGGTGGAAGAATTTTCTAATAAAATAAGAGAAATTTGTTCACAAGACCAGGTTCGTATTCTTAGTACTCGATGTCTACTAAATAGAGGGCTTGCTTTGCACTTTAACGTAAAATCTGTTCAAGTGCTCCGTACTCAGAACATAACTTTGAAACTCTATAAATTATAATCCTAGTACTATAATTAGGTGGTGCCATTAGTACTGACTAATATTTAAGTAAAAAATAAGTTTATTATTCTACGCACATAAACAAGTATAGATATATATGGTCGTATCCATATACGGAAAGTATGCATAAAAACTAATTTTAAATCAATTTCAATCCCATCGAATAGATTTTCTTACAATAAAATTTTCGTATTTGTGAACATGGTGTAATAATTCGAAACTCTTTTCTAAAACAATTTTATTATAATTTTACAAAATACAGTAGAAGCTTAGAAAGATTTGGGAATGATTTTTGCATTACGTTAATGACTAGATATAAAAGTTTGATTATATTCGTGCAGTATCGTTAAATAATTTATTATAGGCAGCTAAATAAATTTAAAGGTTTATACGACCCAGAACTTTCAAGCTGTGTATTTGCAATCTGAAATCATATTTAACACTAATTCATAACATCTTTTTCATTGTAGCCAAGTATCTGTTCAAATGCAACAGTAACATATCCTGTAGTCTCGCCAAATGTGTACTTTGGTATAGTTTTAAGATTTTTGTAGACTGTATTCAATGAGTATTGCCCCTATTATTTTCAGACTATCAGAGTGGTCCAAAGTAAAAAACCTTGTGTACAATTTCTTCAACATAAGGATTTAAAATGTAAAGGACGTTTGATATGTGAATCATTTGAAACAAATGTGTTTAGAGACATACTATTACAAACTAATATATGTCTTTTCTGTACTATCATGGTTTCCGCGCATCTGGAAAGTCATGGAAAATCATGGATTTAGACAATGGATTAATTTTTTCATGGAAAGTCTTGATTTTTCAAGTAAAATGAGTAAAAGTCATGGAAAGTCATGAATCCGCGAAACTACCGATTAAAAAAATGCATTGAATTGTTTAATTCTATTTTTACTTGTCATTTGGCTGAAGTTACTGAGTTTGGTATTTATGTATTATCCTATGACCATATTGCCAAGTAAAATTTGTTCACCAAGGAAACTCAAAGCAAGAAAGCTTAATGGGTGGGTAAATGTATATTATTCTGGTTTTTTCTTCAATTGTAGATTAAAATTTTATTAATATAATAACTATTTTTTAATAAAAATTAGTTAAGATTTTTGCACAAAATATAAATTTATCTCTATGGATATTGTATATAAACATTATAGGGTTATATTTGGCTATTATTCATGATCACCTGGATAATACCAAAGTACCCTGAATTCAAATTGGAAACATTTTGATTGAAAATTTGCTATATGATTAAACTTAGGTATGTAGATACAACAATTTATTTTTATGTATGTGAGTTTATCAATACTTATATAGTAAGTTTATAATTTTTTATGATAAAATTCCTGTAATTTCTCTAAAAGAATATATTTCATTTGTATGTACATCAGAAGTTTTATTTATATATACTTTAACGAAAGCTTTTTAAAGTCATGGAAAATGATCTGCTAAATCAGGGAAAGTCATGAAAAGTCATGGATATGAAAAATTTTATTTTGGCAGATACCCTGTACTATGTATATACACTTAAACTAGCCTATACTAATTCTAATACTAATAACTAAACTAAATAACTATGCTAACAACATGGCCATGTTATCTCAATTATAACCAATACGATGTATTACAAATGGGTATGTGTTTTTAGAATATGTTAGTGGTTTTTGTATTGAAGAATGTGTCGTAATAGATAAATATATGTAGGTTGTGATTGCACATAATTTTGTGAATTAAATAAAGAGACCACACACAAAACAGCTTAATACAAAACAAGAGCAAAATGTCCCCATCAACACAACAGAGGGGAGAATTAGTGAATAATTTTCAACTTTCGCAAGATCAGGCTCATTTTAAAAAAATCATTTTACAATTAAAAAGAATCCAGCTTCTGATAGTCTTCAGTACGTATGTCATCACTGAACAATTCAAACAGTACTTTGTAGTCTTATTTACACATATCTTCTTCGGTATGATAATATTCAGCAGGCTCGGAATGTTGCCATTGTATCCATTATATGGGACATATTTAAAGAATTCCTTCCATAGCATCTGCAGAATCTTTGCCTTCGAAATCAAGGGCAATTCTCGCAGAAGAAATTCAGCATAGGGCAAAAGAAGCATCAAATGGGTAATATTCCAGACATTTGCCACAAATGATAAAAGAATAAAATATTAAGTTATTTTCACATAAATGGTTAAAAAAAATCTGAAATAGAATTTTATATTCTTTCTTATATTGATGCCTCAGACATAGGATAGGCGTATATCTGAACATTTCACATTGCTTATTACAACTTCACACCATTAAAAGTTTTCTGGAATGCTAATGCAATAAAATTATTCTTGTCAATGAGCTAAACTTATCGTCTTTAGGCCTTATCACACATCAACTCGTACATGTTAAAAAAGACAGGAATTCAGTTTTACGAATCTTACTCTCAATACAGAATGAACTGATTTTTCGAGGAAATTAAAAAAAAAAAATTAACCAATATATTACGGTTCAGGTTGACGTGTGATGAGGTCTTTAAAATTGATTAAATATTTTTCTCTCTCACACGCGATTTTTTTTAAGAATACGTACGAACTAATTTACAGATTTCTCACAAAATATGCATATTTTCTTGAAAATGATTTATTCTTTTTAATGAATTTGAAATTAAATTTGTATAAGCATTGCTTTTAAAGACTATTTTAGTTAAATTTAAATTGACCAAAGTTTATATTACATAAGAAAAAAATTATATTTGGTTTGGAGCGCTACTGCCTACTGTTTTACTACACAGGGATTAATGAGATCACTAACTACTGCTTAGAGACGATGAGGAATTTTCACGTTTTCTAATTTTAATTTTAAACGATAGAAGACATAAAAGTAAGCAGGACAGTAGCTATTTTTCTTTCACTTGGGGCCTAATTAGTGATTTCTAATGGGTTTTATAGCAGACTCTTTAACGTCCCTCAAAAACGATACTTTTCCTCCGCCGAGTTTGTGACGTCATTATTCACGTTGACACCGAGCGCCTATGCTGTTTACATGTTGAAAGGAGACTTTTAAATTTGTTTCTGTGTAATGTATCACATATAATAGATTTTTTTTATTATATCTGGCATTAAAAAATCATATTATAAATATTGTATTGTGCCACTCTGTAAAAATACAGCAACTAATTGCAATGAGAAGATATTTTTCAGCGTTTCCAAAGATCCATATACACGTAAAATCTGGACAAATGCGATGAAATAGGAAGAGAAATTGAACCCCAAATTATCATATAAATCATCTCTATGGGTTTTTGAAGACCATTTTGTGTTAAACCTTCAGGTTTATATAAAAATAAATTTTGATAGCTAGAAAATTTCAGGAACTTGCAAAAACAAAATCGGAAAATAGTGCGTGTTTACAAGCAATAAGAAAATATTGGACAACTTTAATGATGACGTCACAACCAATCACGGAGCGTTTTGATGTCACGTGATTTTCGCTTAACTTTAAAATTAATTTTTTAAATGATGGACCCAGTTTTCTACATTTTTGAGAACATTTTTGGAATCTACGAGTCTGGAATTATCAGAAAAATACTAAGTTGTTCGAATCCCCCACATGTACAAATTTCTCATTCCGTAAGGCTAAGAATGTCCATACAATCTGCGGGATTCAAACCTGCTAACTCCGGTAACTAAGAGTAATTGAAATAATCATACTAGTCACGAGAGAAATGAAACTTTGGGATGAAATATAAACTTAACACTCCCATTTATTGCGAATTTTAGAAACAAATTTTATTAATTCAGTCCTGTAATATAGTAACAATCAACAAAAGCCTCCATTAAAACTCAGAGGAAGTAGGATCCACTTTGTAAATTGTAGATATATAACACAAGAATACGAATAGTTAATTATAAGTTGCTGTGCCTTACTTTCTGCTTCAATTGGATTTTAACTCGGTGTAATGCCATCTGAAGAAAGGATCCAGTTATTTCCCTTTTTGAATGCTACTTATAATTACATGAATCTGAGATACTGCAGCCGTTTACCGACCAAGGCCGTCTCAGTTAGCTTACACCATCTTGATCTACTCGACGCTGTATTTTTCCATCTGTTAATTCCCAAGTCCTTCAACCACTTTCCCACTCTATCCACTCCATTCTCGGCTTCCTCTTTATCTTTTCAGTTTTTAAAGTTTTTTTTAACAGGGTTTTTCTTTCTCTATCGAAATACATGCCCTAGCCATCTCATTTCGGAAGCCTAGGCCACTTTCACTAAGTTGGGTTCTCTGTATTACATGAATCTAGTCTTGTTAAATATTTTATATTTAAAACTTAATTTTTTTTCTCTGAGGAATAATTCCTCTTTCAGTATTTTTCAAAAATTTAGTTCATACAAAATTATTTTGACGCTTTAATAACATTCGAAAGCATTTATCTACGGTTTAGTTTGGAGCACTACTGTTTACTTTTTCGCAACACGAGGGCTAATAAAACCTGGAACTGCTGCTTAATGCCGATTTCGAACGGCTACGAACATCCATGCCTCCGTAAGACTCAAACCCACGAACCCGGAATCGAAGATCAGTGCCCTAACCATTTGGCCACTGTTCGGATGTTACTATATATATGAGATCTACGTATATAATATATAATGTATTATAATCCTAGTACTATCATTAGGTGGTGCTATTAGTACTGACTAATATTTAAGTAAAAAATAAGTTTATTATTCTACGCACATAAACAAGTATAGATATATATGGTCGTATCCATATACTTTCCGTATAAATCCGTATGCATAAAAACTAATTTTAAATAAATTTCAATCCCATCAAATAGATTTTCTTACAATAAAATTTTCGTATTTGTGAACATGGTATAATAATTCGAAACTCTTTTCTAAAACAATTTTATTATAATTTTACAAAATACAGTAGAAGCTTAGAAAGATTTGGGAATGATTTTTGCATTACGTTAATGACTAGATATAAAAGTTTGATTATATTCATGCAGTATCGTTAAATAATTTATTATACGCAGCTAAATAAATTTAAAGGTTTATAGGACCCAGAACTTTCAAACTGTGTATTTGCAATCTGAAATCATATTTAACACTAATTCATAACATCTTTTTCATTGTAGCCAAGTATCTGTTCAAATGCAACAGTAGCATATCTTGTAGTCTCGCCAAATGTGTACTTTGTTACAGTTTAAGATTTTTGTAAACTGTATTCAATGAATATTGCCTCTATTATTTTTAGACTATCAGACTAGTCCAAAGTAAAAAAACCTTATGTACAATTTCTTCAACATAAGGATTTGAAATGTAAAAGACGTTTGATATGTGAATCATTTGAAACAAATGTGTTTAGAGACATACTATTACAAACTAATATATGTCTTTTCTGTACTATCATGGTTTCCGCGCACCTGGAAAGTCATGGAAAATCATGGATTTAGACAATGGATTAATTTTTTCATGGAAAGTCTTGATTTTTCAAGTAAAATGAGTAAAAGTCATGGATCCGCTAAACTACCGATTAAAAAAATGCATTGAATTGTTTAATTCTATTTTTACTTGTCATTTGGCTGAAGTTACTGAGTTTGGTATTTATGTATTATCCTATGACCATATTGCCAAGTAAAATTTGTTCACCAAGGAAACTCAAAGCAAGAAAGCTTAATGGGTGGGTAAATGTATATTATTCTGGTTTTTTCTTCAATTGTAGATTAAAATTTTATTAATATAATAACTATTTTTTAATAAAAATTAGTTAAGATTTTTGCACAAAATATAAATTTATCTCTATGGATATTGTATATAAACATTATAGGGTTATATTTGGCTATTATTCATGATCACCTGGATAATACCAAAGTACCCTGAATTCAAATTGGAAACATTTTGATTGAAAATTTGCTATATGATTAAACTTAGGTATGTAGATACAACAATTTATTTTTATGTATGTGAGTTTATCAATACTTATATAGTAAGTTTATAATTTTTTATGATAAAATTCCTGTAATTTCTCTAAAAGAATATATTTTATTTGTATGTACATCAGAAGTTTTATTTATATATACTTTAACGAAAGCTTTTTAAAGTCATGGAAAATGATCTGCTAAATCAGGGAAAGTCATGAAAAGTCATGGATATGAAAAATTTTATTTTGGCAGATACCCTGTACTATGTATATACACTTAAACTAGCCGATACTAATTTTTTACTAATAACTAAACTAAATAGCTATGCTAACAACATGGCCATATTATCTTAATTATAACTAATACAATGTATTGCAAATGGGAATGTGCTTTTAGAATATGTTAGTGGTTTTTGTATTGGAAAATGTGTCGAAATAAGTAAATATATGTAAGTTGTAATTGCACATAATTTTGTGAATTAAAAAGACCACACACAAAATAGCTTAATACAAAACAAGAGCAAAGTGTCCCCATCAACACAACAGAGGGGAGAATTAGTGAATAATTTTCAACATTCGCCAGATCAGACTCATTTTTTTTAAAAAAAAAAAAACATTTTACAATTAAAAAGAATTCAGCTTCTGATAGTCTTCAGTACGTATGTCGTCACTGAACAATTCATAGAACAGTACATGCAGAAAGTCTTATTGACACATATCTTCTTCGGTATGATAACATTCAGCAGGCTCCGAATGTTGCCATTGTATCCATTCTATGGGACATATTTAAAGAATTCCTTCCATAGCATCTGTAGAATTTTTGCCTTCGAAATCAAGGGCAATTCTCGCAGCAGAAATTCAGCATAGGGCAAAAGAAGAATCAAAAGGGTAATATTCCAGACATTTGCCACTATAAATGATAAAAGAATAAAATATTAGGTTATTTTCACATAAATGGTTTAAAAAAATCTGAAATAGAATTTTATATTTTTCCTTATATTGATGCCTCAGACATAGGATAGGCTTATATCTGAACATTTCACAGTGCTTATTGCAACTTCCTACCATTAAAAGTTTTCTGGAATGCTAATGCAATAAAATTATTCTTGTCAATGAGCTAAAGTTACCGTCTTTAGGCAACACACGTCAAAGAACCTACACAGTTAAAAAAGTTATAGAATTCAGTACTACAACATTCTATCGATACAGATAAATGAATCCAATTATTTTAAAAAAAAAAATATTAAAATATTTTGTCAGTTGAGTGTGATATTTAAGAATGAAAAAAAATTACTTTTGATGAACGTTAATTCGTTTCTAATATATGAAATTCATTTTTTAAATGATTATTTTATATTTGAAATTAAATTTTGTAATAATTGCCTAAAGTATTATTATTAAGAAAAAGTTTATACTCCAAGTAGCAAAAAATCAGTTTACTAGAAAAGAAATTTTACAATGTGGATTATTCGATTTTACTAAAAGTGACTGTGAACAGAATTGTCATTTAAAACAATTTGTTATTTTCAATTTTTAAGCATAATTTAAAGATTAAATCAAAAAAGTAGAATTTTTTTTTCAGTTACTCTAATATAGACAGTACTTTTGTTTTACTAACGTATTGAAGAAATTTTATGAATAAATACGAATATTCTATGTTTTTTATATATATTATTATTACTATTAATGTATTGTCATTAAAAATACTAGCAAAACAATGCAATATTACATTTTCTTTAGTTAACTACTTAATTAAAATATACAGCTAAAAAACTGAAATATTGTATTTTTTTTTAAATTGAGTAAAAGAAACATTTAAATATAATGAGTATTATTTTATATCATTAAAACGTCATTTAAATTAGATATTTTGATAATAAATTGATTAATGTTTGATAAAAAAAATTTTGATATGAAAATTTGTATTTTCATTTGTAAAGCAACTAAAAGAAAAAAATTATTTATAAATATCATTGAAGTTGACATTGGATATAACCCTTTAAACTTTAAATAGTATGATTTTCGTTTAGATAATTATTTTTTAACATAAAAAAATTTTTTTATTTGAAACATAATACTGTCCGTACTGTTAGGAAAGAGGAAAAGTATTATCAAAAGCCATTGAAGAGAGCTTAGAATTTGTAAAAAATCCAAATATATTTTCAATTCTGTGGCAATTTGTATCAAACGAACTGTATAATTGTTGGATATTATAAAGATTAATATATTTGGACATATATCAAACATAAATAACTTTTTTTTCCGTTTAGAAACAAATTTTATCTGTAATTCAGTCCTGTAATATAGCAACAATACAAAGTTCAACAAAAGAGGTCAGTATATCTTTCCCTGTGTTTTTATGATTAAAATATATATTTGATGCATTATATTTGTTAATACTCATAGTTGTATATTTAAATGATTTTAATATATCTTAAACATCTTAAGAAAGTTATGTTATTTTCATTTGTATGAATCTTATCAGTGTAAAGAAATAAAGTTAAAAGTCTAATTTCTATAATAGAATTATTACTCTTAATCAATAATGAAATTTATTCTGTGTTTAATTTTACATCAAATGAAAAAAAAAAAATTCTGGTTTTGTTTTGTTTTCAGAAATAAAATTTCATATATTTTGTTTTTTTTTACCTTTTTAGTACAGGTTTACTGGGTTTTGCTCTTCAAAACTTGAAATTTTTTGAAGTTTCATGAATTAGTTTTAAATATATTTCCTTAAATGTAGAAATTTCTTAAAATTTTATGAATGTATTTCTAAGTATAGAAGAAGCATAAAAATAAATTCTAGGATTTTTTATTTTCTTTAAAACTATAAATATATTTAATAAATGTTGTTTTTAAAATATTATAACTCCATTTGATATTTAATGCACTATCCATATAATAGATAAAGTATGTAATATCTGATTATGTAGATAGGTGTTATGTGAAAATCTGGAAGGATTATAATTGTATATATTAATTCTTTATTATTTATAAAAATAAATTTTTAGAGTGTATATGTTTTACAAATTTTTGTTATATTAAATTTGATAGAATAAACAAAAAGCAATACAAAAGTCAGAGAACGGTTATGTTAATAAAAAAAAACTGATTTACTATAAATAAGCATAATTATCAATTTTTTTTGTTGCCGTTAAATACAGCTATGAAAGCTTTGAAACATTAACATACAAGAGTTTGTAGTTTCTCTCTTTAGGAGGTGTTGCTTTAATATCGAACGCGTAAATTTTAAAAAAAGGCAAAATTCAGTACTACGAATCCTACTTGATACAGAATAAACTATTTTTCGATTTAAAAAAAAAAATTAAAAATATATTATGGTCAGGTTGACGTGTGATGAGTTTTTAAAATTGATAAATATTTTTCGCTCTAACATATTTTTTAAGAATACTTATGAACTAATTTACAGATTCTAACAAAAAACATGTCTTGAAAATGATTTATTCAATGAATTTGAAATTAAAATTTATATAAGCATTGCTTTTAAAGACTATTTTAGTTAAATTTAAATTGACCAAAGTTTATATTACATAAGAAAAAAATATATTTGGTTTGGAGCGGCTACTGCCTACTATTTTACTAAACTAATGAAACCACTAAATCCTAGATTCTGAGGAATCACGTTTTCTAATTTTAATTATACGATAAAAACAAAAAATTAGGGAGGACAGTACCTATTTTTCTTCATTATTTCTAATTAGTGATTTAATGGTTTTTTAAAGACTCTTTAACGTCTCTCAAAAACATACTTTTCTTCCGCCAAGTTGTGAGTCATCGTTCACGTTACACCTGCGCTTATTTTTTACATGTTAAAAACTTTAATAGTTTCTAAACACTATAATAGAATTTTTTTATATGTCTGGCATTAAAAAAAAACATATATAATATTGTATTGTGCCACTCTGTAAAAATACAGCAACTAACTGCAATGAGAATATATTTTTTTACATTTAAAGATAATACACGTAAAAAACTGGACAATGCGATGAAATAGATGAGAAATTAAACCCCAAATTATCATCATCTCTAATTTTTAGACCTTGTGTTAAACCTCAGGATAAAATAAAAAAAAATTTTTATAGCTAAAAAATATTTCAGGAACTTCAAAAACAAAATCTATATGCGTGTTTACAAGCATAAGATTGACAACTTTAATGAAATTCACAACCAATCACGAGCTTTTAGTCACGTGATTTGCTTAACTTTATATTTTTAAATGATGGACCCTTTTACATTTTTTAGAACATTTGGAAACACGAGTCTAAAAATTATCAGAAAAATACTCAAAAAAAGTTTTCGTGAATCCCCCACATGTAACATTCCTCATTCCGTAAACTAAGAACCATACAATATTCGATTCAAACAAAACTCCGGTAACTAAGAGTTTTTAAAATTCATACTAGTCACGAGAGAAATGATACTTTTTTACAATACTTAACACTCATTTATGCGAATTTTAGAAACAAATTTTATTAATTCAGTCCTGTAATATAGCAACAAACAACAAAATTCATTAAAACTCAGAGGAAATGGGATTCGCTTTGTAAATTGTAGATATATAACACAAGAATACGAATAGTTAATTATAAGTTGCTGTGCCTTACTTTTTCTGCTTCAATTATTTTTAACTAAAACATCTGAAGAAATATTATTTCTTTGAATGCTAATAATTACGTGAATCTCAGATACACCGTTACCAACCAAGTCTCAGTTAGCTTACACCATCTTGATCTACTCGACGCTGTATTTTTCCATCTGTTAATTCCCAAGTCCTTCAAATTCCCACTCTATCCACTGATTCTCGGCTTCCTCTTTATCTTTTCAGTAAAAATTTTTTTTTAAAGTTTTATTCTCTATCGAAATACATGTCCTAGCCATCTCATTTCGGAAGCTTGGCCATTTCACTAGATTTTTTGTATTTCATGAATGTATTCTTAAATATTATATTTAAAACTTAATTTTTTTTTCTCTGAGGAATAATTCCTCTTTCAAAATTTTTCAAAAATTTTAGATCATACAAAATTATTTTGACGCTTTAATAACATTCGAAAGTATTTATCTATGGTTTGGTTTGGAGCACTACTGTTTACTTTTTCGCACACGACTATGAAACCTGGAACTACTGCTTAATGATTTAAACGGCTAAAACATATTTAAGACTCAAACCCCCGAACCCGGAATAACATCAGTGCCCTAAATGTTCGGCTGTTACTATTATTCTACGTATATAATATATAATGTATATATAAATTTTATATATATATATATATATATATATATATATATATATATATTTTTTAATTGGTAGAATAAATCTTCAATTTATTTCGATATTTTTATGTCTGTAGCTTTATTTGCAAATTATATTTTAACATTTTTGATCTGCTAAAAGGTATTGAAAACCAATTTGTACTTATTAGTATTATTTCCACATTGGAACGTCGAAATCAAAACGATTGATTTTCTAACAGCTTATCAAAATTCGGAGGGATTTCAATGAAAAAGTACTATCTGTGTGTACAAAGCTTTAAGCAAGACATTTAAACATCACTCAGCAGAGTTGTGTATTCCATGTTTTCTTAGAAGCATTAATATGTCAGGTTCGAAATGTTAAAATTATGCTCTGAGTTATTTATTTTAACCTTAAAACTTGGCATCCTTATCCTAGATTCAAACAAAATTAGAGAAATGCTAAAAAAGTAAATTTACTGTTAAACCCCATCTAAAATAGGTAAGTTCCAGGCAGAAATCGAGAAATTCGATATCGCTAAACTAATTTTAAAAATTTAGAAAGAAATTCCAAACAAAGACGCTTTTACGCGTACAATTTGCTAGAGAGAATATGTATTTTACAATTACTTGCTGCCCTAACTTATTTTTAACCCTTAAAACTTGGCATATATCCTAGATTCTAAACACTAAATTCTAAAATATTTAATACATTATACCAAAACAATATTTCTGGCGTGAATCCCTGTCAGAATTAACATTCCTAACTATCATGTATTACTGTAATTTCTAGTGAATTTAGAAAGAAATTCGAAACAAAGACGCTTTTACGCGTACAATTTGCTAGAGAGAATATGTATTTTACAATTACTTGCTGCCCTAACTTATTTTTAACCCTTAAAACTTGGCATATATCCTAGATTCCAAACACTAAATTCTAAAATATTTAATACATTATACCAAAACAATATTTCTGGCGTGAATCAGTGTCAGAATTAACATTCCTAATTATCATGTATTACTGTAATTTCTAGTGAATTTAGGAAGAAATTTGAAACAAAGACGCTTTTACGCGTACAATTTGCTAGAGAGAATATGTATTTTACAATTACTTGCTGCCCTAACTTATTTTTAACCCTTAAAACTTGGCATATATCCTAGATTCTAAACACTAAATTCTAAAATATTTAATACATTATACCAAAACAATATTTCTGGCGTGAATCCCTGTCAGAATTAACATTCCTAACTATCATGTATTACTGTAATTTCTAGTGAATTTAGAAAGAAATTCGAAACAAAGACGCTTTTACGCGTACAATTTGCTAGAGAGAATATGTATTTTACAATTACTTGCTGCCCTAACTTATTTTTAACCCTTAAAACTTGGCATCTATCCTAGATTCTAAACACTAAATTCTAAAATATTTAATACATTATACCAAAACAATATTTCTGGCGTGAGTCAGTGTCAGTATTAACATTCCCAGTTATCATGTATTACTATAATTTCTAGTGAATTTAGGAAGAAATTCGAAACAAAGACGCTTTTACGCGTACAATTTGCTAGAGAGAATATGTATTTTACAATTACTTGCTGCCCTAACTTATTTTTAACCCTTAAAACTTGGCATATATCCTAGATTCCAAACACTAAATTCTAAAATATTTAATACATTATACCAAAACAATATTTCTGGCGTGAATCAGTGTCAGAATTAACATTCCTAATTATCATGTATTACTGTAATTTCTAGTGAATTTAGAAAGAAATTCGAAACAAAGACGCTTTTACGCGTACAATTTGCTAGAGAGAATATGTATTTTACAATTACTTGCTGCCCTAACTTATTTTTAACCCTTAAAACTTGGCATATATCCTAGATTCTAAACACTAAATTCTAAAATATTTAATACATTATACCAAAACAATATTTCTGGCGTGAATCCCTGTCAGAATTAACATTCCTAACTATCATGTATTACTGTAATTTCTAGTGAATTTAGAAAGAAATTCGAAACAAAGACGCTTTTACGCGTACAATTTGCTAGAGAGAATATGTATTTTACAATTACTTGCTGCCCTAACTTATTTTTAACCCTTAAAACTTGGCATATATCCTAGATTCTAAACACTAAATTCTAAAATATTTAATACATTATACCAAAACAATATTTCTGGCGTGAATCCCTGTCAGAATTAACATTCCTAACTATCATGTATTACTGTAATTTCTAGTGAATTTAGAAAGAAATTCGAAACAAAGACGCTTTTACGCGTACAATTTGCTAGAGAGAATATGTATTTTACAATTACTTGCTGCCCTAACTTATTTTTAACCCTTAAAACTTGGCATATATCCTAGATTCTAAACACTAAATTCTAAAATATTTAATACATTATACCAAAACAATATTTCTGGCGTGAATCCCTGTCAGAATTAACATTCCTAACTATCATGTATTACTGTAATTTCTAGTGAATTTAGAAAGAAATTCGAAACAAAGACGCTTTTACGCGTACAATTTGCTAGAGAGAATATGTATTTTACAATTACTTGCTGCCCTAACTTATTTTTAACCCTTAAAACTTGGCATATATCCTAGATTCTAAACACTAAATTCTAAAATATTTAATACATTATACCAAAACAATATTTCTGGCGTGAATCCCTGTCAGAATTAACATTCCTAACTATCATGTATTACTGTAATTTCTAGTGAATTTAGAAAGAAATTCGAAACAAAGACGCTTTTACGCGTACAATTTGCTAGAGAGAATATGTATTTTACAATTACTTGCTGCCCTAACTTATTTTTAACCCTTAAAACTTGGCATATATCCTAGATTCCAAACACTAAATTCTAAAATATTTAATACATTATACCAAAACAATATTTCTGGCGTGAATCAGTGTCAGAATTAACATTCCTAATTATCATGTATTACTGTAATTTCTAGTGAATTTAGGAAGAAATTTGAAACAAAGACGCTTTTTACGCGTACAATTTGCTAGAGAGAATATGTATTTTACAATTACTTGCTGCCCTAACTTATTTTTAACCCTTAAAACTTGGCATATATCCTAGATTCCAAACACTAAATTCTAAAATATTTAATACATTATACCAAAACAATATTTCTGGCGTGAATCCCTGTCAGAATTAACATTCCTAACTATCATGTATTACTGTAATTTCTAGTGAATTTAGAAAGAAATTCGAAACAAAGACGCTTTTACGCGTACAATTTGCTAGAGAGAATATGTATTTTACAATTACTTGCTGCCCTAACTTATTTTTAACCCTTAAAACTTGGCATATATCCTAGATTCCAAACACTAAATTCTAAAATATTTAATACATTATACCAAAACAATATTTCTGGCGTGAATCAGTGTCAGAATTAACATTCCTAACTATCATGTATTACTGTAATTTCTAGTGAATTTAGAAAGAAATTCGAAACAAAGACGCTTTTACGCGTACAATTTGCTAGAGAGAATATGTATTTTACAATTACTTGCTGCCCTAACTTATTTTTAACCCGTAAAACCTGGCATATATCCTAGATTCTAAACACTAAATTCTAAAATATTTAATACATTATACCAAAACAATATTTCTGCCGTGAATCAGTGTCAGAATTAACATTCCCAATTATCATGTATTACTATAATTTCCAGTGAGATATGATGTCCGACAAGAAAAATCTTAAACTTATGTTTCAAAAACCAAAGAAACAAAGAGTTAATTATCCCAGGGATCTTTAAATAAAATTTTTATAAATATATGAAAAAACATACAAACACGGAATAATTGGAAATTTAAACTTATGTTGTAATGTCTCCAGCAATGTTGTACGCAGCTTTAGAGCACTGCAAGTATCTACTGAAAATATAAAGAACTCAAACGTTATTTCAAAAGTTTACACTACCATATTTGTAAGGGAAATATATGAAATGTCATTGCAAAACGATAAAGATGAGGAAATTATCGAATATGTTATTGATTGAAATAGTGAAAGAAGGAATTTTACAAGCAGGAAAATATTTCCTGAATTATTATGGATTACGTGGATTTAAAACACTTGTACCAAAAGAAAATCTGAACTACCTTTTACATAAATGTGTATCGAATTAAAGTTAAGATAATATCGACTAATATCTAACATTTTCAGTCTCAAATTATCAAAAGGAAATGTATTGAGTATTTTAACTACCCGTGTGTACTAAATATTCAATCAAATCTACATCTTTCCAATCTGGATAAAAGAACGAATACTGAAAAATTCATGTGTCGATAGCAATATTAAAAGCTATTTTGATGCTTCATCACTGAGTAATGGCTTAGAGAATGTTAAACTAAGTAACATAAATAAATCTATTCGGAAACCGCGTAGAAAAATTAGTTTAACGAATAAATGTATGCTTCTAGATGCATCACCAATTTATAAAGCCGAACGATGGCCGATTGGTTAGAGTGCTGGCCTTTGGTACCGGAGTTCATGGGTTCGAATCCCACAGTGGCATGGATGTTTGTAGCCGTTCGGAATCGGCTTTAAGCTGTAGGTCCCTGTCTCATTATCTCTCGTGTTGCAAAAAGTAGACCGTAGCGCTCCAAACTAAAACCAAATTACAAATTTCTAAGTTTAAAAACTGTTGACCATTTTACAAACAGAATTAGAGTCGTTGATATTGATACTATAGCTGCAAAATCAAATCCAGTGCTGTTTCCAATAATTTGTATAAAATAAGTGGACAAGTTGTATTTCTAAATTAAAAATGAAAAAAGGGATTCTAGATATACTAATACATAAAATGTAGTGCTCCAATTAAATCCAAACAATAGATGTTTGCTATACATGGGCTAATAAGCCGGGGCTTGACTAAAGAACTGGGTTCCCCCGCCAACTTGGCGATAATGGTTTAAGTATGATCGCTCAACATTTTCTCCGATTCTCACCGTGTCCAAACAATCTGTATCTATATTAAAATTTATATGGTATTTGCATCCAACTCTCCTTGTATAACATATATATTATATATTAAAAGTATAACTTATATATTAAAAGTGAGCAATGCTTTTAAAAAAATTAGATATAACGAACCATTAATCGTTCACTATGGCTGATTTTTAATAATTTGGAGCTGTTGCGTTTGCAAACTGTTAAGGGATTAATTGCCCATAAGTATAAATGTTCGCTTTTCGAGTCGTGTTCATTAATTAAGTAAGAGTATATAATTCTATTACGATGGCGCACTGTGCATTAATTAAATTCGCCAGAAGAAGCAAGAAATACAATGTTTCGATGGATTATCTTTATGTTTTAGTAAATATCGCCAACATTTTCGCCAAATTTGACAAGGGAAACCCAATTCTTAAGTGGTCCCTGAACCGGTGTCGGAAGCTTAAAACAAATTCCGAACGGCTACGAATATTCACACCAGTAACGGAATTCACCTAAATAAATATTACTCATATATAACCATGAATTTTAACTGTGTTACTAATATGCAATAAATGTACAAGTACCTTATTTGTTTAAAACTTTTGGAAATTTTTAAATTATTATATACGAGTGTTATGAAATTTCTTATTTAAATATGAAACTTATTTTTTGAATATGCTTCCAAATCTTTTAGTCTCGAAAGTAAATCTCATTCGATTTACAATTAATTTTTCAAAGTACATTTAAAAGCCTGTATAGACACTGAAATATATCTCTAGAAAAATATATATAGCGCTACAAAATTCATTTGTGGTCAGTGATAGCAGTCTTGTAATCTTTCTTGATGATTTTTTTCCTAAACAAATTACTATAGTTCTCAGGTTCCACAGTTTCCAGTAAGTTAACCGATACATTCTTGGTAGAAACAACTAATAATTATGAGATAATTATAGCAAGAGTAATTATTCAACACATGGTTATTCAGTACACTTATAAAACTTAGAAGTCAAGATAAAACTTTTTCATTTTCGTCAATATGTTTCAATTAAATTAATTTTATAACTTTTATAATTTTTTTGGATACAGCTGACACATTGTGAACGCTGTAAAGAAACAATGGAACAGATGCATTTAGACGCCGTTCCCGTCCGACATTTTTATTTATTTATTTATTTATTTATTTTTTTGGCGACCAACAGAAAAACGCGTGTTTTGAAAAATCGCCAAGTAGAAAAATATGGCGGCGGTCGCATGGCATATTTGAAAAACAACATTAACAAAACTAAACTTTAAAAGAAAAAAACAGATTAACAATTTAAAGCATTATTAAAATAAAATTAGCATAATAATTATCATTTTTTTACGTTATTTAAAAAATAAATAACAGATTACTAATATTTATGATATATATCAACAGAATAAACACAATATATAACATTTTAAAGGACTACTTTAAGAATTGGGTTCCCCTTGGTAAATTTGGTGAAAATATTGGCGATATTACTAAAACACAAAGGTAATCCATCCAAACATTGTATTTCTTGCTTATTCTGATGACTTTAATTAATGCACATTGCGCCACCATAATAGAATTATATACTCTTAATTAAAGAAAACGACTTGAAAACCGAACATTTATATTTATGGGCAATTAATCCCTTAACACAGTTTACAATCCCAACAGCTCTAAATTATTAAAAATCAGCCATAGTGAAACATTAATGGTTTGTTATATCTAGTTTGGGTTAATTCCCAGTGAACGGTATGCTCCTTGTCCGCCATCTTGTTTTTGGCGACTATTAGCGAAACACGACTCCGCGAAGCACACGCCAAGTACCTAATCTTAACACGCAGCGGGACACCGACCGTTCGTCATCGCAAAATCAGAAAACGTGACGCCGACGATGTTCCGATGACGAGCAGTCGATGTATCTTCGTGCTAGACCTAGAAACTCAGCGTGAACTCTATGGAGTCGTGCTCCGAAAATAGTCACCAAAAACAAGAAAATACAACAAAACAACAATAAATTTCAAAAATTTTAGAAAGACAAAAAACACTTTCATAAAATCAACAAAGGCATAAACACTTCCGATAACGCACACAAACCAAAGGAGAGAACGAGGTTACCATCTTTTAACGGGAGAGAAAGGGTGAAGTTGACAAGGAGAAAATAAGTATTGCCCGAGAAATGGCGCCAAAAATACGCTAAAAAAATCGCCAAAATAGCGTTATTTAGCCCATTTTAATAAGCACTAATATAATAAAAAATCTAACATGTGAGGGGGGGTTCCTCCCCCTCAACCCCCCCCCTTGTAATAGAAGACATGAAAAATAAATTTAATAACAGATGAAAATTGGAAAGGGTAGAGTCACAAACTTTCTTCAACACTCCTACCTCCCTTAAAAAACTTTGAAGTATTTTTTTACCAAATAAAAAAAACTCAGATTCGGAATACCGTTGTTCCCTCACACTTGGAGTTTAGAATGAAATGTAAAACCCACTTCACACCTAAAAATATCCTGATAGTTTTTAACAATTTCAAAAATAGTAAGAACCGAAATAACTACACCCGCCATAACTAAATTACTAAATCCCAGAAAATGATAAGAACAAAAAAAAATTACAACCTGACCTAGGAGACTGTAAACCAAAAGAATAGCTATAATGTAAAACCTGGAATAGTGCTGGGTATTGACGTCAGAAATCACGTGCACCAATGGAGTGCAAGAACACAATAGAGCTGCCATACGCCGTCACCAAAGTCAAGGCAAACACACCAACCTACTCATCGCCCCTTAAAATTGCCAAATTTGGCGAGAAAAAAAAAACACGGCTTCTATAATGCATTTGTACCATGATTATAACCATGTAATTATTCACACATGGTTATTCAGTACACTTGTAAAACGTAGAAGTCAAGATAAAACTTTTTCATTTTCTTCAATATGTTTCAATTAAATTAATTTTATAACTATTATAACTTTGGATACAGCTGCCACATTGTGAAAGCTATAAAGAAACAATAATGCTATTGTTGAATAGTTTTAGTTTAAAGTTTTTTTAAATTTCACTTATTATAAGAGATTAGACTTAACACAATTTCTAGCACGTGCGTCCAGAATACATGAACACTTGTTCTCACCTTGAAAACTTAAATAAATCGAGACCTCCTACTCTTTAAACTTAGCATTTCAAGCTAATTTTCCTAAGTAGACAAATATTAAACAAATTTTACTTGAAGACTAAAATAATAACATCTACCGTATGACTACTAGAATTTAAAACACACAAGATGAGATCGATTACGATGAAAGTTATTATGAGAATGCGCGAATATCGTAAATTTGAAATCTTTTAATTACCAAACAGAAAGAGGGAAATATGACAGATAAAATTCTTAATTTTTAGCGCCACGTACTGGTCCGTTATACCTATTAAGTAAGCTTTTGTGTTCTTAATAAGCTGAAAAATAAATATAATAATTAAAACAGCATTTCACCATGTGAAATGTCTCTTTCACTGCGAATTCCCAGTGAAAACTCAAAATTGAATAATCGAAACTTGATTGTTTTTAAACTTAGGACCAGTCTTACCAAAGTCGTTTAGCGGCTAATCGCGATTAAGCCATGGCGCCAACCAACGGCGGGACGCAATTCTCCCTTTAAACAGAGATTAATCGCGGTTAGCCGTTAAACTTCTTTGGTGAGACCAGCCCTAAATATTGAACTCCTCATTACAAGTCAGTTTCTCAACCAGATATATTTGATGAAACGTGAATAATTTCATAACTATATATATATATATATATATATATATATATATATATATATATATATATATATATATATATATATATATATATATATATATATATATATATATATATATATATATATATATATATATATATATTTATTTATTTATTTATTTATATATATATTTGTGCGTGTGTGTGTGTGTGTGTACCGATGTAGTTTCCCACGATGGACAGCATGTGCATACACAGCTGTGGACTAAATTTCCAAGAAGAATTTAAGTGGAGCTATTGACTTCGAGTTTTAATGGGGACTCCTACTGAGGAGTTATAGCTCACGGAGTAGCACAAGTGTAACGCTCAAGCCTAGGCAGGGATGTAGCCGTGAGATATGGGGGCAGGGGTTAAGCAATAATATCAACTTTCACCAAAATGGCCATTTCAAGGAGCCCACCTACGCACCCATAGGGGGTGCAAATGTGAGAAAATTTCACCAACGATTGGGACAGAGAAAAAAAAAGGGCGTTGAACGGAAGTGTAAAGGTGGGGAAGAAAGTGGGAAAAAGGACTGTCGATTCAAGAGTTGCTGGTCATCGAGATCCCGTGAGCAAGCCAGAGAGCCCAGTCCAGCAATCGATTCTCTAACCGGCATGCGTATGATCGGCACGCCAGCATACACGTCCAGCAAAATAACGGCCTCACGCCCGCACCGACATCTAGCCTGTTGACAGCCCCAGCCTGCTTCTCTGTAATTACTGGACGTAAACTTAGTAATATTCATAATTATTACCTGGGTCTCATAATCTTTTGATAAGAAATATTATTTCAAGAGTATTGATGAATAGCAAAACCAAATAGTTGCAGCGATGTATTAATTCGTGAATATTGTACATAATGAAGGTTTTTGTTTAAATATTAGGTATTTTCCTTTAATTCCATAGTATATATTGTACTGTGTTTCCCCTTTGAGAACGAACACAGGTGTTTGTGTTGTAAGTACATTACAACAATATATATATATATATATATTATGTTACGAATTTGTTTGTTGAACCTTAAATTTAGCATGGGACTCTATGGGTATCTCGCAAACACACACGTGTGTGTGTGTATTTGTGCGTGTTTAAGACACACTGTCTGGGTCTCCACTGTTGCAGCTGGTGGTGATTTCAGCTGTTGTAGCTCTTCGGTCATGGCGAGCAATGCGTAGCAATCTCCGCTCTCCTTTAGAATCAATGCTCCGTGCGTCCACTGCTTTCAAGCGACTTGTCGCTTCACCTTCCATATGTGCTCACAACAACTATGCGTGAACAGCCCACTAAATGTGCAGTTTCTGATATTGATGTTCTCAGTTCCCGAGCCGTAACAGTTTAACCTTATCGAAGTCCGATAAATCAGCTGCTTTTTCCATTATGTCTCTAATCGCGCTATGTTTGGAAAGGCAATGCGTAGCCACTTTATATACTCTAACATCAGCAGCGCACGCGCATTGGTTTTGTTCCTGGGCGAGGCCATTGTTATAAATAGAGGGAGGTCATAATGTAACGGCTCCTTGATGTATATATATTTATGTGTGTGTGTGTGTGTGTGTGTGAGTGATACCGGATGGAGGAGGAAAACGATTGCTCGACTTCTCGAAGAGACAAGATAAACATGGAATTAAGATGACGACCTGTGGCAGATTGCCACTTTTTTCCTTTTCTTTCTTTTTTTAATTCTTTATCTTTATAGTTAATATCAATAAATGTTTTCATATCCTTCAACTATTAGTAACTTCTGCTTAATGCTAAGAACTTCACATGTGTATTCAGCCGGTCACCACTTTTCTCCCTTATACAACCTTCTAATTGAAGCAAAGTTTTAATCATATCTAACTATGTTAAATGCAGTTTATCTTCAAAAAAAATCTTGTTAAGGTGAAGGACTCCTCCACCACATTTAGAATGGAAACTTGCTGCTTAATAATATCATATCAATTTTTTGGTCCTCTGTCTTCAACACATAAGAATTATCAAATATCTATCTACTGTTGTTAATACATTTAGTAAGTTTGTTTGGCTTTACCCTAAGAAATCAACGATATCCCATGATGGCTTAGATAAATAAAAGGTCCAGCAAACTACATTTGGAGGTCCTAAGTATCTTATTTCTGATAAGATATCAGCTTTTACACCCAACATATTCCATGAGTACTGTAAAATTAAAAATATCAAACACTTTCAAATTACAGCCTAAGTACCTTGCCATTACAGCCAAATTGAGAGAATTCATGGCACATTGATATCCATCTTAACGAAACTTTCTATAGAAAACCTACCGAAATGGTACAAACATGTCTCAAATTGACTTCAAATATTAAATAGTACGACGTTCACAACCACAAAATATTCACCATTTCATTTGTTGGCTCAATTAAAATGAAAACTAAGCAAAATGTAAAAGTTATTCAACTTCTCGAAGACAAACGAGTCAAACTAGATTATAAAGACTAGTTACACAGCGAAGTTAAAAGCAGTAATATTCTGAAAATGCGAGATCAGAACAGAAAACAATAAACACCGAAAATCTTCCAAAGCCTAGACATTTATAGAATAGAAACCCGAAATAATCAGTTTGAATCTGGAATGAAGCTCTGGCCCAAGTTCTATGGCCCTTGTGAGATCGTTAAAATACGACCTAATGGTAGATACACAGTCAGAAATATTGGGATACATGATGAACCAAGCATAACATCTAGAGCTACTCGTCAAAAGATGGCCAGATACATAATTGAACTTTGCTTAAAACAATTTTTTTCGGGTGATTTTTCCCCACATCGTTGGCAGCAGAATTGGTCAAGTCAAAATGAATAAGTGTGATATCGGATGGAACAGAAGAGAGGCTACTCAACTCCTTGAAGAGATGAGATGAACCTGGAATAAGCTGAGACGACAATCTGTGGCATACGGTCGCGTGTTTCTTTTTCTTTTTGTCCTAGTAGTTAATATCCGTAAATGTTTTCTTGTTTTTAATTACTAGTAATTTCGTCTTAATGTTAAGAACATTACATATACATACATACATATACATAGATATAACGGATGATTCAAAAGTCCGTTAATGTTTGAAAATACAATTCAAAAAATACTGCAGGCAGAGGGGTAAAACTTTACAACCATTCTTTAAATGACAAGGGGTTTTATTGAAACAAAAAAATACCAACAGATGGCTCATCGTGTAATAACAGAGCAATAATTAGACTGACAATTAATTGATTTTTAGCAAAGACGATGTTCTTTATAACAAATTATCAACATGGCAGCCGTCATTCATCAATACGTATGTTAATGCTGTGGGACATAACTTAAAAATGATTAGTCGTAAATGTTGAAATTTTGTATTTATGATTGTTATAATATCTAGTTGTACACTTTCATTTTTTATTGCACTATGTATCTCAAAATAGCCCCCATTAACGCAGCCTATCTACAACAGTGCAAATGAAAATTATCGACTTATTCATATGCAATTCTAACAATAGCATGTAAACTAAGGAAACAATAATTTTAAAGTCCATTAGTTTAAAGTTTATTTTGAATTTTAACTGTTTATTACTTCCTAGTACAATGGAAAGGAAAAATTGTAACCTTGAAAAATTTCGGTTCAGAACAAAATAGCTATGTAACAAAATATCGCAATATAACGAGTATTAACGTTGCGGGTCTCCACCAGATGGCATTATTGTACTCTGAATAGCTGTACTCAGACAACATGGATACTTTGAAAAAAGATCCTTTGGATCAGTAACAGAACGTGCATTGATAAATCTGATGACTCATCATACTCTCAAGGAAACTTACTAGGACTTAATATTTACAATATAATATAAAATACCTGCAATGAATTTATTTGAGGTCCACATCAAAGAACTATAGTACACATAGAATCATTTTTGTCTTCAAAATGACAATAGTAGGAGTGCATAAGGATAACCAACTAGAAAAAAAAAATAGACTAGAGACAAAGTCATCGCTGGTAAAAAGATTGTTCGGCAGGCTAAAGCTCACCCCAGGGTTAAAGTAAAGTATTTAATGTATAAAAAGAAAATGTAAATAACTAAGATATCTCAGTTTTCGTTAATCTATGTTATTTGTCGGTTTCGGTATTTGTCGATTTTTTTCCTTGATAGTTTTGTGTGGGATTTCGTTGGGAGAGAGAGACGAGTTCTTGAAACAATGTGACACAAATGTGTCACAAAGATTAAACAATGTGACACATAATGAAGGTAGGCGGCAGCACTAGGCACTATCTTAAGGAGGGGAAATAAGCAACTAAATCAGGACATTTTAGGGGTGGCATATCGAAGATTTGTATCATCGTGAGAAAATATAACATATGGTACTGGAAGCCATTCTCTTGCAATGGTTAAATTGAGTTTGACGTAAAGAAAAGAATGATACATTTTGATGGATTTACCATTATTCACAAACATGTTCATAATCTGTAAGATAAGTTTGAATTAGATTAAAAGTAACATATAAAAATTTGTAGTGGGAAAAAACAATATCATTTGCATAAAGAATAAGGTTAATTTTAAAGTTGTCTTGCTTTATGTTAACATATTGAACAGTTTAGAACCAAGATGATTGCCAACATAGAATTAAAAACTGACCTAGAAGATGATTTGCAAGAATAATAAAGTCAGGATAAGTCAATTAGTTATTAAGAATTTTAATACACTCAAGAGTGAGATTAAGATCAATGAAGTAATATAGTCAACCAGTTTTTGCCGTACTTCTTATTGTATACGAAGATTGCGAATTTCTTAAATCCAGGAGTCAATTTATAACCAGTACCATTATTCTAATGAAAATATTAAGTTTCTAACTTTTGACTCAAAATATTCTTTGATATCTCTGGTATATTGTCATAAAGACGGCATTACATCGTCTCTTACAACTGTTTTACATCATAGGTTTTAAAACAAATTATTTTGCAAGAAAAGTAGTATTTTTAATTGTAGTTTTTGGTTAA
This sequence comes from Pardosa pseudoannulata, assembly GCA_032207245.1. Taxonomy (NCBI): domain Eukaryota; kingdom Metazoa; phylum Arthropoda; class Arachnida; order Araneae; family Lycosidae; genus Pardosa; species Pardosa pseudoannulata. The sequence goes on from CM063508.1 coordinate 51,876,781, forward strand.
AAAAGATGATATAATCTTTTGCTCTTGGATACTATTAAATTAAATTACCTAGAATTATTGTTGTTTCATATACAGCTTCATTGTTACATGTCCGATGATTTTATCCTTTTAAATTTTCATTGAATATTCTGAAGAGTGGCAACCGGTTTGTTCATGGGAGTGAGTGAAGTTATCAAAATATGAAAGAAAAAAAGCGGAAAACAATACAGACATTCACTAATGTTAATGTTCTCTTCTACACCTTTTCGAATCAACAGTTTTGGTGTGGTCAATGTGGCAGTTCCAGTTATTAATTTTTTAGTGTAATGAACTTGATGAAGAAAAGCGTGAAATATCGATTTTTTTTGGGATTCTGTGTTCTTGTTACTGTGTTGGGTCTTATTTTTCTTGGTAGGTTATGTCCAGATAGAGTATGTGCACTTTCTGGGTGGAATTATTCACAGTTCCGATATCCTAGCTGGAGTAAATTGAGCCTTAAGCATGTTGTTGCTGATAATTTGGGACGCCCATTGACTTTTCTGTCTCATCCTTTGATTAAAGAGAGGTTAAAAGTTGTTGATGTTCACGATAAACTGTCATTTGACGATTTAGTTAAATCTGATTTTCATTTTGATATCAAAGGTTCCGATGTTATTGTATTCCTTCATATTCAAAAAACAGGTGGTACATCATTTGGACGTCATTTGGTTCGAGATCTCGATTTAGAACAGCCTTGTCAATGTAGGAAAGGAAGAAAAAAATGCCGATGTTATCGGCCAGATTCGGATGACAAATTTTGGCTTTTTAGTAGATATTCTACTGGATGGAAATGTGGATTGCATGCCGACTGGACCGAACTGACAAATTGCGTTGAAAGTGCAATGGACCAAACAGAGAAAGGATCTGCAAAACGAAGGTATCCAAGATTAAAGCATTTAAAAAATATCTCCTCTTAGTTAAAAATAAGAGAATGCAAAATTTAATTTTGTGATATTGTATAAAAATTTACAAAATCATAAGCTAGGTAAAGAGAAGCTACAAAATTCACTGTTTGGGATTTTATGTTAGGTTTTAGTAGAGAAAGGGAAAATAATAAGTGAAGTTTTCACCCTTAGCAATAGTTGTAACTAATTTTCACCTATGTAATAGTTTTAATTGCAAATATATAGTGTTCAATTACAGTTATATGTAATAGGTACTGTAATAATTTTTTGTTGGATTGTTGTGAGCAATAGTTGTTTGTCATAGTTTAATAATATAAAGTTAACTCATAAGATAGATGTAAATTAATTTTAAAATGTAGAATGTTTCAAATGCATGTTATTATTTTAGAATTACTTGCTTAATGTTAATCATTAGAAGTTAATGTTAATCTTAGAATGTCAATCATTATATGTTTTCTGTTATAAATTGTTAAATAGTTTAGTTAATTTTTTTTTAAATCAAATGTGTAGTCTTACCTGTATTTAACTTTTAAACAACAGCTTTTCTTATAAGAATGAACCAACTTAGGAAAATACTGGTATATATGAATTAAAAGTAAAAGCTTTTGAATATTTTAATAACTCTTTTAAAGAATAATTAACTTTTCTAATGTATAATCAAGAAACCTTTTCTCTTTATGGTAAGAAAACTTCTACTATGGAAGTTTATTCAAGTTTTATTTATTTATTTTTTTTAATAGGAAATGTTATGACAAATTAGTTTTAAAATTAAATAGTGGTTGTTAGAAATTTCCTTAAAATTTTATTACACATGTACCTCATGACATATATTACAAGCCTAATTTTAATTTGCCTTGAATATTTATCATAGTTTAATAATGTAAAATTGACTCATAAGATTGAACTAGTAATTGCTGTCATGTACTGCATAAAACAATTAAGTTATTTTAAAATTTTAATGACTTTTATGCTTATTATTGACATGTAAAAAATTTTGTTATTACATATTACAAAATTAAAATAAATTTTAAAGCTGGAAAAACTAGTTGCTATTTGATATTTTATAAAAGCAAAAGAGCCGGAAATATTTAAGACAAAATTTAGTAAAAGAAAATTGTTTTTTAATATATAACCTTTAAATGGTATTAAAATTGTGTAATAAGTAGCTTTGCTTCATGTTAACCTTACTGCTTTTTTATTTTAAAAATGGTATCTAAATTAGAATCAAAATTTGACAAGAGAAAAAGTGTGGAGGGAAATTGATTAAAATATGTACCAGAGTTATGACCGATCTGCAATCAGTAGGCTGTATACACATTTAATAACTTTGGTAGCATATGAATAAATACTTGACAATGTTTCTTTATGTGTATATAGAATGGACAGACAGGAAAAGAGATGATTAAAATAAAGTTAGCTTTGTGTATGCTAACTTGATTTTTCATTTAAAAGCCTATTTGCAGACAGAGACATTTTTACACAAGCTCTTTAAATATTAAATTGATTTTTTAAGTTTACTTTTTAAATGTTGGGGTAAAGTCTAATTTTAAACATAACAAGAGTTTTAAAATTAAGAAAATGTTTCACTGACTGAAATTTTATATATAAATACTTCCACTCATTATAATATGTATGGTTTTTAGACTTTCTTTAATGAATAATAATTTAAAAGATTTGTCATTTATTATAGATATTTTTACATTACATTGCTTCGTGAACCAGTTGCTCGATTCTTAAGTGAATTTCGTCATGTTCAGCGTGGTGCTACATGGAAAACTTCTCGTCATCTGTGTGAAGGACGACCTCCAACAATTGAGGAACTTCCACCTTGTTTCAGTGGGGAAGATTGGAGAGATGTACCTTTAAATGAATTTATCACCTGTCATTCCAATCTCGCTATTAATCGACAAACTCGGATGCTTGCTGATCTTACTCTTGTAGGATGCTATAACCGCTCTGCTATGGCTCCCCATGAAAGAGATATGCTGATGTTGGCTAGTGCAAAAGAAAATTTACGGAAAATGGCTTTTTTTGGACTCTGTGAATACCAGAAAATGTCTCAATATCTGTTTGAAAACACATTTCATCTTCATTTTCTTCAACCTTTCCATCAGTTAAATGAAACTCATGGTAGCCTTGCTCGCACCACCATTAGTGAAAATGACATTCGACAGATTCGCCAACTGAACCACCTAGATGTTCAACTCTATGAGTTTGCCACAAGCTTGTTAAAGCATCGATTTGAAGTCATGAAACAGAAAGATCCTAATTTTGAAGAGAATTACAGAAATCTAGGCAAGAAAAGAAGTTCTGTAGGCATAGGTTACAGCTCAGGCATAAAAGAATCCTGATGGTAATTTTTAGGTCTTGCTTTTGTGAGTTTTTTTTTTTCTGTATCCTTAAAATGACACTATGGTTCTAGTAGATCAATTATATGATTTCCTTTTTGTTCATAGTTAACTCATGCCTCTTTTGGCATTGTTTAATTATACTTGGAATTGAGTGTTTATATATTAAGATTATAAAATATTATTCTATAGACCAAACTATCATTGATAGAAGCCGTTTTTAATGATTTCACATTATTTACACTAAGAAAAATTATATATTTTGGCTTTATTCAAAATATATAATGTTAAGTTTTTGTAATTTAACAAAACACATATTTACAAAAGCTTTTCTGTCTGAATAATTTATTTATTTATTTATTTATTGTAGACTTATTTTAACTTTTTGTAAAATTAGTCTACAACATATAAAAATGAAGTTACATTGTGTTTTTTATGCATAATTGTTCATTTAAATCATTGTTTATTTTAAAACTTGTTAAAAATAACATAATTTGTGAAATTTTCCCTAATGCCTTTAATGGGCCATCTGCAACACCATCACTAGTTATACAAGTTCTATTTAATCTAAATAAAGGATGTAAGTTAAAATTAATCTTAGTTTCACATATTTGTACCCAAAATCTTGATGGGGGTGCAAACAGTAATGGTTGTTATTTTAGGCTTAAGCTTAGTAGCATTACGGCTGACATGTATTAGATCCACATAATTATTTTTAGATAAGTCTTTAAATTTTGTGAAGATTTAGTCATAAAGTAAATTTAATTCTAGTGATATAAGTAAGAAGGGAAAAATATATCTGATACATGTCTTTGATAAATTCATTTTATAATCGATAAAAAAGCTATTTTGTGTTTTAGCAATTTTATATCAATGTAATTTTTTGATTAAAATTAATATTACTTTTATATATATATATATATATATATATATATATATATATATATATATATATATATAAATTTTAAATAGAGTGTAAGAAAAAAATTTTAGTAAGAAATATTTTGATTTTATAATTAGCTTTAATGGGGTTCTTTTTTTACTTCAAAGTATTTTATATTCTTTAAATTATATGATAGGGAAGTTCTTTTCTTTTATAATAAAATTTTCCTGAGAAGCCTCTCCTTTCTATTGTTCTATTTTTATTTTTCCTAGTATGTATAATATTAAAAAATATTTCGTGATAAAGTGTAGAGTCAAAATTATTTTATACCTGTTTATTCTATTATAACACTAAAATTTCAGTTTTAAAGAATATCTAGAAAACTATTTTATACTATTTTTCTTTCAATTATGTTTTGTCATTAACTATATAAAGTTACAGTGCCGATAACTGGTTCTGTTTTAAATATTATTAAGGTTTGTTTGGTTTAGAGCGCTGGAGTCTAATTTTTGCAACATAAGTGCTATGTTTTTTCCGGTCGTATGTGCTTAGTACTATTCTATCTATTTAAAGTCAATATGTTGGGAAGAAATAATTTAAAAAAAAAAACTTTTATTCTATGGAAATAAATATATAATAAATGGGTACTTCAATTCATCATTATCTACATTTTTGCTACTATTTTAAGTTATGTTGTTAATTTTAGTCATAACTTTAAAAGTAATTGAAAATATTAAGACTCAAAATATTATGTAAGGAGTAAGTAAAGAGCAGGTATCTTTCTATTAGCTTTCAGAACAGACAGCCATATTTTGACTATTTTTTATGCATTCTAGCATCTAACAATAAAATGCTATAATGTTTGATCAAAATATGAAATAAATCTAGAATTCAAAGCAGAAATGTTGTTTTTGCATTTAAATTTAAACATTTCTATGTCTAATAGACATCAGCATAAGGATAAAAAACATGTATTGATTTTTCTGTTAGAAATTTGCTTAGTCATGTCATATTCATCATGTATTTGTTGTTAAATCTCCAAATACTGTAGTTAGTTATATAATTACATTTTTGTGTTTTAGTGGAAAATTCATCATATTGCTGTTTCATCTTGTGATGGCTACATTTTCTGCTTTTCAAATTAAATTTTAAAAAATTTGCTTTTAAATTAATTGTGAATAATTTTTTTACTGATAAGTTTTCAACAAAAGTTGGGAAGTTGTTTTTATAGACTAAAATATACATCTTTTATAGTTTTATTTTATATTGTTAGTAATTGAAGTCTTCTATACCTAATCTATCTAATCTATAGTATTAAGGAAACAAATGATGTACTCACACATGAATAACATGCATTTGTTCAGAATTTCTTTTATAAGAAGTAACTATTATCAAGATAATTGGTCTTCAGTCATTGTATCTCTTTTATCCACTAATTTGTAAATTTTATAAATGATTTCTCTGACTTCTTTCCTTAGGATTCTGTTTTAACTGTTGATATTCTTAAATGTCTTATTCATAGAAAAATATTTCTTTTATTCTAAACATTTAACTTTCACTGAGTATACAGAGAGAAGTTAAGTAATCCCCATATGTTTACTACCTCAGCATGATTGCCATAAAGCATGTCTGAAGTTGATTTAACTCATTTGATTTAATAAGGGTTTAAATTAGCTCAGTATTTTTTTTTTTTTTTTTAATGCCTGATTTAAATTGAAATTGGAATTTTTTAAAGCAGCAGGTGTTAAAATTATTTGAATTAAATTTTGAATTTTTAAAAATTTATATATATATATATATATATATATATATATATATATATAATATGTAATTTATGGTTATCTTGTATTAAGATGAAATTCATTTTTAAAGTATAACATTGAAATGTTAGAAATTTTGCAATTTAAATTACTTTATTTTGTATAAAGTATATACTCTTTAGTTTAAAATAATAAATATAATAAAATTAATTAATGTAAAGTATAAGTTAATAGGATAAAGTATTACTTTTATAAAAATATGTATATTATATTAAATATAATTTATAAATATATACATACACAAGAGATGTATATAAGTAAGATACATAATATTATAAAGTAACATTTGAGTATTTCTCGTACAATTAAAAAAAAAAATAAAATCTAGATTTCTCTAGAATAAGTTTCAATAAAAAATAACGAAATTGTTGTTAATTTCACCTCATTTATCTTCATTGGTGTTTGATTTGTTGGAATGCTATGGTCTACTGATTTGCTACACAAATCTAATGAGACCATAAGCTACTGCTTAAAGCCAGTCATGAATGGTACACAAACATCCATGCCAGCAGTGGGATTTAAACCAATAAAGTCTGGAAAAGCAATGACCTACCCATTCAACCACCATTCAAAGTATTCAATTCATTTCTTTGTACAAAACTACCTTTTTTTCTCCATCACTTATAAAGTTCTTATCTCTGTACAGAATTTTTAAGAATTCAGGTGTCAGTTATAGAACACTAGAACAAATAATGCATTTAAAAATGTATTGCAGATGCAACAAAAAAAAATTTCTAATATTTAAAAAATAAATTAAGAAAATTTGATTTACATTTTTTAAAAAATCCCTTTTTTATTTTTATTTAATTATTTATTTATTTTTATTAATCCACAGTTTCTGCCCCTGACATAAAGTCATTTTGTTTCCCATTATTTTTAGACTTAACTTTTGAAAGAATAGGTTATAGATGTATGTAGAAGCGTCATAAGATTCCTTAACTAGAAAGCAGAACTACATTGAATGTATTTGAATACAAACATCTTTGAAAGTTATTCTATATGAATATTCTTTTCATATACTTTCATAATTTTATAATAGCTTTCTGTATATCCATATTTGACATTTCATGCTATATATTTTTACATTTACCTATATCTCTATGTATAATATTGTTTAGGAGGGCTGTGCACTGTAAAATTGTTTATTAATTTTGCTTCTTTAACTTCTTCTGTAATGAGACCACAGCCTGATTGGTTAAAAAAAAAAAAAAAATACTAAACTGAATGCAACAGTCTTAATCTGTAAGCATTGTAGCAAGTCTAATTTTTAGGTTAGTTATTTATGTTTTAAATCATTTTCAGACAATATACTGTAAATAATTAATGTTTTATTTACATTTATTTTTTTGGAAAATAAGTAATTGATCTACTGGAAACCCATGTGTACATGTATGTCAATTATATGTACAGCACATATTTTGAAGGTTATCCTAATTGTTTTTAAAAAAATTTTTTGTTATGTATGCATTAGATAGATGAGTTTGATTTCATCTCAGAATTCTAAACGTTTGTTTTGAAACTAATTTTAATTGTGCAATCATGAATGTGAGTCATTTGTCAAATTTTTTTTAAAGGAATTGTACATTATTTAAAAAATTCCCCTTTATATTGTGGGGGTGATTGCAGAAGCATGATATTGTTCACTTTGGGAATGAAAGAAGCAAATTAATTTTCTTTTCTTCACCATTTTATGAGAATAAATTTTGAATATATATTAGTATACATTAGTATTCATAGTTTTGTAGTGATAATTGCAGAAAAAAATTTGTATTGGCTGTTATCCATTATATTGATAAATTTAAATTAAGTTGGGCTCATTCAACTTTTTTCTGCTTGAAAACTATGGAATGAACTGTAAAGAATGTTTTATATCCTTTTACATGTTTTTTTTTTTTTTTTTTTTTTTTTTTTTTCAAGAATTTAGAGTTGATCCTTTTGATGGGAAATGCAGGTATACACATCTTGCTTTTTACTGTAGCATGAATTCTCAGTGTTTCTTTTTCTGTTATTTAGTTTATTCTGAACCATCTAGAACTGCTACATTAGCAGTTATTTTTATTTTGTGTTTAGCTTAATGTGCAAGTTTTGACAGAATGAAAAGCTTCATAGCTTAAATAAAATTGCTTGACATTAGAACAAAATTTTTACATTTAAAAGTAAGAAAAGAATGTATAGTTTTGTTTGCATATTATTATTTTTAGATTATTTATTTCTATTTTCTGTTAAATAGTTCTGTTCTGCGATATTATGAAATATAATTAAACTACATTTTATTTTGAGAACTTATATAGTTAATGTTTTTAAATAGGGATGCAAATTGTACATTCTATGCAAAATTTTCTGGCAGAATTTTAAAAATATTTTTTAATGTGTATAGTTTTTTTTATCAAATTAAATGTGTATTCACATTAAAAATTTGATAATATTTATTAAATAAATATTATCAAATTTTAGAATTAGTATAAATATGCATAAATATTGTTAGTTCGAATTTTAGTTATTTTCATCAAATTAAATAAAAAAGAGCATTTATTAAACAATTATTTGTTAGGACCAGTTACTGTAACTGTGTTCTAAAACCCTTTCAAAGATTAAACTAGAAAATTCATAGTTGTAAATGCCATTATTTCTCTCCATGCCTTATAATTTTTTTTTCTTCATATCACTTTATTAAACTGCCTAAACAATTAAGATGTGAATGTTATTATATATAAATGTGTTATGTTATTTTAACTTATTTCTTTCTACATGTATATTTTGACATGCTTCTGCAATTTTGAATGAGTGTCTTAACTGTTAGATGGACAATCTCTATGGAAAGATAGCCTTTTGTATAAAAGGGCATTATATTTTTTAATCTTTTATTATTTCTCTCTGTAGACAAATTTCTTGTCATATCAAAAAATATTACCTATATTCATTGTGTATGAATGTAATGTAAAGCTCATATATCCTTTACTAATCAATTTTTTGCATCTAGCATTTTTCTTTAACCTATTAAGAATAACCTGTAAGTAGAGTTTTTATTCTCCTTAGAGGTTGATAAGAAATATCTCTGAAATATCTCAAATTTTATTCTAAAATATACTTATCTAAAAATTAATAAGAATGAAATACTTAAATGCTTTTGAAGCTCAAAACATGTGATAGATAAACATGGCTCAAATTCCTTGGTGGTTGACTTATGTAGACTTATTGCAATTATATAAGTATATATCCTCTCTAAATTGTCTCAATATGGTTTTACTTCATATATCTACTATATTAAAGAAAATATGGACTTATATAATTGTTAAAATGCATTTTCATGATTTAAAAGTATCTTTTAATATGTTATTCATTATTTTATAAATAATGAAAAATAATTTTCATACATAAAAAAAATGTTGTGCAATTTAAACCCATCATTAATAGTTGTTTGCATGCATGTATTCATACTTTATCATAAGCATTTTGATGCTTTGATATGACTTGAAATTAGTTTGTAGAAAACACATTATTCATATGTTCCATATGTATTATTACCAAAAAAGTCTTTATTTAAAAATTTTCTTCTTTAAGCATTTTGCTATAGTTTCTTATGATATAAAAATTTTAGTTTGAATTAAATATTTCATATATCAATGTGTTCTATTGTATCCTGTAATCATTGGAAAAATTCATATTTAATTTTATATTATTGGATTGTATTTTTTTTAACTAATTAGGCTTGTATGTAGAATAGAAACTACCACCATATTTGTAATGTATAAAGTTTTCAGCACAAATATTTATTTGTGTTATCTTTATATTAAGACATGTCTTGAGACTCTCTATTTGAAATACTAGCAATCTATTTTTAATGAAATTTGATTGGGATGAATTAAAAGATTCATCTTAATTTATTGTATCAAATTTGTAAATTAATTAGTCATGGTAGATATATTGATAATTGTAGTCTTTTAACCTCATATATTTTGAAATTGAATTATTGTAATGCAGTGAAACTTTCCTACTATATTTTTTATTTATTTAATTTCTACTTTCTTCCCTGGAGCTACTTACTTTAAAGATAGATTTTCTCTTCCAATATTTATTTCACTATTAAAAACTAGAGGGGAAGTATTTAGTATTCAAAAGTATATAAAAATTAAGAGTTGCTTAAAAATAATGTTTTAGATCAGATTTTATAAACTTATTCTTAGCATTGAATCTTGATTTTGTAGTTTGGTTTCACTGTGTTTGATATGTTCACAAAATTCCTTTCGTCTTGAGGCCCATAATTATAAAATTAATTTTATTTATTAATAAAAATAATTGTGCTTATAATTTTTGTTTTGTGAAAAGTTTGAATAACTTTTATTTTTTTGCAATATTGTATGCATCAGTAGTTAATTTGCTCATTTAAAAATTTCTTGTAAAAATTAATCCTTCCTTTAAAATTATTAAAAAAAAAATTAATTATGCATTTTGTTTTGAGGCATTTTAAAATCCTGTCTTTTATAACATCCTTCTTTTTCTGTTAATGTTTAATTTATTTTAATTATTTTCATTGATATTTTTAAAGTTATTAACAGAGAGATTTCACCTGGAAAAATGTATTGTGTTAAAGCTTTAATTTACAAATTTTTAACTTTTAAATGTGCTTCATGAAACAAGAAAATTGAATCGTACAAGAAATTGAGAGCATTTTTATTATTGTTATTAATTTTCTGTGGTTCTAGATTTGTGTTTCTTTTTCTTTTTGTTTTATGTGTTATGAAAGTGTGTGCTTATAATGTTCTGCTAGTCATCATATTGTAAACTAAATTATTTTCAATCATTTATTATAATTACTTTTAAAAAGTGTGAGCATTTTTTGATATAGGAGAAACATTGTTATGTACCAGTTTATGTCATTTTCATTATAATATTATTTAATGTTGTCCTTTTGTTTTAAAGAGAATCAGTTTATTAAATACTTGATGTTTGGTTTTAAAAAGATCAGTTCTTTACATTTTAGTTCTGTCTTAACATGTATTTGTGCCTTAGAAAGCAAAGTGTTTTATGCTATTTTGTGTGAAAAAATAACTGAACATTAGAATTATTATTTTACAAATAAGCTGAGAATTTCTTACTAAGTCTCGTCTAAGCTATATACAGCTTTATTATTATCAATTGAACTTGTTTTTATTTTAAGTTTGCAAGACAGGTTTATATAACTAGCAAAACAAAACAAAAAAATTTTTTATATTATAGTAGTTAGCAAGTGTTTAAAACGATGTATGTAAAAACAAAATTCCCATTCGAATGTATTTGAATGTACATTAGAATGGGATAGTACAGAATGGTGATATAAAAATTAACCATAATTTTAAAAAAAAGTATAGATTAAAAAATTAAATGTTGCTATTGTGATTATTATTTTACACTTGCTAAGATGTTATTTTTAAATTATGTGATTTTGAGGTAACTTTTTTTAAGCGATGAAAAAGATTTTGGACAATTAAAACATAAGAACTTACTTCTTTTGTCTTTTCAGGACTAAAATAAAATCATTACAATTTATGGTCAAAAGTTTCATTATTATAGGTAATGAAAATAGGTGTAAAAAAATTCAAGGTTACATTTTGTTTTTTATGTATTTCATTAACTTATTTTGTTTCATTAATTTTAGGTGTAAGAACTGAATGTTTAAATATTAAATATATTTCCATGAAATGATACTTTTGATAAAAAATATTAAGTATGTTGAAAACTTATATTACTTGTTTGTAAAATTGAATTTAGTTTGAAGACAGTTTTTATTATAAATTATTGAATTCATTGGAGACATTTTATATCTTTTTTAATAATAATAATAATAATAATAAACTCATCAGGAGACATTACAAAGATAGATATATGTAACATTGGATATTTTGCAAGAGTTCAAGCTCATTAAATGTATAATCATCAATTAATAGTAAAATATACATATAATAGACTATTGAGGACTTTTACTGCAGTAGATCTTAGTTTCTATAGTTTTGCAAAAAGACCAAAATGAAATATGTACATTGAGTGTTCATACTTTTATTGTGTTTACTGTGAAGTTTAACTGTATGTTGTTTTCAGTTTTTTCAGTTATATTAATTTTAAAAATTATTTCAACTTTGTTAAATTAAAAAATCAAATGGTATTTTATTTTTAAAATTACAAAATTTAATAATTATTTTGTTTGAAGTTACATTGCAGCTTGTTAATAAAAAATGCAACTTAAAAAAAATTTTTTTTTTTACTTTTCTCATTGTTTAAGATATTTTTTAAATAAAATTTGCAAAAGTGTGCAAGATAAAGTGTGTATAAACGAACTGTTTATGTTATGTATAATAGTGGTGTCTTTTTACAAGTTCTCATATTAGTTTATATTGCTCTCTTTAAAAGATATATATTGAAATCACAACATACTAATTATAGGTTGTGCAGTTTATATTAATATTTTTTTAAATTCTGAAACACAGTCAAGAATACTACAAATACTTTGTTTTATTTTACAACTAGTAGTAAAATCCATTTATGTTTAGTACATTGACTAATTAAATATTTCTTGATTTTAATATTCCCATAAAAGAATTAAAAGTTTTGTAGTTATAGCCAACAAATTTTTAATTGAAAGATAATTTTTTTATATGTATATAACATGCTTTGTAATTATTAATGTTGTATATTTACCTTCGACATAGGTTTTTAATTTTTTTACTTGACATATATGTTAACTTAAAACTTATGTTCTGAAAAATCATCTATTGACTAATTGCTGTTTCTTATGAATTTATATGTAAAATTAGAATGTGCATGACAAAATAAGAGGCCCTAATTTTTTTTTTTTTTTTTTTTTTTTTTTTTTTTTTTTCTTTTGTGGGCCTGTAGATTTGTACTTTATGTGACACAGGAACTATACTTTTCTAGATCTTTTTATGAATTAGACTGTGCTGCAACAATTCATTTTTCATATACTGCAAGGGTTATCTAGTATTAAGTGGTTACTCAAAGTTTAACTAATCAAGATAACTGTCAGTAAATATAAGGTGATTCAAAATTGAGTATATTTCATGTTTTTTTTTTTTTTTTTTTTCTCCCTTTTGGAAGAAATGAGGTGCACATGTGTTTATTGTTTTCTTTAAAAGACAAAAACATTTTTGGCACAGCAAAGTTTAAACATTAAATAAATTCAACATGAGCTCCATTTGTGGCTGACAAAATATTCAGTCAAACTTCAGTTTGACTAATTTTACATCATTTGCTTCATTTCAACAAGTATTCCCCATATGACTTCAGTGATTTGCCATTTTAGGTCTTCAATATCAGAACTGGAGTTGCATACATTTGGCTTTAATATACTCCAAAAAGAAAAAGTCCAGGGGTTGTAATTCAGCTGTGGTGGATTTAACAATTGGGTTATATTTTGTGTGCCATCTTGTTGAAAGATAACTCGTAACTGATAACATTCAAATTGACGAAAAGCATAGCAGTGCAGCAGTTTTAGATATGTATCACTTGTTACTGCCTGTTTGATGAAGAAAAATAATCTGAAAATTTCTTCTGTAGCTAATGCATACCAAACATTTTATTTTGGGCTACTGTGGGCTTTATCTCTTGCCACTTGAGATAGTAGCTAATGCATACCAAACATTTTATTTTTGGGTACTGTGGGCTTTATCTCTGCCACTTGCTGCTTGAGATTCAGTTCTGATAGATCTAATAGTTAATAGCATAATCAGACATGAAAAGCTGCATCATAGGAGATGATGACATTTTCTAAGTTAGAATTTAAAATTTGTTTATAGTTTTGTAAAACTGTACTAAATTGTTTTTCCAGGAAAATGATGAATAATTCAATGAATGAATTGATGAATTGTTCAATAATTTTGGATTACCTTGTATTTATTATTGCAAATATTGGGGTGGGGGAATTTATATGTGCCATTTAAATATAAAATACTAACACCTTATGAATTTCTAGTTTTCAGTTGCTGAGGTTTCTAGTCATAAATATTATAGCTAAACTTAATTTATTTAAAAAATTTTAGACTTGCAACATTATTTAAAAATATTGTGTTATATTTTTACTATAACAAAATTATGCAATACAGTGATGTATAAATAAATATCTTTAAATGCAAAGAACAAAAGAAGTATATAGGAATGCAACATATTTTATTTTTTAATGGCAAACAAAGGAATATGAAATGGTTAGAACAAATTAAACTTGTGATAATGGAGTCAAATCTATTTGGAATATAGTATGTGTTAATACCTGTGTCCACATAAAGTAATCTTAATCATAACTTTAGAAAGATCTGTTTATAACTTCATAAAGATCTGTTTCATGATTCAAATACTCAATTTTTGAAAAATAAAATATATTTCAGATGTTTTGATAAATTTTACTGTGAATGTTAGTTATTAGTGAAATGTGTTTTATTTTATTTCTTGGTTATCAAGCATTCTGAAACTGAAGAATGCCCTTTAGAATGAAACTTATTTTGTATGGTTTATATATAGACATTATTATTACTTGCTTCTTCAAGGGCTAGTAATGCTTAGATGGGGCAAGAATTAATTCAGAGCCACCCATGCCATCAGAAGCATCTTAATTACTAAATATACAAATTCACTTTATCTTAATATTTACTGGTGAAATTTTAAAAAACACCACTAAAAATAATTCAGTTAAAAAGATAATGAAAACTGTGTTGACAATTCATGTATATATAGTCCCAAATTGCATTTTGTTGAAAATAAGTACTAATTCAAAATAATCATGAATAAAGAAGCATTGATTATATTTTGGAGAACTTGTGCAGAATTTCTAGAAAACTTATCCCCTATTTAATATTGCATTTTGACTATAAAAGTTTTTATGTAATTAAAATATGAAAGAAGCATATTAATACTTTTTTGTTAAAAATAATGTTAACAATAAATGTAGAAATATGTCCTGGTGCAGAACTGTAATAACTAAACTTTAATAACTAAGATTTGATAGATGCCACTGGTCTGTTGCTCTGCTTGCCCTCTGTTAATCAAGCCCTGGGTTTATTTCTCAATTTAATCCAAAGTAGAATTGTTGCAGTTGAGTTTATTTCATACATACTATTGCCTTCCCCTCTGTGAGTCCTTTCTACAACTCTTGAAAAAGTTGTAGATATATGAGGCCATTTGAAATGAATAACAATGACTTCATTATGTCAGTGATCTGGCTTGCTTCTGTACTTTGAGGCATTTAAAAATATGCTTGTATTACTATTCCAGAGTTCTCGTTTTTTGTGAAATCAAGAACTGCCTTTTTTTGTGTGCCATACTATTATTCTGTTCCACTGTTGATGTCTGTAAGAAATCTTGTTACTGTACTAGAATTAACATATCATTCAGCACTGTTCAGCAGTGTTCAGGGATAGCCAGATACATTTTTTGGGATGTTTTGAAATGAAATGAAAGTGTTTGCGATTTAATGGTTATCTATTCAGTTTTATGTTAAATTAAGTTAGAAATATTATTCTTCTAGAACAGTACCCTTGTGAAATGAATAGATTTTATTAAATTAGAGAAATTGTATAGGTAATTATGATCATAAACAATCATCACTTCATGTCTTATTTATGGGCATACCTGTAAAGTTATTTATCAACTAACAAAGAACAATTTTAATGAAGACTGC
This sequence comes from Pardosa pseudoannulata, assembly GCA_032207245.1. NCBI lineage: Eukaryota > Metazoa > Arthropoda > Arachnida > Araneae > Lycosidae > Pardosa > Pardosa pseudoannulata. The sequence continues at coordinate 51,892,416 of CM063508.1, forward strand.
CTTATTAAAATGATTTTGATTACAATATTTTACTATTGTTATATACTATACTATACAATTTTGTAAAAGTCATGTCTTTATTATTAATTTGAATATCAAGGGAAAAGAATGATTGTAGAAAAGTAAGGCATTTTTGTTTCAAGTATATATATATCTAATAATCAAGTATTTCTTTTTAATATCAAATCTAGTAACTATAAAACACTATTAATCAAAACATTTCTATAACATGTTTCTAAGAACCTTATTTCATTTTTTTTTCAGGATTATTTGTAGTTATATATATATATATATAATTAAATTTCAACTAGATTCTCTCAACATGTTTAAAAACTAACAGTTAGTATTGTACTTTTGACTGTCTTAGAATACAAATATTTTTTTACCTAAAACTATCCTGTCTTCCTTTCCTTCTTTTAAATTAATTTTTCTTCTCCTTGCCAGTATTTTTTAAATAGAAACTTTTCTTTTTATTAGATTGACATGTAGAACTTTATTCCAAAAATAATTTTATCACGAAAACATTAAAATTACCACCAATTTTTTGTTCATTCTGCAAGAGACTGTTCATGATTTTTCTTTTCTTTCTATAATTATTTCTGATATTGAAATACAAAGAAGTGTAATTTAGTTATTTTATGATAGGCAGGTTTCACTATAAAAAACTTCTCAAATGCTAAATAAAGAAAGCATGTCTTTTTTTTTATCTAATTAAATGTTTTTAAAAGACTTTTAATCTTTTTTTATATATAATTATGCATTGTTGTTATTTAGTTACCTTTAGCTCATTTAGTTGCAGGTTTTATTTCAGCAGTCTTATAGCATACCCATATATGATCAGGACTAATAATTTATGCTAAAGGTATAGAAAGTACAGCAATTTAATGAAATATTTTATCCACTACTCAATTAGCATATAACATTCATTGTGTAACTTTTATTTGGCATTTACAAAACATCCAAAAATCTTTGATTATATAAATAATTATTGAAAGCTATAAAATTGCTAAAAATAATTGTGTGTGTGTATATATATATCTATATATATATATATATATATATATATATATATATATATATATATATATATATATATATATATATATATATATATATAAATGTATGGTTCTGTTTTGGTTTATTGAGATCTGCCTATCATGTCATTAACAGCATCTTAAACTGTTATCTTTATTTATTCTTGTTTTGAAGTATCTATGCCTGCTTCCATCCATGCATAAATAGTGTCGAAGTTCTTGTTGAGGCTGTTGTCACATATTCTGGTTATCTCTGGCTTTAACTCTGTGATTACATATATAACTACAACAGAACTCTTGATAGTTCTTAATGTCTGCAATTCCTGTGTGCATTTTTCAAGAAAAAGAAAAAAAAATGAGAGTGAGTGGTTCTTAGTTTGGAGCATTTTTCAGAGCATCTTGTCTTTATTTTTTAAATCAGGGTTGAAGGTTTTTGACATGCATAATTTTGTAACTATTATTTGAAGGCTTACTTTAAAAACTATTATACCACAAGCTAAAATTTTAAATCATTTTATTTACCTATTAAATATTTTGTCTAGTTCGATTTATAAAAAAGATTAATTGGTTGTTATTATTAAACAGTAATTGTTTTATAATAAGTAAATGCAATTGTTTACTTAATTTAGGAATGCATTGTTATATACAAAAGTGAGATCTGTAAGTAAATTACAAAATTAATGTTTGAGATATTAATGATAAAGCAATTCATTTTCTAATTTTTAACAATTAAAAGGTTAAATTTTTTAAAACACATCTTAAACCAGTTTTGTAAAATTTCTTGCCAAAAACTTGTTTTTACTTATCAACCCAAACTACTGCATTTCTTATACAAAATGCTTTGTAGTATGTGCTTTATTTGTGTATGACATGTCCTCAGATTTATCAGCTTAAATAAAATGTCTGACATACTTTTAGCCTTCATAATTCTTTTACTGAACTTGAAACAGCATTTTATTTATAGCTTGTTGTTTCTGTATTCACTATTTAGCTATAAAGAAGTTATTCTTAAATGGATGCAGATGAAAAAATCGCATTTTGAAATGCAGTCACTGTTTATTTGTGAATTGACTGTCATTTTTATGTGTGGTAACTCAAGCTGTAAAATTCATGATGTTTAATTGCATGGATTTTATAGGACATTTTGAGTTATTAACATGTTTGTTTAGTATCTACAAACATCTAAGTATATTAGACTCTAAGCCAATATTAAATTGAAATTTGGACATACAAAAAAAAAAAGTGAAATATCTTGCTTAAGTGTTCAGTCAGATGTAACTCAATTTAACTATTTTGAGGATTCGTCATACAAAATGTGTTCATTTTTGCTTGATTCCTGTTTGTAAAGTTGACTTATTGATCTGCATTTATTTAATTTTTTTTTTTCAAATTTTGCTTACATTTAACCTAAGAGCCACAACTCTGTACCTAGTATGGGTTAATTTATATTGTGTAATTAATGTATACATTACTCAAAAGGTAGCAAGTGTTCAGATATATTTTATGTAGATTAATTTTATAAAATAGGGAATTTTCTTTCTAACCTGTGTGTGTATTAGTCTTGACCACAAAGCCAAAATAATTTTACATCTGTGATGTCAATAAAACATAGATCTTTTACAAGATGTTGTTAATAAAAGTTTTGACATTATTCTGTCAATGAATGCTCCTTATTTCTTTTGATTACTTCACCACATACAATAACCTAAGGTACAGTCTTACTGTAAATATTTATTGTACTTCTTTATACTTGAGGATTAGGTAGGCTACTGCAGCCTGCTATAATTGTCTCTTCCAGAATCCTGAAATAGTATATGAGGTTAGCAACCGTGTGATCACATCCTAGAATTATATTTTTATTATGAATATATTCATTATGAATTCATTACCTGGCTCTTCATCTACTGTAAGTGTTACATCTCTAATTTTGAAGAAAATTGTTTGAGGACCCTTTAGCAAGTAATGTAGAATCAGGTAGTGACAGTTTGATTGAAAAACTTTTTTCTTATGTTTTGTATATACAGAGAGGGGGGAAGGAGAGATAAGAATTCATTGTGATCTAATAAATATGTGATTATTTCTCAAAAAATTTAATATAAAATTGTAAAGTATAAAACATATAAATTTATATTCAAATACCATTAACTGATCTTAGGTATCTTAGGAATAACAAGGCATAGAAAACCGAAATTTTATATTGGGATTTGTTTTACATCCCAGGCATTAAAACAGGAGATTGGAATCCTTTTAGAATTTAAAATTTCTCAAATTTCAAATTCTAAAGGGATTAAACAGGGGTGTAAAGGGACGACACTTGGCTTCTGCAAAATTTCCACCATTTCAACAAGTAATATCATGAAAGGGCTAATTGTATTTCTCTCTATGTATCCATTGATTTCCAGAATGATAAGGCTTAGGAGAAGCAGAAATTTTGTATCAGAATTTGTCTTACCCCAGGCATGCAAAAAGTGAAAGGTTACTCAAATTTTGAATTAAGTTACAAGGCTGGAAAGAAAAAACACAGCTTTAGCAAACCTCTGCCATTTCAACAAATAATGCTGTCCAAAACAGTTTTATCAAGTTTCAAGATGGGAAATGTTTATATACCTTTAAATGAAATACCTTTGATTTTAGCTATGAACCTGCTACTTGGATGGGTTTAAAGTATGTTTGATGCCAAACTGGATATTCCCTTCAATTTTGTCTATCCATCATTTCAAATACAGTTACTATCCCAAAAAATTCTCCTTTTTTTTTTCATTCAATCAAATACCACGAAGACAAAAACTTATATATATATATATATATACATACATACATATATATTGTTAAAAGAGGTTTGCAAATAAAAGATGTTTTGGAAACAGAACCATGTTAGTCAAGCACAGGAATACAGATAGTTTATTTAAAAAGTGGAAGGCAGTAGATATACATTACTTGACAGATACAAATAACATTTTTTTAACTAAAAGCATTTGTTTTTATAGTAAAAAAATAGTTATAATCACAGTAATAAATATAAAAAATAAACAAAATGTATAAAGTTTATTGTGAAACTAAATAAACATTTGAAATCTTACATTAGATGCATTGCATACAAAAGTCATAAAAATCTAGTTTTAGTAAATGACAGAGTTAATACTGTAATAAGTGTAGGACAGTAGTTCTCATACTTTTGACTATATGCTTCCCTGCATGTCAGTTAAAAGATTGATACATCATCTTCAAGTTTTAAGAATTAAACATTTTTCTTTAATGCTATTTTAAAATGTATGTCCTCATATTGCATGTATGTTATATTAAATGTCTAATTTATGTCCTTTTATTTCAGTAAATTAAGAAAGAGTATTACTTTCATGCATATAAAATTAAAAAACATGTATAGTATTAACATACATGCATTAACAAAAAATAATTAAGATTACATAGCCTGAAATGAGCCCCCAATGAGTACTGATGTAGTAGGTGAACCTATAGTCTACTTAGATATTTAGATGGTATTACTGAAACACTATATTAAAACATGAAAATATATATAAATAGTAATAATAAATAAATGGAATATTTTAAGAATGAATTGCCTTATATACTTATTATTTATTTTAATTCCATAGTTTTATTTAAAAAAAAAAAGGTTTAAAGAAAATATGCATAGATTAAGATTAAATTTTAAATTATTGCTTGTAACATAAAACAATAATTATTTGTTGCAGTAATGTAAATTTAGTATCAAAGCTGGAATTTAAACACCCTTTATTTATATAGTGGCTTTGTTCAGTTTATATTTTGCATATTGACAAATCACCTTGTACAATTGAATGGTAAGCTTTCTTGTATTTTATGCAAAATATTTCAGAAGGATGGGACAGCAGTATTTTACCATAAAAGCAGCCCTTATTCATGATGTAGTAAACTTGAGTTTTTACTTTGTATATTGACAAATTATATCATCATGTTCAATTGGATGACAGGTATTCTTGCATTACATACAAAATATTTCAAAGATTATGAGATAATGATGTTTTACTACAAAAGCAGTACAAAAGATGGTAAACAGTGTGCATTTTTCCATATTTTTCATTTAATTTATTTTTTTAAAGAACTATAAAATATTGACAAATGTTATACATCATTATGCATAGCATATATTAAAAAAATTTTTATGATATAAAGCATAAATATAAAAGAATAACACTGCAGTTTGAAAACTTTAGCTTACCAAAAAAATTAAAAAAAAAAAAAAGCTGTCTACAATTTATTTTGACAGTGAGTTAGCGATTTAATGTGTTTCTTAATTAGCTAATTTATTCTATTTAGTGCCCATAGGGAAATGATATACTAAAATTGTGTAAGACAATTTTGAGAAATTCACTTATCTCTTATATTAAAATAATTTGTATAAATTAACTGGTTATTATAGTATGCAAATAAATGAATGATTTCAGTAGCGTGGAAACATAACTAGAGTGGTTGATTCCCCTACTACATCAATGCCTATCAGTGTAACACTAGACTTCTTTCATGTAATATTTACCTAAATCAATAAAGAAATAAGAAATCATCATCAATGAATACATTCAATTTGAAAAATTTGTATATTAACCATTCTATCTTCAACACATACACAAGGGAGATTTTACAGTCTTGAATCAGAATTTAATATCCAAATTGTCTTCCTTTCTATTTATCACACTGTTTTACACACAAAAAATAAATCTCTTTACTATTACTTTATGCTAAAAGGAATTATACTTTTATTTTAAAATTTTGAATATTTTCATTGGGTAAATAGTGATTTCTGTTTTTCATAATCCTCCTATTTGTACAAAGTTTGATGTGCTATGATAAATATTTTACCAAAGTAAGGCTAATATAATAGGAGCCTTTCTTTTACAGCTTTTTCCTAGCTGTTATGAACATGCATTCCTGCGATAGAATTTGAACCTACAAATTCTACTGGTACAAAACAAATTGTTTTGCATGTTTAATTATTAGTACAAATAATTACCAAAGAAATTTTATACCTTAACCATTTTGTATCAGTTTTGAATACCAGCAGCATACAAAAGAAGAGTATGTCATTTCCTTAATGAGCTTTAATAGATGGTTTTATTAAATGTTGCTATCCTACAACAGTGTAATGAAAACAATTTGAAGAATTTCCAGTATATAGTAATACTCAGTTCTTATTTCATACCAAAGTTTCATTTATCGCTTGATTAGATTCACATGACTATTTCTGAAATATAAACTGGATTAGTTAAATTTACAAAGCCTAGAGATCTCAACTAATAGCATTTTCACTAAAGTAGGTTCAAATTCATTATGAAAGGCAATTCTGTCCAAGACAATATTCAGTATTTATAGGGTATGTGTTATTTTTGATTAGCTGTAGGTACGCTTTTACAATTTTATATTTTATATGCTGTAAACTGTATACATTATTTTTAAAATAATGCTTTCTAACATTTGAGTAAATATTTTTCAAAGTTTGAATTGTTGAGATAAAAAGAGTAACAATCAAAATTAATAAAATACTAATACACTTTTGAAGTGTGCAGCTAGAACATACATTTTAATATTTTATTTTTCTACATAATAATTTTGTCTTCATCAGAAAATATTTTATTCTAATAAACAGATTAAAAAAAAATAGTTCCACAAATAGTTTGTTAATGATGTACAAAATATTTTGAAACCAAGTATATATTTTTGTTATTAGATTGCTTGTTTTATTTTACTACAGAAAAAAAACAAACTGATTATTATAGGCAAAGTTAGTTAATTATAAAAACACCATTAAGGGATAGAACTTTTAATAAGAAAATAAATAAAAGTATACATACAAATAAACAAGAGATATATTTGCAGAACTGAAGATATGAAGCATAGGCTAGAAAGTAAAACTCAACAATTCTACATGATTTTTTCACCAAAGGAATACAATTTTTAATTTAAAAATAAATTGGATATTTTCCTTTTATATTTTAACAAAAAAGCACAGATTAAAAAAATTATAGAATTAAGATTAGAGATTTAAAGTGTTTTGCAGCACCAATGTTGAAAATAATAAAAGTATAAATGTAAATAATTACAATTGGAGATGGTATTTTTAATAATAAATTGTACAAAATTATAAAGAATTTTTAGCAGTAAAAAAGAAGTATTGTTAAACATTTTACACAAAACTAATTTTATTTTATTACTGTGTGCAGTGGTAGTTTTAGAGTACAGTAAACATTGTGCCTCCTAGGGTGCCAGGGTCTGCAGGGATATCTCAACTTATGAATTTATTAATTTAAAAAAGCAATTTTATTAATGTTAGATAATTTTACAACTTCAATAGGTATCTTTTTCTTTGGTAAAACTACTGATTTTGTCTGTAACTCTGGATTATAATGCTAATCAATAATAAGAAATAAGGACACTGAAGAATATTTCAACCAGACCATAATCTATCTAATCCACATTCTTATTTTTTATAACTTTTGACAATAAAACTTTGGCAACAATATAACGATAAACAGATATAAGAATAAGAAATGGAAGAACTTTCATTTAGTGTAATTCATGAATATTGCAAAAGATAATTTTACTGAATTAAAATTATTTAGTTCTTTCACTATACTAGAATAGTTTTCTATATGATTTCCACTTAAAAAACATTTTTGTAGCTATATGTTAGAATTTAACTGTGTATACAAGTGCAAAGAGATAATAAATATTTACCTAGAAACTGCAAATAACTTTTAAAATTTGGATAAATTTGATCAAGGCCAGTAAATTTCAAGTAATTTTTTGTTTATTCTTTTTCTTAATCTATCTTACTTTTTTTCCTTTTTAACATGTCAATCACGAATGCTATGATGAATGTTTTACAACTTGAGGACTAAACAGAAATAACCTTTTATTTGAAGCCAACTCTGAATTGCTCAAATATCCTTGCTAATAATAAACCTGAGATCACAGACTGGTTTTTAGAATAATAAGTCACTATCAACTTTTTTTTTTTAACTATCCAGCAAGGGCACTTATGTAAATTTTGTGACAAAAGTGATATTTCTAATATTGTTGTCACATACAACATCATAACCAGGGTTGGCTTAATTTGCCCAACCCGAAAAAACCCGGGTGGGTTTTATCAAAAAAACCCACTTGAAAAAACCCAAGTGGGTTTTTTCAAAATTGGGTTTTTTCAAAATCATTATTTAAAATTCCACATATTTAACTAATAGTAGAAATATTGAGTTAAATCTATAATATATATTACATATTTCATCTTTGACAATGAGAGTAGAATTTTTTTTTTTAATTTGAGGAGGTCTAAACTGCTAGAAAAAAACAAAAACTTAAAAAAATTTCAGAGAAAAATAGTTATTTGTATAACAAATACAATGAAAAGATTATAGAAACAATTAAAAATCAAAACAACCAGTATTTCTGCCAAGATGATGAAAACTGACGTCTTTCAGCCAATATTAAAAAGAAATAATATGGCTAAAAAATAATTACCCAGAGGGCTTGAGTATATTTACAAGAACATAAACAAATTAGAACTTTCTATATTGTATACAACTTATTCTAAATGTTATCCAGTCAGTGATATAAGTTTCTTTATCATCTGTTATAAGGGAAAAACTTGTTCATACAAACAATTGACCGATTAACTGTTATCTTGAAACAAGGGTATTTTAATATGATTTAGTGATATAAAATTAAATTAGTATGTAAAATTCTAAATAAAAACATTAAACTTTTATGAAATTGTTTTTAAGTTTTCCCTCTTATATAGATACAAGTGTAATAAATGTGATTATTAAATAAATACTGATCTATGACAAATTAATTTATGCATAGGAATATCCCATGCTTAGGGGTAAAATGACAAGATATTCTTTATT
>CM063508.1:51901450-51931450 GCA_032207245.1 Pardosa pseudoannulata
CAAGATATTCCTTATTGATTGTTGATAAAAGATTGACTATCCATTATATATATGTTTCTTTACTCACATTTAAAAATCAAGATGTAAAAAACATAATAGTAACTGAAAATCTCATTTAAATTTTAAGATATTTTATTTGTTAGAAAAATTTTAGAATATGTAAAAAATAATTTATTTTAAAATTAAAGCAAAAATTTCTTCTGCATAACTTAAAATAGATTTTTTAAATTTTTAACTTATAAAACCCGAAAAAACCCAAAAAACTCTGAAAAAACCCACTGGGTTGGGTTTTTTCTGAAAAAACCCACTAGGTTGGGTTTTTTTCTGAAAAAACCCTGATTTTTGCCAACCCTGATCATAACTGTTCAAAAGGCATTTGTATTCCTCTGTCCATTCCCTCCCTAACGTAAGAAATAGTTTGCCCTATTTTGAAAATCAATTTTCAATTTTACCGTTGAGATCATAGTATTTTTCTTTTATAAAACTTGACATGTTCTATAAACTAATAATGTTTTTCAACTTTTAGAATAATCTTTTAACAGTAATGTAGCTTATGATGAAGAGTTATTACTTAATTTTACTCAAGTAAAAATATTATTTATCATATTCATTCACGACCTCGATGAAGGTAAAATAGGAAGATATTCTATACATCCTTTTATAACTTATGAAAACAATTATACATTTGAAACAGCATAAATAAATGAACAGTTTTGTTTTAAAAACTATACTATGTTCCTGAAATAAATTAAATAATAAAAAAAATATATTATGCCTGCTGGTAGGTTAAAACATTTTTCTTTTCAGTGTTTTATTGCAATACATTATTTCTTCATAAAATTTAAATTTTTCATTTGCATCTCATGGTTAGGACGTATGATACATCATTTAAGATAATCCAACTAAAACCACAACAATGAATAAACTACCAGATATATTTCAATAAAATCCTTTTTTTAATATATTAAAAACTATTTTTTTCTTTATATTCAGCTGTTTGTGATTCAAGTAGAATATAAATAGTATTTAAAAAGTAATAAAATAAGAGCTGTCATTTTAAAAAATTTTTAAAAATGAATAAAAATTCTAGAAATTCTTTTCTTTGAAAATGAAAATTAATAAAAGTAAATCATTTGTAAGAGGTAAACAAAATTTAACTAGTACATAAATTCTGTTGATATACAAACACTATTAATTTAAACAGATAAATACCAAACATTAATTAAATGGATTAAAGAAAAATGGTGATAAAGCTCCTAACATTTATTTAAAAACTTTTCGATAAAAGTTCAGTAAAACGCTTTAAATACATCGAGGTCACAAAAAGCAACTGCTTAACTGAAAATACTTTTGGATACAGAAGGAAAAGCCTCTTAATATAAAACATTATCATATAATGATTGTGCAAAGTGTATAGATTATGCATATTCTGAAAGCCTCTTCACATGGTTGCTATACGCTTATTTATCTGTTTAAATATTAATCCTCTTCCAGTAAAATTGAAGTGACAAAAACATGTAAGTGACATGAGAATAAATTTAATTACAAGTAGACACATTCTAAGATTTTAATGTGCTGTCAAGAAATGTTATTAATGATTTGTAAAACCAAGTGATAGTTTTAGTAACAAATAATAGAAAAAAGCTGCCTACAAACAAATGATACATTAAATATGCATGGTTTCAATCTAATAGATTGTCTAAAAAGTCTTCTTTATCAGCCCAGTTCTCAGAAGATACATTGTTCTTCTCAAGAAAGTCAAAATTATTCTTAAAAGCAGGATCTGCTTTTTTTAACTTTTCAAATCTAAAAAACAGTAGTTCCTTAGCATAATGATACAGTTCGGTATCCAAGTAATTTATGCGTTTAATGTTTTCTATATCTTTGGCACTCAATTCTTTAAAAAGCTCTCTTCTTGCTGATCTATTCACTGAATCACGAGACAGAGAACTTTTCATTTTAAAATTCAAGCCATATGTAGCTTCAAACATGTACTGTGAGACTTTAGGGAATTCTGATAAACCGAAGAATGACATCTTATGTAAATTATTCTTGGCACTGGTTAAAATTATTAAGTCTCGATCTTCTTTAGACAGAGAACTTGAGTTATAGCATCCAACCAAGGCAAGGTCAGACAACATTCGAGCTTGCCTATTGATAGCCAAATTGTGGCTACATTTGATGAATTCTTCTAGAGTTAAATGCTCAAGATCTTCAGAATCAAAGCAGGCAGGCAGCTCATTAGCTGTAGCTTCTACACCACTGCACCAATGTCGAGTTGATGACCAACTTTGACCTTGTCTAACATGCCAGAACTCACTGAGGAATCTTTTGATAGGATCTCTAAGCATAGTCATGAAGAAATACCTATAAGAAATTTATTTAAAGTTTATTATATAAGTTTTATCAAAGTCTGAAATAAATACAAAGTAAAAAAATTATCAAATATAACATATATATGTAATCAGACATGCCAATATTCAGGCACTTGTGTCCGAAGCAACAGTCTGCTTTGAAATTTTTACATGCTAATTATAGATTATATATAAGTACATATCTTATTGGTTTCTAAATTAAAATTAAATTTAAAATAATTACACAATAGTAAGTTGTAACAGGTTAATTAAAATGTATACATTTAAAAATTTATAACTAGCATTTTTAGCTTTAACAACTTATTTTTCAGAACAGTGTTTCTTATGACAACATTGACCCTGATTAAAATATTTCCATTTTTCTATCATCGGGGGTTCTTGAGTTTGCTGACTCAAATTTAACCAAAATTCAGTTTTTTTTCTGCACAGTACTGAAAACTTTTAACATGCAGCATTACTGTGTGAAAAGAGTAATATTCAGCATTTTTTTTTTCCAAACTTTGTATTTAATTGCTAAATTGTAATCTTTTAGCTGTTCAAAAGTTTTGTTATTTTCCGGAGAAATCTGAGACGTTTCCGGAGTTATCAAATTTTTTCATTTCTCCAGAGCTGCTCCGGAGAATCCGAAGTAGTTGGCATGTCTGTGTAATGGGTGTTTTTGACCTATTACAAAGTTAAAATGGTATCCATGCTAGATAGTTACAGTCATGAAGCAATTAAAGAAAAGATCAAAATTAAGAAATAAAAATGTTGAGAATATGCAAATAATCAATCAGTCTTATTAGTGCTTGTGTTGCAAAAAGTAGACTGTAGCAATCCAAACCAAATTAAACAATCTATCATTGGAGTCATCCAAAACATTTTACATTCAGTTATACAATGCTGTGAGGATGCAAGTTAGTCAACCAATGAGTCTTAACAGTTTGTCATGAGAGGCAAGCTAGAAGTGAAACTAAGTTATGTAAAGGAATTATATAAGAATAGTCGAGCTAAGCAGAAATTAATTTTGGTGTTCTGAAAGTCACCGATAATAGTAAATTTAGGGATAAAATTGTCAAAAACTTATTTTTAGTATATGATTACAATTAAATTGGTTAGTTTGGTTAAAATATGATGGCATATATATATATATATATATGTGTGTGTGTGTGTGTGTGTGTGTGTGTGTACACTCAGTAAAACCCTGATTTAGTGTGAATCCCATTATAACACCATATATGTATGTGAACGTCTGTTAAAGAACTAATGATTTCCAGTCAGGTATAATAAGTTTGAAAATTTTTCTATCCCTCTTCACTCCCCCTTTAAATCTTTGTTTCAGTAATATATACTATTTTTTCAATAAAACTTAGAGTACTTTTAATCAAAGTTGTATCATATTTGCCATTCCATAATGGCCCCTTGAACTAATAGAAATAGTGGTTTATAATACGTTAACTAGATTTTAGAGCTTTCCTGATTATTTAAATGGTGAAGTTGTGCTATCATTAATATGTAATACTATTTCATTTAAACTTTAAAGTTTCAAATTCTAATCAACCATTTCATTGTTTTCTTTGCTTACACATGTTTGTAAATTCTTAAATTTTGTTATCAAGTGGCTCTAAGCAAATAATTTTCTGTATGAGATATAAATGTGTGAACAAGAATTATTAGTAATTAGATAAATCTTAATGTTTTGCAGAACTTAATGAAAAATACCTCTTTATGACTAAGGCTTCCATGTGTTGTTAGGTGTTGGGTATTTTTTTATATGTATTAAGTATGAACTTTAGTATTTTCATGTGATTTCCATTCAAGTTTCAAAAACTAATATTTACTTTCCACATTGATGAGCAAATGAGAATATTATCATACTGTTTTACTGTTTAAATAAAAGATTTAGATATCTAAAATACTTTAGTTTCTACTAGAAGAATCCTTTGTAGCTTATACATTTTTTTTTTTTTTTATATTATACCCGTCTGAACTCTTTTGAGCATACAATGCCTTGCAGTCCAATACAGACAAGAAATTGCACCCTTAGATGGGAGAGTCGAAAAGGAACACGAAGAAATAACATCCTGTAGGGCAGGACAAGAAGAAAGGTGATCTCCATGCATTGGGGCTGAAGCACAAAGAACACAGTTCGGTGAATCAGCAAGACCAACTTTGTACAGATGGACCTGAAGAAAATCATGTCCAGTCTGAAGGCGGAAACAGGCCACACCAATAGCTCTGGACAAAGTGCCACATATTTGCCTATCCAAAAAAGAGGACCACTTTTTTCTGGAAGCAATATCCCTATAATGACATTGTCGAGAATTACGAACATGTTCACAGATGGCCCGCTTAACATTTCTTAGAGGGGCACAAGTTATGGGTTGGTGCAGAAAACAGCACTCTTTAGCAAGCGCGCCTGCATGCTCATTCCCAGGCACATTGCAGTGACTAGGGATTCATTGCAGAATTACCTCCTTCCCTGATTCAATCAAGGAACTAATTCACTTTTTACACTCAAATTCAATGAGATTAAGTACCCAAGCATAATTAGTTATTGTATGAATGACAGCCATAGAATCCACAAACAGAACAATTACATAGTGAGTGCTACAGCAAAATTTTACTTAAATTCAATATGCTATCATATAAAAAAAAAACTAGCATTTTAGTTCCAAAGAAGCAAGATATTTGCAACCATAAAACATGAAATTCAAACATATCATAGCAAAATATTGAAATTTATTTTTGGTAAAAAAAAAACCTCTTAAAAGATACTGTATCATCATATATCAGAGGTAATAGCGATTAAAAGTCAATTTGTAATCAATTGCTGAAAGAATAAAATTGTCTAAACTACAAAATGGCAATAACTAATTAAATGGTTTTTTGTTAAACAACATAAACAATTGTTAAAAGATTTATTGCATATTTAAGCTAAACATATACTATGAATGTAACCCAGTGGCGTTGGGGTAGCACTTCGGTTCCCACGCCACAGGTCCGAGGTTCAATCCCTGGGCTGGGTAAGGTTGACTCAGCCTTCCATCCCTTCAGTGGGTAGAGAAACTGGGGGCCAAGTACGCTTGGGAACTAAACACTGGGGGTTCCATGTAAGGCTGACCACTTAACTGGAACATATGCTTTTCACTGCAGAGCCCTTGGTCTAGAAAACGGAGATTGGTACCATAGGCCCTGGCCCCCTACAGGCTGTTGTGCAGAGGAGTTTAGTTTTATATGCTATGAATATTTAAATCATAATATTGCTCTCATAAGCAGTGACCACTGTTAACTATATAAAGTACTTTAACCCTTGATACATTTAATCTTCTTCCATTAAAGTGCCTATTTGATCTAGTTAAAATATCAATACAATCAAATATTCCCCTTATTCCTTATGATCACCTGTTTTCTATACACAAAACACCAGGGTCTAATATTTACCTTATATTCTTAGAAGTTAACCCAATTAGCCCTAGCAGGTAAGTTTTAGATTTTACTTTCTCATTTAATTTCTTTTTGTTCAAAACACATTTAATGAATATACAGGACATTATTTATTTAGCATTAATACAAAAATAAAATTTGAACTATAATCCCATAAATATTTTTTATAGCATAAGTTCACTTTTTGTCTAAATATCACTCTGGTATCTGTAGTGAAAAATTAAGTGATTATCAGAATGCTTGATTTTATTACTTAGTCTTTAATTTTGTGTCAAGTACCAAATAGTTAGTCTTATTTAAGTATGTGAACTTTCAATTTTAAAAAGATTACTTACAAACAAAATGCAAATCTAGTTATTTATGATATATTTCCCCGAATAAAACACCAATTCTCAAAGCAAACCTTAAGACACAATATTTTATCATTATCAATTTGAGGTTTCTGCAACCTTTTAGTTTATTAAGGAGTACTAATTAAAACAAACTTAATGCCAAAAATAAATGAGAAAATATTACCTTCTTTTAACAGGTTTTCCTTCATCTTCGTCCATAACTCTGTCAACACAACTGGATAACTCTGACCAATCTGGATGAACACCACATTTCCATCCAGTTGTATAACGGCTGAAAAACCAAGTGCTCCCATAATTGTTAGGTCTGTAACAACGACAAAGACGACGATTTTTTTTACATCTACAAGGTCTCTCTAAATTTAAATCTTCGACTATGTGCCGAGCAAAGACACTACCCCCGGTATTTTGGATATGGAGAAATACAATAACATCTGAACCTTTAATGTTGAAGTCCGATTTGGCGACAGTGATTTTTTCATCTTCAAATGAGTATTGTGTCTGCTTCAACTGTGAATTATGGATAGTTCTGTTTGGCAATATCTGACGATTTGCTTTTAATCGACGCCAATGTACTGAATAGTGAGGTGAATTTATAAAATCAAAATGATAAAAGCTGCAAGCTTGATTTGAACAAATGTATAATGTTAATGAAGTGGCAAATACACAAATAAATATTATACTCAAACAAATATATCTGACACTGCGCCCGATTATCAGGTGCATTGTACATTTCTTCTGATCACCATTAGTAATTTAAATCCGCATAGACATCTCACTCCAGAAAACACAAACCAAACAATGCCTACAATGCCAATAAAAACTACTACAACTATCAATCAATAAAGGTAAGAATTATCTCAGGAGTTTGAATCAATATATATTAAAAAAATAAATAAAAAAATTTAAATATAACTTGCAATATTTAAATTTATACAACACTGAAAGGGTATTTATTATTTAAAAAAATAATATATTTTAGATTTTTAGACTATTTATAGCCTTGTGTACAACTTAGATAACACAGTGTTTAAGAATTATTTTGTTAATATAGGTAAAATTTTTTGAAGAAATTCTGACTCAGGATTTTTCTAGTATGATATTTATTTCAAAATATTCTATAGTTAATTAGCTTAAATAAAGATAAACTCAATTAACTCTTATCGGGATTGTTACCATTAGGTAGATGTCATCAATGCTGTTTAAAGTTGAGAGTGGATTGTACTTATACGATTTTAATTCCTAATTAGAACTAATCAGATATCAGTTACAGTCATTTGATTGCCTTAATAATTTGATTTATATATATGTAATATGGGCGAGACTCATTTAAAATCACAACACAGTTTATTTCTGATAAGAAACATGAAATCCGCACAACAGGCAAACACCTTTACAACTTCAGGCACACAGACAATGTGATCCCGCACATACACTTTTCAAGTAGGGATTCCTAAGACTACGAATAATCCCTAAGCACAATTTATCACGGGATAAAAAATACCCATGTTTAAAGAGAACGCGCTAACTATTGGCTAAAGTAGAAGAGACAGAGGCTGAATATTCAGCCTCATTAGTTATTCATTAAGTCTATAGCGTGTCTGGAGGGAAAAATCAGAATTACCGCGCAAACCCCGAACGTACTTTATGAACAAAAGTTAAATTAATATTAAAATACGTAAATAAGGGATTTTAATATTACACATATATATACATATATATCTATAAACCTTCTTTTCTAGCTACTCATCAAAGTGTTTAAATCAATACCATTTGATCAAATGGTTATTAAGCAATTTTTCCATTTCAGAAAGAATTTTAAGATATTATGTTAATTATTTTCAAACAGGCATTAGGAATTGCGATATAAACAATAAATGTAAACATTTCAAGCTAATGCAAATGGGTTAAGTTTTAGTCGTTTGCACTCATTTTTAAAAGATCACTTAAAACTTAAAGCAAAATTTTGTAAAATTTTATAATTCCTCGGAGAAAAGATAAAATATAGGTTTTGCTGTGTGGATTTGTATATTCCATCACCTGTTTCCATAACTTGATCCTATTCAGGAAGCTGTTTAGTATCCCAATAAGACGTTTCCATCTTCATTACCAACAGCTTAATAGACATGGTAATCTAATCTCTATTTCAGACTTTTATATTTCTCTGCGGACGTTTATTTTCATTTTCATCCTCTTTTCTTTCATCTACTTGACTAATTTAATTAGTTAGCTCTATTTCATTACTTTCAATTTCTTACTCTTTTTTTCTCCTTTTGACTCTCCTGTCAATTCTAAATGTAACAAATCATCATTATTTTTATCCTTCTTTATATTAACTCTTCTTTTTTTACTTGTTAAATATCCCATTCCAAGGCATAGTAACACTTTTTACGTTAAGATTCAATAATGTATAACCCAGTATCCAAGAAATATCCTCTTCCCAGACTTAAGATACAACTTGCATCTTTTGAATCAGGAACCTTAACACATGCTCCTCAGAGCTAAAAAGTTTGGTATCACCAAGATTAAAACTTTCTCCGTTTTTTAACTAGTAAGGACATTGTTCCTTAGAGCTGTTATTTGGAATTTATTGTTTAAGTAAGCAGTACTCATTGTAAGATATCCCCAATTTTGTTTACTTAACTTTTCATTATCTAATAAGGCTCTTTTATTACCTAACAAGGTACTATTTGCTCTTCCGGCCACACCATTTAACCACGGTATATATAGAGGAGCTGGATCTATTTTAATTTAACTAGAGCTGGTCTCATTAAAGTCATTTAACAGCTATCCACGGTTAATCTCTGATTAAATGAAGAATTGCGTCCCACCATTGGTTGGAACCATAGATTAATCGTGGTTAGCCGTTAAATGACTTAGGTGAGACCCGTCCCTATTCTTGCAAAATCCACTAATTTGTTTTATACATAACTTTTTGTAAAATCATATTTCATCAGTTTTTAAATCTGTGGATATTCTTTAAACAAAACAGAGTTTATCACTTCACTTTTGTGTCTTAGAAGATGAACCTCAACAAAATCTGAAATAATCGTCAATAAATGCAACGAAGTATTTCTCACTGTTACTTTTACTTAGCGTGATTGGGTCACAAATATGTGAATTTAATTAAATTCATTGGCTACATTTCCCATTGTCGTGGACTGTTGGTCATGAAGTTAGCTGTTTGTTTCGTCAAGGCACATTCTTCCCAAAATTTATCACTGGCAATCCGTTTTTCTGTAACAGTTGATTACTGAGTCTTCAGTTATTCCTGATAGACGAACTTACCTTTGTAGTGTTTGCTCATTATCGGGTTTGACAACATTAATACGGACCATGATGAAACTCTCGTCATATATGAATAGGTCAGCAGTAGCTCAATAGCTATTGTGGTTACTTTCATACATCTGGTCTTCAGTATGCATGCTGCTGTATGTCTTCGAGATGGGTCTGCGTAAGAATTAAAGTTTTCATTATAAGCTAATCGCTTAGGCTTCTCCTTTCCCAGTAGCTTTGGCAAGCAAAAAGAATAGGGGCTATAGTTCGATGTGATCGGCCGTTTAAATCACCGTGGTTACTCACACACACACACGCACACACACACACACACACACACACACACACACACACACACACACATATATATATATATATATATATATATATATATATATATATATATATATAATTGTGTAGTAATATTATATTGAGAATGATAATGAGAATTGAAACAGTGTATCACATCATGTCTGCTAAGAATATTTTGCGCCGAACGATGGCCGAGTGGTTAGGGCACTGACCTTCGGAAACGGAGTTCGTGGGTTCGAGTCCCACTGAGGCATGGATGTTCGTAGCCGTTCGGAATCGGCTTTAAACAGTAGGTCCCGGTTTCGTTAGCCCCCGTGTAGCAAAAAGTAGACCGTAGTGCTCCCAACCAACCAAGGATATTTTGCTTTCAGGGTGTCAACATTATCTTCTAGTCTCGACAGAAACCAGCCCTCACCAGTTTTTCTTGCCTTACTGGCCTTTCACGACTGACACCCTCAAAATTACTCCCTTTCAAAATTTTAAATTTAACTTTACTCAAAGATTTCATCTTAATTGCTAGTTATCTTTAGGATCGAGGATAAAGCCGTCTGGCTAAGGAGCCACATAACCATCCATTTATATACATTCCTGAGGAACACGGGGTGGAGGGAGCTTCACGCACCATACATGTTGCAAGAATTGGTCGTGAGTCCAAATCTTGAAAAAGCTATGGAAGTTATTTATAAGAAAAATGTAAACGTTAGTGAACAAAATGCGCACAATACTCTGATATTCAGGACTTCATTAAGAAAAATTTTACGATTCCTAAAAAAAAATTCGTTTACTAGATGCAAAATAATTAATTAAACAATGGAACAAAATTTCAAGCATGTGGTAGTGATAACACTAAATAAACCTTTAAATCAAAAGAGGAAAAATAAGGTTCCTTTAAATGCATTAATTGTACTTTTAATTATAAAATAGTAAGCTTCTAATGGTAGAAAACTATATAAACTTCTTCTTAAACTTATTCTTAGGTTTCTGTTGGGATGTCCCCTTTTTAAGGTACTAATTGAAAATCGATATTTTGAAGTATTTTGACGTACCTAACCCCTTAAACACGAATGGAGCAACAATGACCGTTATAATATTACAAAAAAAAAAAAAAAAAGTGTATTAGCAGAAAATTTTTGTCCTTGCGGATGATGTATATATGAAAGACTTCATCATTTCAATGACGACGAATTACAAATTACGACGGCTACGAATGTACCGGAACTGTGATAACATTTCACATAAGTGTAAAAGACGTATAAATCAGGATAGATGGCGGTTTACTGCTTATAGGAAAAATTAAATGTTGTAAATGCATGAATAAATATTAACATTAAAAGTTTTTATGTAGACACATGACTTATTTGTTCCGCTATTAAATTTATCACTTTTTAAATTTTTTTAATTGTATAAGGTGCTGTGGTGTAGTACATTGCTGTTGTTATTTCAAAGCCATTAATTACTCAAATTTTCTTTATATCGTCTTTAATTATAGTAAAATGCCACTGAACTATATTACAATATTCAAATATAGAACAAAAAAACAAGGAAATATGCTAAAAAATATATAAAAAAATTAAAAAGTAAAAGAAGCACTTCACGTGATACACCTGAAAGAAAAAATTGCCAAAGTCCACTCTTTTCTTTCCTTCTGAACTACTCCAGCAACCCCAGACTTTTTCGATTATCCTGTGTTGATGCGTTCGTTGTTCCATTGTCCTGTGGACAATGCTTCCTTTCCCGGCTCTGTCCAGAAGAACCGGGACTCTAAGGATGGTCCTGAACTGCCTCCTGGAGACCAATCACAACTCTCCAAAACTTGGTGAAGTTTTAAGTGCAATCGTTTTCACTGGCCACACGCTTCCTGGAGTCGCGAAAAAATACTTGGGCATTCAACCCACAACGTGCGAGTGCGGCGAGCAAATCAGTTTCGCAAACCTTATGTAAAACAGCTGCACTCTCACATAAGGTAATAACAGAAATATCATTTACTTATTCCCCTTAAGGTTCAAAGCTAGTTTCGTTTCTCAAGGTAATGGTGTTGTCTGAGTAGAGCTCGTAAGTACTATGATTAGTAGTACCTTGTAGCGTTAATAACCGTTATAAAGAGTTTTTGTTATACAGATATTTAATTATAAACCCAAATTTTTTACGGTTACAATACTACCTTTACACTGTATCAGGAAAATACCTTAAAAACATTGTTATAACTCCATATGAATAGATAGATATATTTCTATTTTATTTTTGTAGTTGGTAACCAACAGCATTAATATTCGTTACACTAGAATTTTTCGTAATATAGAGTGAAGATTGCAGTCACAAGGGAAGTCCACAACTAAATGTTACAACAGACCTACATATAAATTTTCATCCTTCTAAAGCTAATCACTTTTCAGATATACGAGATATTTACGTAAGGACAAATAATGTCATTGTACCGAGGTACTTTCCCATTGTGATCTGCACGTGCATGCACAGCTGTGGGAGGATTTTCCTGGAGGAATTTAGGACTCCAATTGTTCACGTCAAGTTTAGGGACCCCTGCAGAGAAGGTATAGATCACGGAATGGCAGAGTAACGGTCAAGCTCGCACAGAGCTGTAACAGTGAGTTATGGGAGCAGGGGCTAAAATGTAATGTCAGCTTGCACAAAAGGGGCTACTTTAATGAGCCCACCTGCACTCCCGAAGGGGAGGCAGATGTGGGAAAATTTCCCGAAAAGAAGCGACTGACAAGGAAGGAAAAAGGGGCGTTGGAACCGAGGTGAGGAGTTTGGAAACAAAGTTAAGGAGAGGAGTTGAAGTCGGGATTCGAGAGAAGTGGGACAAGAATCCACCAGCATCGACTCGTCCCGTGCGCCCGAACACCCGGACCGACTCACCGTATGAGAAAAGCCTCTACCTGACCCTCTGCACCAACTAAAGACTGACTTAGGGAGAAAAGCCCCTGCCTACTCCCATGTGACTTTAATGGA
The DNA here is from genome assembly GCA_032207245.1 of Pardosa pseudoannulata. Taxonomy (NCBI): domain Eukaryota; kingdom Metazoa; phylum Arthropoda; class Arachnida; order Araneae; family Lycosidae; genus Pardosa; species Pardosa pseudoannulata. Next base: position 51,914,160 of record CM063508.1, read on the forward strand.
GGTAATTTATAAAATAATATTTACAGTCACTTAACTTAGGCCTCTGTTAATAATAACTCCTTATAAAGAGAATTGTGATAATTATAGTGTAAATAGAAGACATAAATAATTGATGATTATGATATATGATAACCAAGGATCTATTTGTAAACGAATGTATAGAATAAATGTCTGAATCTCAATATAAAGTATTATATTCATTCTGTGTTTCCCCCTTGTAACGTACACTGGTGTATAGGTTGTATGTACATTACAACAGTCATGATGAAACTAATTAAACTGCATGCAGAGTTAATGAATATGGATATTTAAAGTTTTCTTGTAAATACGTACAGGAGCCGCGTAGCTCAGTCGGCAAAGGCAACCATCTCTTAAATGTAGGGTTGCGGGTTCGAAGCCAGAGCCGGCCTAAGATCCGCCGTGTTCATTAAAGGTGACTGGGGCAAGTAAAATATATTCCTGGTCACAATGTCCTCCAAGTTTTCCATCAATACCTCTGGGGGTGCAGGCCAAACCTATGGGTCTTCTTCTTGGTCCCTGCTTGAAAATAAGGACCCATTTGAACATAAGTCATATTTTCACCCTTGCGGTGCTCGTTCAAACGAAAGGTGCACCATTTTACCTTAATACGAGTAGCCTACGCCTCATATCGTGCTTGGTTTGACCAAGTGGCGTAAGGCAACAACAACATATGTACAGACTTAAATCTTAAACTAATCAAAATTGATTATTGTATGATCAAAATGGGTAATTCTGTTGAAATCCGAGCGAGGTCTTGTTATACAGATATTTTATAATAAATCGAAAATTTTCACGATTACAACCTTTACTCTGTTTCAGGAAAAGGATTTTAAAAGCATTGTTATAACTGCATATGAACAGATTGATACATTTCTATTTTATTTTTGTAGTAGGTAACGCAACCGCATTAATATCCATTACTGTGGAATGTTTCGTATTATAGAGGATAGATTGAATCAGTAAGGGAAGTGCACAACTAGATGCAACAGCAGACCTATATATAAAATTTAAACATTCTAAAGCTAATCGCCTTTCAGATATGCGAGATATTTACATAAGGACGGACGTTATGATGAAAATAGTTAAACTGTATCGAGATGGTCAAAATGAATAAAGTTTTTTTTGTACACACACACATATATATGTGAGGAAAATTCTCATGGGTTTTCAAAACTTAAATCAACGGCTAAAAATTCCAGCGTCACTTTGCATTCCCCTTTTTAACCCCTAACCTAAATTGACCACTGGGGTACAGTTTACGCCCTCGGAGAAGAGGACTGACCAATTATAATCCTACAGGGCCCTAGCGGACAATTTAGGAAATTTCCAAATAAAAAGGAGATACACGCTGTCGAGACCGATTTTTCTAGAGATATTTTCCCACAGATGTTGACTCAGGTGTTATGTGTCTTGTACATAGAACTTCATGCTAGTTGACCCTTCAGTTTGTTCTGTCTCTATGATGAAGTGAGAAACCGTCTACCAACGTTATCTTAATAAAGGTCTTTAGTTAAAACGGTATCATTTTTATGGCCATGATTGCAACCACCCATCGAGAAGTCCGTCTCATTACACACACACACACACACACACACACACACACACACACACACACACACACACAGATATATATATATATATATATATATATATATATATATATATATATATATATATATATATATATATATACAGTCAAACATGTCTATCTCGAATCTCTTGGGAGTAAAAAAAAAAAAAAAAAAAAATCGAGATAAACAGTTTTCGAGATACACAGGTTTTATGAAAATAGACTAAAATAATTTCTTTACGCAATACAAAAGTTTGGAAATTTGAAATACTTTTAGTTTTATTCCCATGCACGGCATTTATTGTTTTGCAGCCGTTTTCGAAGTTCTTTTGCACGATATCTTTGTTTTTCATGATAGTAAAATAGTACTGGGTGGAATTCCAAATTTAGCGACGACTACGCTTTTCTTCATAGAATGGTTTTCCTTCAAAAATGACAGAATTTTCATTTTTTTCGATGGTTAAAAACGTTAAATTTTCTTTAAAACATGCCATTTTTAGCTCTAAAATTCAGACAGCAAGTTGCCCGATGATACTTTAGTCATTAGGCTATAGACTGAGAACCAATCCTATTTCCAAACGAACTCCCGTCTCCTATTCCCCCCTATCCCTTATTGGTCTCATTAGCCCTCGTGTGCAAAACAGTAGACCGTAGCGCTCCAAACCAAACCAAACCAAACCAAACCTATCCCTTATTATTCCAGAGCAGAGAACTCGATTTTAGTACAATTCCCACCTAGTCCCTGACCAAATAACCCTCCGAGAGAGAAAACTAGAAGTGTATTTCCTAGAAATGGGAACTTGTGCGGTTATCAACGCAGTAAGGTTCTAAACTGGAATGTTGTGTTTCTTACAAAAAACCGAGACAGACAGGTTTGGGTAAAAATAATTTGAGATTTTGGAAAATACGTTAAATTTTTATTGAAAATGTAGGGAAATTGAAAAAATTCGACATAGACAGGTTTTCGAGAAAAGCAGGTTTCGAGATAGACAGGTTTGTATATATATATATATATATATATATATATATATATATATATATATATATATATATATATATATATATATATATATATATATATATGTGTGTGTGTGTGTGTAGGGTTCGGTGTCTAGGGGTGTCGTTTGACAAATTCGATGACAGACTAAATTAACAATAACAAACATTTAATGACGTAACAACACAGAAAACACTTAAGCACAAAGACTAATAGTTAAATCACAGTGGGACGACGCGGTATAGAGATAAGACTTCCTAACTCGACGCTTAAAACATTGGCAAGACCACCCTTCTCGGTGTTTAAAACATAGAAAATACACCCTACTCGTTGCTTAATAAATTTATAGCGAGCGCTCAATTGCTATGACGGGTCTTTCACTCGACCTGGTCACTCCTTTCCACCACGATATAATCTCCGACTCGAATGTCCCTCTGTCGTTCCTTACTTTCCCCACACTCAGAGACGAGGGCGTAACGTTGCAAGAATGAACTGCACTAAATTCCCATATATAATATATATATATATATATATAAATATATATATATATATATGAAATATATATATATATATATATATATATATATATGTTAAGTGAATATCCGTCGGATTAATTGTGGACTGTAATTTTTAACACACATTTAATTAGCAAATACTATTTACAAATAAAAAAACATATTTACGTAACGTGAGACAATAAGAGATATGCTCTCTTATCCGTGGCTGCGATGTAGCCTCTGTCCCAGCGACTCACAGAAGCGCTGAAAACCAAAGTGCTACCTATCGGCAATAATTATTATTATATATATATATATATATATATATATATATATATACACACATATACATATATTCATATATTTATACATATGTTTATGATATATATATATATATATATAATATATATATATATATATATACACACATATAACATATATTCATATATTTATACATATGTTTATGATATTATATATATATATATATATATATATATATATATACATATATATATATATATATATATATATATATATATATATATATACAGGGCCGTAGCCAGAAATTATTTTCGGAGGGGGACCAAGGGAGAAAGACATCTTTATTTGTGAATGATACTTCAATTGATGTAAGGGAAAGCACTGTAATTCCAGAATACAGTGTTGTATTTCCAGCCAGCGGCCTTGCAAAACTTTTATGGTCTCAGTGGTTTTTTTTTTCTAAGAGAATAACTGTCCTTGTTCATGAACAGCTAGGCAGATAGCACATAAACACACAAACGTGGGACAAAATGGTCTTTCAAAGTTTCGGGATTTGCCGATCGATGGTCGAATGGTTAGGGTGCTGGTCTTCGGAACCGAAGTTCGTGGATTAGTATCCCACTATGGCATGGGTGTTCGTAGCCGTTCGGAATCGGCTTTAAGCAGTAGGTCCCGGTCTCATTAGCCCTCGTGTTGCAAAAAGTAGACCGTAGCGCTCGAAAACCAAACCAAACCAAACCAAAGTTTCGGGGGGGGGGGAACCAGTCCCCCAAATCCCTTCCCCTGCCTACGGCCTTGTATATATATATATATATATATATTTGTAATATATCAAAATTATTTCACTTTCATATCTTTTAAAAATTCTCCCCTTTCCATTCTTATTCCTTTTAATCTATCTTCCCAACCACAAAATATTGTAATTAAAGGATGGTCCGTGACTTAAAATTCTTCCAACTCATTTCCCAAAGATTTCTGAACTAATAGATGCAAATTTTCTGTTCACTGATAGCATTTTCCAGCTGTCGCTGGCAAATGGTTCAGTTTTGTCCATCCAGTCTAAGTGACTTTTTATTGTTAAATTCACTGATTAAGTTAAAATTAAAAATTCCAGTTTCTTATTCAATGATTCTTCATCATTCGTTATTTGAGCACAAATATTTTCCGTAATAGGAATTACTGCGTTTTTTAGTCCGATTAAATCTGCCCTTTATCGCGATTTTTGAAAGCCCAATAAATTAGCCGCATCTGCAGTTATGAGATTTCGCATAGATACTGAGTCACTTTAGGAACTTAAAGCCAACCACTTTCCGTCCGATCGCGTGACTTTCACTTTCAATTTCACTGTAGAGAGAAGTACATTTTTGTTTACATTAAGTGAATGAAACATGACGCGTTTGGCAGTTCATTTTTCGCTAGGTCATCTGGCACATGTGATTGCGCATCCTCTTTCTCGCAGGCGCCGTTGGGGTGAACTCATGGTTGTTTTGCTTATTCCTATCGAAAAAGAAATTTGTTCCATGTAACATCGTACTATGATTTCTGCAGTGGCGGGCGGTAGGTGTTCATGCAGGGTGTGCAGAGAGCAACAACAACATTAATAATAAAACCATAAAAATGTACATTAAACACTTCTTTAATGTTTATTATTCATTTGTATACAAAATCCATATGTCTATCCGTATTACTAATAAAATAACGAAAAGCTTATATTTCCACGAAAAACTTACATTTTCAGCAAGCGTAGCACCACACAGCGCCCGCTGCTGCGGTGCCCCATAAGGATGCTCATTGGTGCCAACAAATCGAAAGTCTAGTTCACGTGTAGAGGATTTCCCTGCACGCTGGCGCAATAGAACGAACTGTTTCTCGTTCTTCAGTGGATTAAATTATATTTATTAATTGTTTTTAACGTCTTCACAATTTTTAAAAACAAAACCAGGGATATGGTGTTACAAATATAGCTTATATACTGTCTGTAAAACACAATGAATGGTAAAATTTGGTCTGTTGTGTTAGAGTTCGTTTTTTTTCTTTATAACAAGACAAATTTTTTTTTTTAGCGAATTACTTCAATAAATAGAATACATCACCGAAATTAATTTACCACACTAAAACATTTCACTTTATATTTATGAAATACTTCTTTTATATTTCCATGAAAACAAAATCTTACAATATATAAATTTAAACATTAACCGTCTGCAAAATCGTATGGCCAGTTAATCAGTTAAAAAACAAAAGCGATTCAGTACGTAAGTCCTCATCTAATACAACGCTTAATAAACCGTACCTTCGGATGATTCTGAATGCCAAGTGCAGGAAAAATAGCTGCACTTGTCTCAGTGCCATAGTATGCTCTTCTTCTCCAGTAGCCCATACATATAAAGAGTGATTTTCAATTTACTGCGCAGTGCGTACACATCATAACTTTCTATGTTCGTTTGCTCTCTACGTGGTGCAGCACCTAGTACCGCACGCACTGCGGGAATACAAGCAAGCAAATCAACATAATATTTGAATATATTATAAATAATATTTATTATATACCATATAAAGATAGGTAGACATAGGGGCAGAAAGTTATTTTCTCTCATAATTTTGCTAGGATGTGCAGTGCACACCCTGCACATATGGACCGCACACCACTGGATTTCTGTTACAATTTTTACATTTTAAATGTATTTTCTTGCATATAGACATCACATGAAACCCGTGACAATTAAAGCACATTTTAAATTTTTTGACATATTTTAACTCTCCGAGTGGAACAACACCGAGGAAAAGAAAAGTCTCCAAAAATAAGCTAAAAGTTTATTGTGTTAGTGGCCAAAGCGTTCTATGATTTTTTACGCCATCCTTTGTCGAGTAGAATGGAATACGGAAAACCCACCCTCGTTATTGCCCCTTCACTTCCGGTTATAAATAGATATATAAATATTATAGATTGTTAGTTTTTAATACACATATAGCTCGTCAAGTCTCAAAGATCATCCCATAAGAAATAATGGATTTTAAAAGTACAAAAAAAATATTCTTTAAGAGACTTATTTATATTTTTTACGAAAGTCATCCAAGATATTTAAGTAGTGCAATTAGAGATTCATCAGTTATCGCAAACTAAATACTTCGAAAAAGAGATTTACAAAGCCATGAAAAGCTATCAGCGTCTTTGTGTTTCAGGGGGTAGGGGTGCATCCCTCAATAAATGTCAGTGAAAGAGGGGTGCAGTTCCTAAACAATCGACCTGACCGCAAAACTCCATGTGGGAAAGCCTAACGATGGCTGAATGGTTAGTGCGCTGGCCTTCGGAACCGGAGTTCGTGGGTTCGAATCCCACTATGGCATGGATGTTCGTAGCCGTTCGGAATCGGCTTTAAGCAGTAGGTCCTGGTCTCATTAGCCCTCGTGTTGCAAAAAGTAGACCGTAGCACTACAAACTAAAACCATGGGGAAAAAAACTGGCAGAAATGTACATTAATCCCTTTTTGGAGCATTTTTGGAGGTCGAAAATTGTACGTTTTGAAGACATCATCGGTTTGGCGGAATTGTACGTGCGAACCGGTTAGAGGGTTAATCTTTCATCTATGCTTGAATCAATAAACTTTCTGCATCTGAAAATTGGGTGCGATTCAGTGCATCCTGACATACAATTAATTTTATCGTTCTACACCATTAATGTTTTGAATTTTGAGGTTGGATCCCGTTTAAATTCATTTCCTACCTGAACTCTGTTAACATTTTCTAAAACTTGACATCTTTTGGTTAAAAATTCCTTAAATTTTTCCCAGCTTGGTATTTCGGATCCCAATTTCATTTCGTATAATCTACGTGTATCAATATCAATTCTTTGAAGTATTACATATATCAACATCGCTTCGCAAAGGGGGTTTGTCTCTAATTCCAACTGTTTTAGAGATCGCACATTGCTTTCGATTTTGTCAAGTATCTGTCTTAAATCAGAAGCCGATTCCTATTAAACTTTAGAACAATTAAATATTTCACTAATGTAACTTATTATAAGTAACCTTGTGTTCTCAAACCGTTTTTTCAATGTCTCGAATAAACTAGTATACGTATCGTTTACCGTAATTAATTGTTTGGCATTACCCTTGAGTCAGTGGCGTGCAGTTCATATGTGCAGGGTGTGCACTGCACACCCTGGCAAATTTATGAGGGATAATCATTTTCTGCACCTATGTCTACCTATCTTTATATGGTAATATTTGAATATATAATAAATATTATTTATAATATATTCAAATATTATGTTGATTTGCTTGCTTGTATTTCCGCACTGCTTGCGGTACTAGGTGCTGCACCACGTAGCTTGCAAACGAACATAGGAAGTTCTGATGTGTACGCACTGCGCAGTAAATTGAAAATCAAGCTTTATATCTATGGGCTACTGGAGAAGAACAGCATACTATAGCACTGAGGCAAGTGTAACTATTTTTCCTGCACTTTGCATTCAGAATCATCCGAAGGTACGGTTTATTAAGCGTTGTATTAGAGCGGGGACTTAAGTGTTGAAGCGCTTTTGGTTTTTTAACTGATTATTTGGCCATACGATTTTGCAGACGTTTAATGTTTAAATTTATTTATTGCAAAATTTATTTATTGCAAGATTTTGTTTTCATGGAAACATAAAAGAAGTATTTCATCAATATTGTTACGTTCCACGCTCGCGCACTGAGCATGCGCGAGCTTTCTGTTCGAGAGAGTTTTCCTCAGTACGAGTTCGAGCGAGCTCTGTGTAACATGGCAGGCCTTCTGTCAACCAAATCAGTCCATATTTTTGTTCAATAAATGTTCGTGTTGTTTGTGAATGACGTCGTTGATCATTTTTATACAGTCCATTTAAAAGCACATCCATTGTTGTGGTCCGTCGAGCCGGAGGATAAATAATTAAAGATCTGAAAATGAACCACAGTTTGACGTCTTTGAATAGGTCACGAGGGACCTTAAAACCGAGACTAACACGAATAAAGGAGTTTGTGGACAATTTTGAAGAAAAAGATGCAACAGCCAAGCTTGCATTAAACAAGAATTTGTCTAGGTTAAGTGATATCAATAAGGTAATAAGAGTAGGAGGAAGATTGTGTCATTCAGACTTAAATGTAAATAGTAAACATCCCATTGTTTTACCTGGTAAACATTGTTTAACAAATGTAATCTTAAAATATTTCCATTTAAAGTACTTGCACTTAGGTCCCCAAGCACTGTTGTATCAAGTTCGACAAAGATTCTGGCCACTTAATGGTAGGAATAACTGTAGAAAAATCGTTCACGATTGTGTCACTTGTTTTAAAAGACATCTTCACAATTTTTAAAAACAAAACCAGGGATATGGTGTTACAAATATAGCTTATATACTGTCTGTAAAACACAATGAATGGTAAAATTTGGTCTGTTGTGTTAGAGTTCGTTTTTTTTCTTTATAACAAGACAAATTTTTTTTTTTAGCGAATTACTTCAATAAATAGAATACATCACCGAAATTAATTTACCACACTAAAACATTTCACTTTATATTTATGAAATACTTCTTTTATATTTCCATGAAAACAAAATCTTACAATATATAAATTTAAACATTAACCGTCTGCAAAATCGTATGGCCAGTTAATCAGTTAAAAAAACAAAAGCGATTCAGTACGTAAGTCCTCATCTAATACAACGCTTAATAAACCGTACCTTCGGATGATTCTGAATGCCAAGTGCAGGAAAAATAGCTGCACTTGTCTCAGTGCCATAGTATGCTCTTCTTCTCCAGTAGCCCATACATATAAAGAGTGATTTTCAATTTACTGCGCAGTGCGTACACATCATAACTTTCTATGTTCGTTTGCTCTCTACGTGGTGCAGCACCTAGTACCGCACGCACTGCGGGAATACAAGCAAGCAAATCAACATAATATTTGAATATATTATAAATAATATTTATTATATACCATATAAAGATAGGTAGACATAGGGGCAGAAAGTTATTTTCTCTCATAATTTTGCTAGGATGTGCAGTGCACACCCTGCACATATGGACCGCACACCACTGGATTTCTGTTACAATTTTTACATTTTAAATGTATTTTCTTGCATATAGACATCACATGAAACCCGTGACAATTAAAGCACATTTTAAATTTTTTGACATATTTTAACTCTCCGAGTGGAACAACACCGAGGAAAAGAAAGTCTCCAAAAATAAGCTAAAAGTTTATTGTGTTAGTGGCCAAAGCGTTCTATGATTTTTTACGCCATCCTTTGTCGAGTAGAATGGAATACGGAAAACCCACCCTCGTTATTGTCCCTTCACTTCCGGTTATAAATAGATATATAAATATATATTATAGATTGTTAGTTTTTAATACACATATAGCTCGTCAAGTCTCAAAGATCATCCCATAAGAAATAATGGATTTTAAAAGTACAAAAAAAATATTCTTTAAGAGACTTATTTATATTTTTTACGAAAGTCATCCAAGATATTTAAGTAGTGCAATTAGAGATTCATCAGTTATCGCAAACTAAATACTTCGAAAAAGAGATTTACAAAGCCATGAAAAGCTATCAGCGTCTTTGTGTTTCAGGGGGTAGGGGTGCATCCCTCAATAAATGTCAGTGAAAGAGGGGTGCAGTTCCTAAACAATCGACCTGACCGCAAAACTCCATGTGGGAAAGCCTAACGATGGCTGAATGGTTAGTGCGCTGGCCTTCGGAACCGGAGTTCGTGGGTTCGAATCCCACTATGGCATGGATGTTCGTAGCCGTTCGGAATCGGCTTTAAGCAGTAGGTCCTGGTCTCATTAGCCCTCGTGTTGCAAAAAGTAGACCGTAGCACTACAAACTAAAACCATGGGGAAAAAAACTGGCAGAAATGTACATTAATCCCTTTTTGGAGCGTTTTTGGAGGTCGAAAATTGTACGTTTTGAAGACATCATCGGTTTGGCGGAATTGTACATGCAAACCGGTTAAAGGGTTAATCTTTCAATCTACGTTTGAATCAATAAACTTTTTGCATCTGAAAATTGGGTGCGATTCATTGCATCTTGACATACAATTATTTTTATCGTTCTACATCATTAATGTTTTGAATTTTGAGGTTGGATCCCGTTTAAATTCATTTCCTACCTGAACTCTGTTAACATTTTCTAAAACTTGACATCTTTTGGTTAAAAATTCCTTAAATTTTTCCCAGCTTGGTATTTCGGATCCCAATTTCATTTCGTATAATCTACGTGTATCAATATCAATTCTTTGAAGTATTACATATATCAACATCGCTTCGCAAAGGGGGTTTGTCTCTAATTCCAACTGTTTTAGAGATCGCACATTGCTTTCGATTTTGTCAAGTATCTGTCTTAAATCAGAAGCCGATTCCTATTAAACTTTAGAACAATTAAATATTTCACTAATGTAACTTATTATAAGTAACCTTGTGTTCTCAAACCGTTTTTTCAATGTCTCGAATAAACTAGTATACGTATCGTTTACCGTAATTAATTGTTTGGCATTACCCTTGAGTCAGTGGCGTGCAGTTCATATGTGCAGGGTGTGCACTGCACACCCTGGCAAATTTATGAGGGATAATCATTTTCTGCACCTATGTCTACCTATCTTTATATGGTAATATTTGAATATATAATAAATATTATTTATAATATATTCAAATATTATGTTGATTTGCTTGCTTGTATTTCCGCACTGCTTGCGGTACTAGGTGCTGCACCACGTAGCTTGCAAACGAACATAGGAAGTTCTGATGTGTACGCACTGCGCAGTAAATTGAAAATCAAGCTTTATATCTATGGGCTACTGGAGAAGAACAGCATACTATAGCACTGAGGCAAGTGTAACTATTTTTCCTGCACTTTGCATTCAGAATCATCCGAAGGTACGGTTTATTAAGCGTTGTATTAGAGCGGGGACTTAAGTGTTGAAGCGCTTTTGGTTTTTTAACTGATTATTTGGCCATACGATTTTGCAGACGTTTAATGTTTAAATTTATTTATTGCAAAATTTATTTATTGCAAGATTTTGTTTTCATGGAAACATAAAAGAAGTATTTCATCAATATTGTTACGTTCCACGCTCGCGCACTGAGCATGCGCGAGTTTTCTGTTCGAGAGAGTTTTCCTCAGTACGAGTTCGAGCGAGCTCTGTGTAACATGGCAGGCCTTCTGTCAACCAAATCAGTCCATATTTTTGTTCAATAAATGTTCGTGTTGTTTGTGAATGACGTCGTTGATCATTTTACAGTCCATTTAAAAGCACATCCATTGTTGTGGTCCGTCGAGCCGGAGGATAAATAATTAAAGATCTGAAAATGAACCACAGTTTGACGTCTTTGAATAGGTCACGAGGGACCTTAAAACCGAGACTAACACGAATAAAGGAGTTTGTGGACAATTTTGACGAAAAAGATGCAACAGCCAAGCTTGCATTAAACAAGAATTTGTCTAGGTTAAGTGATATCAATAAGGTAATAAGAGTAGGAGGAAGATTGTGTCATTCAGACTTAAATGTAAATAGTAAACATCCCATTGTTTTACCTGGTAAACATTGTTTCACAAATGTAATCTTAAAATATTTCCATTTAAAGTACTTGCACTTAGGTCCCCAAGCACTGTTGTATCAAGTTCGACAAAGATTCTGGCCACTTATTGGTAGGAATAACTGTAGAAAAATCGTTCACGATTGTGTCACTTGTTTTAAGAATAAGCCTATCACAACTACTCAAATAATGGCCGATCTACCAACGGAACGTGTAATACCTACTTACCCTTTTAATATTACAGGAATTTACTTTTGCGGCCCATTTTCTATCAAGTTTAAAAATCAGAGGAAAGGTGTACTGAACAAGGTTTATGTTGCTGTCTATATCTGTTTGTGTACAAAGGCAATACACCTTGACTTTGTAACTGATTTAACTACCGAGTGTTTCATTGCTAGTTTGAAACGTTTCTTTGGTAGACGGGGCAAATGTTCAAAAATCATGACTGACAATGCCAAAACATTTGTTGGTGCTAGTGTTGAAATTAAAAAATTGCTTAAAATGGTAAATTCTCCAAATGAAATTCTATCAAACTACTTAATTGATGAGGGTATCGAGTGGAAATTTATCCCTCCAATTTCTCCAAATTTCGGGGGTATTTGGGAAGCTGGGGTGAAGTCATTTAAATTTCACCTAAAGCGTACGGTTGGTCGTCAAGTATTGACCCTAGAGGAATTTGTTACTATACTCAGTGAAATAGAAGGAGTATTGAACTCTAGACCCCTTACGCCACTTTCACCAGAATTTGACAGTTTTGAGGTACTATCACCAGGACATTTTTTGATAGGCAGACCATTACTGCTCTTCCTGAACCTCAGTTAGTTGATATTAGTGACAATAGACTTTCTAAGTGGCAGAAAATTACAAAATTGAGTCAAAGAATTTGGAAGTCGTGGAAACATGACTATCTAAACAACTTACAAGAAAGGAGCAAGTGGAGATATAACAAAAATGAAGTTAAAGAGGGTATGCTTGTTTTAATTAAAGATGATAATCTTCCCTCTACAAAATGGCTCCTTGGCAGAATAAATGAAGTATTCTATGGAAGGGATAAACGGATTAGAGTGGTAAACCTGCGTTTACCTGATGGTAAGATTCTGAAAAGAAATATTCGGAATATTTGTATCCTTCCTGTGGAATAAGTCATTTTAATTTAAGTTACGATGGTTGTTTTAATGTTATGTGTTTATTTGATGTTATTTATATGTTAAAAATTGTACTGTGAATTTGTACTTGTATTGTAATTACTATAATGTGTATTTGAACTGTAATCAAAATTTTTCAAAGGATTTTGAATGTGTAACATTCACCGGCGGGGAGTGTTACGTTCCACGCTCGCGCACTGAGCATGCGCGAGTTTTCTGTTCGAGAGAGTTTTCCTCAGTACGAGTTCGAGCGAGCTCTGTGTAACATGGCAGGCCTTCTGTCAACCAAATCAGTCCATATTTTTGTTCAATAAATGTTCGTGTTGTTTGTGAATGACGTCGTTGATCATTTTTATACAGTCCATTTAAAAGCACATCCAAATATAAAGAGAAATGTTTTAGTGTGGTAAAGTAATTTCGGTGATATATTCTATTTATTGAAATAATTCGCTGAAAAACAATGTTTTATTTTAAAGAAACGAATTTTAACAGAACAGTCCAAATTTTGCCATTCATTGTGTCTTACAGACAGTATATAAGTTATATCTGTAACACCATATCCCTGGTTTTGTTTTTTAAAATTGTCAAGATGTTTTTCGCAGAATATATGATTTCCAAATATTAAAAACAATTAATAAATATAATTTATTCCACTAACCGAACAAGAAACAGTTCGTTCTATAGTGCAGGCGTGCAGTGAAATCCTCTGCACGTGGAATAAACTTTTGGTTTGTAGGCACCAGTGAGCATCCGTATGAGGCATCATAGCTACGGGCGCCATATGGTGCTATGTTTGCTGAACATATAAGTTTTTCGTGGAAGCCCGAAGCGTTGCTTTTTCGACGCCGATATGACACCATACAACAAAAGACATGATTTTTGCTTCAGTGTTAATAGAATACTTATAAGATTAGCTGTTTTTATAGTTAGAACTCGACTACTCGTAGGTAAATATTTTATTTATTGTATTCTTTAAATTTATATTCATAATAAATAACCCGTTTCAGAATGGAGACTCAGAAATGAACTCAGATGTCTCAATAATTAAAGATTTATTGGAAAATCCATGCTCTCTGCACACCCTGCATGAAAACCTACCACACGCCACTGAATTAAATATTTCACTAATGTAACTCACAATAAGTAACCTTGTGTTCTCAAACCGTTTTTTCCAATGTCTCGAATAAACTAGTATACGTATCGTTTACCGTAATTAATTGTTTGGCATTACCCTTGAGTGCTAATTGAAGATAAAATAATTTTTGTTGATTTGACAACTCATTATTATTATCAATTAATGACATGAACTGTGTTTTCAATGACAACCATTCAATATATGCATGTAAATATATATATATATATATATATATATATATATATATATATATATGTGTGTGTGTATATATATATATATGTATATATATATGTGTATATATATATGTATATAAATATATATATATATATATATTATGTAAATATATATATATATGTATGTGTATATATATATGTATAAATATGTATGTATGTATATATATATATATGTATATATATATGTGTATATATATATGTATATAAATATATATATATATATATATATATATATATATATTATGTATATATATATACATGTGTAGATATATATATGTATGTGTATATATATATATATGTATGTATATATATATATATATATATATATATATATATATATATATGTGTATATATATATGTATATATATATATATATGTATATATATATAAATATATACATATTTATGTATATATATGTGTATATAAATATATATATATATATGTGTATATATATATATATATATATATATATATATATATATATATATATGTGTGTGTGTGTGTGTATGTATATGTATATAAATATATATATATGTATATATATGTGTATATAAATATATATATATATATATATATATATATGTGTGTGTGTATATATGTATATGTGTATATAAATAAATATATATATGTATATATATATGTATATAAATATATATATTACATGGTCCAGTAAACACACTAGAGTCCTGACATCAGCTTCATATCTTTATTTAAATTCACCCACACTCTACTCAACAATGGTGTCTCATCTTGGCGCCCAACTGATAACAAAGGCAGTTTTTACTGCTTCGAGGAGCCACAGGTCTGCCTATAGTAATTGCTTATCGCTCTCTGCCCATATCACTGCGCGTGAGCCGTATTTATGTGACTAATAACGCGAGGCGCGTTACTCCCATTAAAAGAATCCCTAATTAAAATCTCTTAAATTACTCTATATTTTAAATCCTGACAACTTTCCCCCCTCCCTCTGAAGGCTTGCACAGGCAGGAGGGCCCTTCCTGACCAGCAAGTCCCCAGAGGACCCTAAAATTTTGAAAAAACATCTAATTAATTATCCCAAAAATAATAAATTTAAATTACTTAATTCAGTCAGAGCAGGTGGCTCCCTACAAATAACAATGTAATAAAAACTGACAAAAATTTCAAAAGTAGTAAAGATCACCCTATGATGGTGCTATAAAATGATTAAAGTCTTTTACACAATTACCTGAAACACAAAAATCTTTCCTGAAAATCATACACATTATACAATTGTAAAAAGAACATGAACTTGGGAATATATTGTTAAATATGAATAAAACATGTTAGGAATAATAATATATTTGTTATAGAAAAACAACACCTGAGTGAAAAAATCTTTGGAGCTCCCAAAAATAACAGTATGAGTATAATAAGAGATTAAAAAAACACAATATCAAAATATCACTAATATCTGGTGAAAGCAAAACAAATGACTTTGTGAATAGTTTCTCTTATAGCACAGTTCAACAGTTTTGGGTAATGTCCTTGAGTTCTTATCACAATCAGTAGTAGTATAATATGTAATACAGTAAAAAGTACATAAAAATCTAAAAAGGAACCTATGTTTGATAACAATGTACACTGTATTGAGATCTCTTGTCAGAAAACATCATAATCTAATTTAGTTACAAAATCTCACTTCATTTGTTATTCTTCGTTGATTCATCAAAATACAAAATATATCACATGTCGACAACTTTAATCTATTCCAAAAATAATATTATAACAAACTTTCATCATAGTATTTCTCTCAAAAATCACTCGGTAACTTATAATCTCACAAGTAAAAAAGGTGTCATAATGAAAATCACTCATTATGTGGCAAAAGTAATATCAAAACAATATAGTGTATACATTTTGTTTAAAACAGGTGTGTGATTCTTGTTTGTGTAGGGTTTTTGTCTTCCCCAGCAGAAGACGTGCTGTTGGTGGGTGACATTCCATGTCAACACACACCAGTCGCAAATTGAATCATGACAAGGACAAAATCCTGTCATGTGTGATGAGTGGCACTTAGGGTACACACTCCTAGGCGGGACGTAGGGCTGTATAAAGGGTAAAAACCTGGACGTTTTCTGGCTGGGAACCTTCATCCAGGCCAAGTCGGTTACAAAGTCATCAATCTTAATGTCATTAGGTTTATTTTCCTAATGGAAAAAGTAGTAGGGTTGATTGGGGATGTTTTTCTTCCTGGGCATATTAAATTTAGAACAGAAAACTCCCTGGGCAATTAAAATTAATTATCAAAAATATAATAATAGCAAAAAATCAACTTAATTAATTATAAAAACAGCAAAATCAAAAACCTTCCTTAATCAAAATAAAACAAAATTCAAAACATCATGTCATTATTAGTTCTTATGTCAAAATCAGCAATAAATTTGACTCCATAGATGAACGAAATTAGTTATACATCTTCATGGTGCATCAAAACATCTTCAGTTAAACAAAAATAATTTATGTAATACTAAAATCATAATTAAATCAAAACACAATTTCAAAAATTTCAACAACATTCTATAAATCCACAGTATATTCCCCCCCCCTCACAATGAGAAAAAAATTCTTCTTTACATGCCACTCAATAAAAAGCAAAAATTAAAAAAAACGACTAAATACAAATCTAGTTAAATATAAGAAATGAATATAAAATAGCACATAAATATCAAAATATCTCTAGTTAAAGTTCGTAATCAGCAGATTATTTTTTTAAAAACAAAACCTCACTCAGCAAAAGTAGTCAAAACATCATCTCAGTTCGATTGCAACTCAGTTCAGACCGAAAATGCCACGTCATAAGAATTAAGAATTCACAGTTTCTTGCAATAGTCATAACAAGAAAATAAAAGATTTAAC
>CM063508.1:51936450-51956450 GCA_032207245.1 Pardosa pseudoannulata
GCAAACATGAAATGCGGTACATTATTTTTCCATAACATGCGGTATGTTAAGCCTAATTAACATAAAATATACTGGTTTTACATATAAAATCCTTCAAATATGAAATGCGGTACACATTTTGACTTAACATGCGGTATGTTAAGCCTAATTAACATAAAATATACTGGTTTTACATATAAAATCCTGCAAACATGAAATGCGGTACATTATTTTGGCATAACATGCGGTATGTTAAGCCTAATTAACATAAAATATACTGGTTTTACATATAAAATCCTGCAAACATGAAATGCGGTACATTATTTTTCCATAACATGCGGTATGTTAAGCCTAATTAAGATAAAATATACTGGTTTTACATATAAAATCCTGCAAACATGAAATGCGGTACATTATTTTTCCATAACATTCGGTATGTTAAGCCTAATTAACCTATTAGAGTGAAATTGACCGGGTGCGTGTGTTTGCGCTGCATTTTAACATGCGTGTACTGACGGGTTAACAATGAGTTAATTTTCATCCCTTCGGCTGTTCATTTGTTCTCTCCAAATTAAGTCCTTTTTGGTAGTAGACGGGAATCCACCCAACACCCATCGTTTCCTTTGCCCAAGGTCGAACTTTTTCTTTTGCTTTATTTAACATGCTTGAACTTCTCATTCAGTTGACAAACAATGTTCAAAGACGGGCAAAATATCTCCGGAACGGGTTTTTCGTACAAAACACGCACTAATTTTCGAGTAAGTTAAATTTGAACTCGTATATTTTGGTTTGCTTGTAAAATAAATCGTTGGAAGTTAAGGTTATTGTCGATTACGATGAAGATTCGTTGTTAAATTCTAAAAATTAATTTTGTAATTTTACCCTCAGAGAAATATCTCCTGTAATACCTAAAATTCCGTTTGTAGTTAAACCCATTAACGGAATAATTTCAGCTGAATATCTATTGATAAATGTCTCAAATCTCAGTTATCATGCTTTCCTGAGAACAAAAAGAATATGAAATTTAAACAATTTTGAATATTACAACATATACCGCTCTCATTCGTGATAAGCTGTATATTTTGAACATCATAGGAGGTCTTTTATATATACAGTGGTCAGAAGTTTATATATATATGTATATAATATATATATATATATATATATATATATATATATATGTATATATATGTATGTATATATATATATATATATATATATGTATATATATATGTATATATATATATATATATATATATATATATATATTTTTATTCAGAAATTTCCTAAATTGTCCTCTAGGGCCATGTAGGTTTATAATTGGCCAGGCCCCTTCTCTGAGGGCGTAACCTGTAGCCCCAGTGGTCAATTTAGGTTAGGGGTTAAAAAGGGGAATGGAAAATGACGCGGAAATTTTTACCCTTGATTTAAGTTTTGAAAACCCCTGAGAATTTTTCTTACATATATATATATATATATATATATATATATATATATATATATATATATGTATATATGTATATATATATGCATATATATATGTGTATATATATATATATATACATATATATATATATATATATATATAAATAGATATATATATATAGATATGTATATATATGTATATATATGTATATATATATATATATATATATATATATATATATATATATATATATATATATATATATATATGGCAGGTCTAAAAAAGGGTAGATGGAAATTACATGAGTTATAAGCGATTTTAAAAGGGAACTCTATTATAATAATAAAATAAATGAAAAAGACAACGCTCGCGTAAGCTTTTAGGAAAATCCGGTCAGGCTTAAGCATTTTGAAAAAATTTGATGAATTTGTAAACAGATAAGATCAGTTGGCTCGTGGACATGGAACTGTGAACACACTCTACGAGTGTCTTCGACGAAAAAATGAAAATGGCGCAAGTTGCTTTCAAATAGAGCTATGATTTAGTAAACTTATTATTATCAAGAAAGACCCATCGCTTCCTTCGCCCAAGGTCGCACTTTTTCTTTTCTTTATTTAACATGTCTGGACTTCTCATTCAGTTGACTAACAATGTTCATAGACGTGCAAAATATCTCCGGAACGGGTTTTTCGTACAAAACACGCGCCGATTTTTCGAGTAAATTAAATTTGAACTCGTATATTTTGGTTTGTTTATAAAAACAATCCTGGGAACTTAAGGTTATTGCCGATTAAGATGAAGAATCATTGTTAAATTCTAAAAATTAGTTTTGTATTTTTACCCTCAGAGAAATATCACCTGTAATACCTAAAATTCCATCTGTAGTTGAACCGATTAAAGACGGAATAATTTCAGCTGAATATAAATTGATAATTGTACAAAAATTTTAAGTTATTATGGTTTCCTGGGAAATTTACAGGTTTGAATATTACATCATATACCACTCTCATTCGTGATAAGCTGTAATTTTGAGCATTTCAGGAGGTGTGCTTTATATATACAAATGCCAGAAGTTATCTATCTATCTATATATATATATTCATATATTTTTATATTCATGTAAACATATGTATATTATATATATATATATATGTATATATATGTATATATATATATATATATGTATATGTATATATATTATATATATATTTATATATGTATATGTATGTATATAATATATATATGTATTTATATGTATATATATATATATATATATTATATATATATATATATATATATATGTATATATATATATATATATATATATATATATGTATATATATATATATATATATATATATATATATATATATATATATATTATTACAATTATTACAATTTTATGACAAAAAGGAATGTTAAGTGAAAAATACGTAGTTGATTAAACCATTTAGAGGCTGGGAAAAAGATTTAAATGAATTAGAATGGCAGAGAGGAGGTTTTTAAGGAAATATTAAAGTCAAATAATTTATATATATATATATATATATATATATATATATATATATATATATGTATATTTATGTATATATGCATATATGTATATGTATGTATATATATATGTATGTGTATATATATGTCAGGATTTAAAATATAGAGTAATTTAAGAGATTTAATTAGGGATTCTTTTAATGGGAGTAACGCGCCTCGAGTTATTAGTCACATAAATACGGCTCACGCGCAATGATCAGACAGAGAGAGAGGGAGAGCGATAAGAAAGTCGAACCTGTGGCTCCTCGAAGCAGTGAAAACGGCCTTTGTTAGCAGTTGGGCGCCAATATGAGACGCCATTGTTGAGTAGAGTGTGGGTGAGTTTTAAATAAAGATATGAAGCTGATGTCAGGACTCTAGTATCGTTTACTGGACCCGACATATATATATATATATATATATATATATATATATATATATATATATATATATATATAAGCTTTATAAATTTAAAGCTTAAAGGAATTTAAAACTTAAAGGCTTTAAAGGAATCACAAGTAAACACAGTACTGGTAAGTGAAATTTTATAATAGTTGTCCCGATTTCAATTAATGGACAAAACAGTAAATGTATGTGAAAAGTTTGAAAAATCATAATATGTCGATCCAAATAGAAAAAAATTATAACTATAGAACGTACTTGAAAATGTTGATGGTTATTTATATTATTATTATTTACCTTCACTGAAAAGGGAAAACAGTTTTAAGAAAACAGAAATTATTCTACACTCTACTTTTTATGTATCACTAACAAAAAATTTAATCTTAGCTCGTGTGAAAACTACCCTTTGTCCGAGCACGCGATAAATACAGCCGATCGAAGTACACCTGTTTACCTGGACAATAGCGTAGCTTCGCAGAGTCTAGGATCTTGACAATCGGACTGGAGAGACGAATACGCCCTGATGGATCTCGTTAATGAATGCTCGGAAATTCCGTAAAAAGACAGCCAGCGGATGAGAATTCAGTTAAAAAAGTATAACTGTAACTTTAGCTGGAGTTCTCAAGTAACTGGGATCTTAACTGACCCAAAAAACAATTGGTGGAATCGTAACTGACCCACCAGGTATAAAAAGCCTACAATTTTGCGACTCAGGCCTTTTAGTCATTTTTTTCGTAGGTGTGTTGACCTCGTAGAGGCTTTCGCGTTTTTTGACCGGAGCCAACTTGCTAGTTGAAAGATTCGTAAAGTCCGCTCATATAGGGAGTGTCAGAGTCCGGATACCGAACGGGGGATAAATTGGGTTTGATTGCACCCTGAAAAGCCTCCTCACTTGTAAAAGATAATTAATTCTCTTGTTTTTCTTTCAACTGTGATCGTCGTGAGGAAGTTATATCAGCAATGGTTGCTGATATAACTTCCTCACGACGATCTTTGCAGTTTTACATGATTTGGGAAATTAACATTCCTTTGTAAATGGCCGTAGTTAATCAAGAATAAAAGTAAATTTCCAATTTTATCTTTGACTGTGATCCATCATTCACGTTACCTCTCATTTGAGAAGATTGAAGGCGCCACACTCGGCTCCAAACCCATCAAACCTTAACTGCACAAGTTCCCGAAACTTCATTGGAAAGTGTGAATTTAAGAATGTTCCTTAGTTAGAGAACAAATCAAGTAAATTTTTTTTTTTTTTTTTTTTTTTTTTTTTTTTTTTTTTTTTTTTTTTTTTTTTTTTTAGAAATTTAAATAAGTGATTTTGATAAGTGACTAATTAGTGGTTGCAGGATTCTGGCTCTTTGATGTATTTCTAAAATTTTGCAGATGCAATAACTTCTTATTCGAGAATAAAATTAACCGTAACAGGAAAAGATAATCCGATTTTTTGTACCCTAGAATAGACAAAGACTTCTCTAAATAATGTAACTCTAAAGCTGTTTTTGACATAGATAAAAAGTGATCTGACATTTGATTGACGTTTGCACAAGTATCCCGACGCCACTAACCTGCGAATTACCCCTTTAATGCTTCAGCCACATCCCAGAATGTGTTAGCGATTCCGATACGGTTATGGTGCAGCCTAGAAACATCACTTAAAATTGCTATTATTATCATTTTTAACCCATTAATGCCTATCCTCTCCCTTTTTAAGGGCAGTTAAAAATAGTTTGCAGAAGCTTTGTATATTCTTTGAAGAATTTTCCTCTTTAGTGAAATCATAGTGCATAATACATCACCTTTTTAGGTAACCTGTCAGTCTCAAATGACATTTAAAGCAAAGTGGCAAGTGTGATGAGTGAAGAAAGCAAACATTATGTTGTAATGCACATACAACCTATACACCAGTGTCCGTTACAAGGGGGAAACACAGAATGAATATAATACTTTATATTGAGATTCAGACATTTATTCTGTACATTCATTTACAAATAGATCCTTGGTTATCATAATCATCAATTATTTATATCTTCTATTTACACTGCAATTATCACACATCTCTTTAGAAGGAATTATTATTATTAACAGAGGCCTAAGTTAAATGACTGTAAATATTATTTTATTTTATATTATTTTATAAACTACCTCCGTTAAAGTCACAGGGGAGCAGGCATCGGCTTTTCTCCTTACGTCAGTCTTCAGTTGGTGCAGAGGGTCAGATAGAAGCTTTTCTCATACGGTGAGTCGGTCCGGGTATTCGGGCGCAGGGAACGAGTTGGTGATGGTGGATCCTTGTCCCACTTCTCTCAACTCCCCACTTCAACTCCTCTTCTTAACTTCATTTGTAAACTCCTCACCTCGGTCCCAACTCCCCTTTTTTCTTCTTATCCAATAACTTGCCTTCGGGAAATTTTCCCACATCTTATGCCCTTCGGGAGTGCAGGTAGGCTCATTAAAGTAGCGTCTTTGTGCAATCTGACATTAATTTTTAGCCCCTGCTCCCATAACTCACGGTTACAGCTCTGTGCGAGCTTGACCGTTACGCAGCCATTCCGTGAGCTATACCTTCTCTGCAGGGGTCCCTAAACTTGACGTGAACATTGGAATCCTAAATTCCTCTAGGAAAATCCTCCCACAGCTGTGCATGCAGTGCAGATCACCGTGGGAAAGTACTCGGTACACATTATTTAAAAAAAAACACGCCGTATTCATGCATTAAATTCAATAACATTATAAACTTGCTCCAAGAGCAATAAACAATAAGACTATCATTACATCCAAAACTGTGGAGTCCTCCCAGCGACTACTACTAAGGAAAATGGGGTCATATCCGGTATTTAAGAAAAAACCTGCATGGAATTTTTTTAACATCATTGTAATCAACATTTGTATGCGTAGTGTACATAATAATGAAAAAAATAGATAAATAGAGAATATTATAATTTAACAGCTGTAACCATATACTTTAATGTATACAATATACATATTCTTATAAAGCATGTGGTCGCCTACTGTGTAACATTAAGGGTATTCTGAAGTCGAGCAACTTTTTACGAGGCACTCAGCTTTTATGTATACGATCAAAATAAAATAATTGTATCGTTAATATATTGTTAAGATTCGAATGAATTTTTAATTAAAAACGAATATTGAAGCTTAGAAACTCAACTTTACAAGATCGATAATGTACAACTATATCAGCTGTAAACAGAATATTCGAGAAATAACTAATTTACATATTAAAGATAGAATGTTCAACATAAGGAAACAATAAATAACATTTTTAAATTAAAAATCCGTACTTTGGATAAACCGCCATGGAAAGAATCGAAAAATCTTCGGGTCTGGATCGCGTGCTGATTTTCGAGGCACTCATTATAGCTGCTTTGTATCGGCAATATAAATAAATATCAAAATAAAATCTTTCATTAACTGATTTATTTAATGACCATTAATTTAATATAATGGATCCTATTTATTTAAAAATTACTTGACATATTTTACTGGGCACAAATTGTTCGCATATACACCTACGTAAGACAATTTATTATTACTATAATCTTTTATTAACTGTCACATTTCTCTGCCCAAATGCTTTAAAATTATACTTATAGTGTTTTTGCCAAAAAAAATTTCTTGGGCAGGGAAAAACTCCACCCAAAACATTCGTGGGTGCACAGCGTACGCGTTATAGTCCTCTGGCCCGGGAGACATTTAGAAAATTTCATTTTGGCCCGCGCTTA
This sequence comes from Pardosa pseudoannulata, assembly GCA_032207245.1. Taxonomy (NCBI): domain Eukaryota; kingdom Metazoa; phylum Arthropoda; class Arachnida; order Araneae; family Lycosidae; genus Pardosa; species Pardosa pseudoannulata. The sequence continues at coordinate 51,943,528 of CM063508.1, forward strand.
AAAGTATTTGTCCACCTCTGGTTTATATACTACTGGGCTGACCAAATATAAGAAGAGAATATTTGCATAAAGCAGAAAACAAAATAAATGCAAAAACCCAAAATGCACATATTAACTAAATAAAGAAAAGATCATTACAAATGATAACCAGAACAATTAAAGACTCTTTAGAATTTCAAAACGTCGAAAATTCGATATATGTAACACACTAATACTTAACCGCTGGTTAAGTCCAAGTAATCCTAATATCTGTCACAATTCATAATTTTGTCCATTTGGTTGTTATTTTATTATTTTTCTAGTCTGGCTTATAAATTTAGTATTTCGGGAGTTGCATCGGTTGAAATCACGATGCAACGCTATATCTATTGTGAGTCTAAATTTTGTTTACAAAATTAGAGAGAGTATCCATGCAGTCGAGGAATAATTACCATGAGCTGCTGCAGCTTGGTTGGAAAGTTTAATCAACTGAAGTCTTTCAAGTCAAGTAGTTTAGCTCGTACGAGGCTCCTTGTCTGGTACAAGCTAAACTATTTGATGTAGTGGTATATCCTGGGTATACCACTGGATGGTATATTCAGTGGTTCCAGATGTCTGAATCCTTATGGTGTGCTTCATAAGTTAGGGGGGGGGGAGTTATAAATGTGCGAAATGATTTTTAAAATAGAGTCATGATATATATTTACAAGAAAATTGTTAACAAGCCCATTCCTTAGTAATTATTAAAAGTAAAAGAAATGTTTAAAATAGGTGAAAAAAATATAAAAAAATAATCGGGGTTAAGTATTAAACGATACTAACAGTTATTAGGAAAATACAGTTACAATAAAGTTAATAATGGATACTAAATTATAAGAGAATATTTGTTGTTGTGGTTGTCTTATGCCACTTGGTCAAACCAAGCAGGATTGAGCTGGAGGCTACTTGAATTAAGGCAAAGGGGTGTGCCTTTCGATTTCAACGAGCACCACAAGGGTGAAAGTACGACTTACGCTCAAGTGGGTCCTCGTAATTTTGAATCAGGGACCAAACAGCCGATCCATAGGCTTGGCTTGCCATCCCCAGTGGTATTGATTGTGAACTCGGAGAACATTGTGACCACGAATCTATTTTACGTGCCCCAGTTACCTCTAACGAACACGGCTGATCTTAGGTCGGCTCGGGCCCCGAACCCGCAACTCTTCAGTTACTAGAGCGTTGTCTTTGCCTACCAATGGCGTACGCAAGAGGGGGGGGGGGTAGGGATTTAAACACCACCCCTGATCTCAGACAAAATGGGAAAAATAAAAATTTTAGTAGAAAATTATGTTGGCTATTATTTTTTAAAATTATGACCCCCCCCCTTGCAAAAATTCTGCGTACGCCACTGTTGCCGACTGAGCTACAGCAACTCGCGATTGTTTGTTGTTGTTGTTGTCTTATACCACTTGGTCATATCAAGAACGATTGAGTACTACTCGTATTAAGGCAAAGGGTGCGCCTTTCGTTTTTAACGAACACCACAAAGGTGAAAGTACGATTTATGCTCCAGAAGGTCCTCGTAATTTTGAAGCAGGGACCAAGAAAAAGATCCATGTGCTTAGCCTGCTACCCCTTATTGATTCCCAAACTTTTTATGCCCATGGACTCTTTTTCATGGCAGACTGTTTATCCTGTATTCTCAAGTGAAAATGCTCTGCAAATTTATATTAGGAAATTACAATTATAACTTTGATGCTTTTAATAGTAACGCAAAAATAAAATATAAATAAAACGTATTGATACTTAAAGTAATATCTGTGGAAATTATAACTTATATTTTAGAAATTATAAAAATATTAATTTTAAATGTGACTGAGATGGGCGAGCCTGATGTATTGATATGGAATTATTAGGTTTGGTTATCTGAATATGACTAACGGAACAGAAATTATTATCAGAAAATGGGACTAGAGTTGTTATAAAAACTAATGAAAACAGATGGATGGTTAGATTTATAAGGGAGAATAAGCGAGAGAGGTATGGCAGTTAGAGAGGGGGAGTTAGATAAGGGAGATAGATAGAGGAGTTTGAGGAGGAGAGGAAGATAGAGGGAGAGCAAAGAGATCTTAATAAGTAGGAAGAAGAGGGGAAGAAGGGATAAGACAGTGAGTGAGAAAAAGAGAAGACAAGGGAGATGGATGAAGAGGGAGAGGAAGAGATGGAGAGAGAAAGAGAAAAAAGGGGTGTAAGTAGGGAAGAGAAAGGAATAAGACAGCAGTGGGGTAGAAAAAAAAAAAAAAAAAACAGAGAGAAAGAGGGAAAGAAAAGGTGGGAGTGAGAAAGAAAATGGCATCTATATATCAGTCGAAATATCGTCTGTGTGTTCCAGTCAACCAATATTCTGACAGTGTAAGGAATGGAAAAGTAGTAAAATAAAGGAGGAAAAAGGACAGATAACTATTTATTGCTAATTATTTTGACTTTCTTAAAACTGAAAATAAATCACAATTCTTGTCTTAAATTATTCACGTATCTCCAGAGGGTGTCTCTGTATTCCCCAAATGAATTTTTATTTACCGTGGGCTCCGTTGGAAACACTTTAAGACCCACTGTATTGGAGCTTTTTCATGAATGAAACAATTTAGCCATCTGCTGCTGCCATCTATTGGCAAAAACAAAGAACAATAGTAGAGAAATTTAGATAAGTTTTTAGCAATAGATGGCAGCACCATAATTAAAGATGTTTTAAAAATTTCATAAATAATTATTATAATTTCAAATTTTGAAACTTTTATAAATAAGACTTATGTGCATTTTAGTAACTTATCTGTAATATTTGGCGAGTGTATTTAATTTAATAACTATTTTCGAAACTTTAAATCTCAGATCTGTCATCTCTGAACACTTATAATCCCGTCGTTTTCTTCAACAATTATTTCATCAGAATTTTTTTAGGTAATTGTGCAAGTTATAAACTATTTGTGTAAATCCTAAACTTGGTCGTTAGACATTTTGTACACATATACATTGAAATTTAACTAAATCCGTTCCATTAAAGTATTTAGTTTTGCATTTAGTTTTTGCCAAATTAAAAAAAAAATTCTTGCTTTTTAATTCTGAAATTTTCTAACTTATATTTAAAAATGTATTTAAAATGTATTTAATCATTATTTTGTTAATTAATCAAATAGTTAAATTATAGGAAATATTTTTATGTTTGTAGATTGAACTTTCCCGAAAACTTTCGATATTTCTAAATTAATCTATTCTTTTTTAAACTGTGTTTTAACAATTTAAATTAATCCAAAATTTAGAATATACACATATTTATTGTATTGCATATTAGAGATGTATGGTAAACATTTTGTATGAATATGTGAGAAATAAAGCACAAAGAGAAATTTAAAAATTAAAATTTTCTGGAAACTCTATTTAAAAATATCCGATTTAAAAGCAAATTTAATCTAATTGACCTAGTTATACTAATGCATTATTATGTATATATATTCATATTTTCATAACTTAAAGTTAATAATAAAAACACTTAATAAAGTCCACTGTCCAGTTAGCATTCGTGATGCGGTATTACAGACCGATAGTGTTTTTATTTTTATTTTGTTGAATAAGTTTAAGTTTGGAATCGGAATTTCCAACCTGTGTAGTTGGCACTTTTGAAACCCTGAATTGATTTATGTGGTTATGTGTTAAGTAATTAGAAAATGGCCGCGGTGGGTAACGGGATCGAGGCTGCCGTCGGCCAAAGATCTCCCTTGTTCACCATTGGCGGTTGAATCACGTAAAACATGTTCGTGGTCGAAATGCCCTCCAAGTTCTCAAACGAATCCTCTAGAAGTTTCAGATGAAGACGTCGGGCGGGGAGGGGGTCTTCTGCTTAGTTCCAGCTTCTAAATTACGAGGATCCATTCTTGAGTTTATGTCAGTTTTCAGCCCTCTCGGTTCCTCTCTGAAGTTTGCGCAAAGGCAAGCGGAACGGATAAATTGACCCTGCTTATCATCGGTAAATCAAAGAAGCCGAGAGCATTTAAAAATATTAATGTGATTTCTTTGCCTGTGAAATACACAAACCAGAGGTCTGCTATGATGACTTTGTGCCGCATGTAAAGAAACATTTAGCTCAGCTAAATCTCCCACCTAAAGCAGTTTTGCTGATGAACAATGCCCCTTGTCATTCGGAAGAAGAAATGCACGGAAGGTTTTTATACATAGTTTCTATTAACAGAGATTTCCGATATCCGAGGTACTAGCGGTCCCAATTAGCTCGGATAATCGAGGTTCTACTGTACTACTTTAATGCCGAATTTTGTGTCAATCAAAACAGTATTTGTTGATTTTTTTGCATTTTACATCTTCGTGCTTAACTTTTGGAAGTGAGTGTATAATATATTATATAAGGTATATAAGAAATATTATAAGGTATATAAGAAATCTTTATTTTCTATGCTTTAATGCTGCCATTTTTATTTTTATTTTTTGAATTATTTTAATTTTTATATATTTTATTACACGTAAGAAATGATGTATTTCAACACCTGAGAAAATATTTTTTAAATTGGAGGCTGTTGAGGTAAATAAATAAATAATCTTCCTCCGGTCATAGTTCAGCATTTAAAAAGTTAAGGCTTAACTGAACGAACAGCCGCATTTGCTGTGTGGTATGGTAATGAACACGTTTTCTTTATGGGGTTTTTCTTTTTCACAACATTTCCGCTTTTAAAAGGAACGCATCACTTGACTAACTCATTTCCTTGTAATGTACGAGGTGCCTGCTGAGTCCTGTCTGCTTTTCCAGCAGTATTCGATCGCGTCCTTGACGGAATATGTCATTGTATTAAAGCAATGCTTGTGCAATATTGTTTGAATACTAATCGTGACAGTTATAAAAGAGGCAAGGGCAACCAATCATGCGCACCTGTTGAATATGACGCGATTTCGAAATCGTGAAGAGCGACAAACGCGTACTAAGTCTAAAAAAATTTCGACAGCTTTATAATATTGAGTTTCCAGCTTGCTAGTAATAGAAAAAGTCACTATTTAGCTTCTGGTCGTGACCTCGTATTCTGTCATGGGTGAGAGATTGATTAAACACAAAGGAAATCGATAAACTTGTCCATCTTCCTTTTTATAACTTGAATTATAATTTTAAAGAACATCACTCTTGGCGTTAGAATGAGGTAAAATCCTTGCTGTGTAGTTAGGAGATCTCTTTAACCCTTTTTTGAACAGTGGTTTCGCGGTGAAACCATCTGTTAAAATATTTTTCTTTTCTTCTTAAAAATATATTAATGATTTTTTTGTATGTATGTGACACTTAATAAATGGTAGAACTACACACAATTTATTTTTCTCTTTGAAATATCCGCGTTTAAACTTGCTTTGTTATGCCTACGCAAAACATTACTTATAAATTCTTTAGCTATTTATCTATCACATCCTTTTAATTAAAATTATTTAATGCTCTTCCACTATAATTAAAATTTTAAGAATGTATTATTTTCACTCAGCACAAGGGTATAGATAGTTTCACAGCTAACCCCCCCCCGAAAAAAACCCCCACTACCGACAGAAATTGAAATATTTTTCATATATTTCACTTCTATAAGGTTCATACATTACATTATTAACCTAATTCCGTCAAATATCAAAGAATTTTCAATAGTGAACTTTAAAGGGTTAAGATGATGATGTACGAAGAAATATACTTACATAAATGTATACATTTATTGATCTTTATGTACTAGCATATCACCCGTCATATGACGGGATGAGTAAAATTTTTAATTTTTCCAGAATTGAAAAGTACCCTATAAGGCAGATAAAAAATTGTTTGTTTTTTGGCTGAGAATTATCTGGTACACGCTGAATAATTTGTTTATCTTCGTACTCCTTTAAAGTCTCCCGATAGTGTGAATGCGGTTTAGAATCACGTCGAGTTTTCTTAGCTACGGCGAAATTATAGTTCAGTTCTTCCCAATTTTTTTTTGCCACAGTTAGTAATGGAAGGACAGGAATGAAACTATCATTCCCACTACACCCTGGAGGTAGATAAAATTTGTTGTTAATACCGGTGATAAAATTTTCATGGTAACAAAAAATAATCGATTATTAAATTAAAAATTATCGCCTATGTACCTAATCTATTATTTAATACAAATATAAAAGAAAACTATTTGCGTAATATCTAAGTTCAGTGATAAAACGTATGAAAATAATGCAGACGATATTTAAATAATTCAAAATAAGAAAGGGTTAAATGCGATGGTTAAAGAAATGACGTCATAATGCTATAAAAAATGTTATTTTTACCTTTTTATTACGAGACAAATTGACAAATTGAATCTCCTGCTCTTAAGAGGAGAAAATAGGGCTTGAAATAATGGCATTAAATGCTAGAAAATTGAGGAAGGGGCGGATTTCGAACGTTGTTAACCCTAACTCATCAAGAATCCAATATGACATCATCTATCCATTCCAGGTTTAACCGCTTCATAAATTCGAGGACAAACAGACTGATAACTTAGGCTATCATTATATAGGGGATATGCCTGTCTGTCTGTCTCTTTGCGTATATATATATATATATATATATATATATATATATATATATATACATATACATATATACATATACATATATATATATATATATATATGTATATATATATATATGTATATATATATATATATATATGTATATATATATATATATATATATATATATATATATATATATATATATATATATATATATATATATATATATATATATATATATATATATATATATATATATATATATATATATATATATATATATATATATATATATATATATATAATATATATATATATATATATATATATATATATATATAGATAGATAGATAGATAGATAGATAGATCAGCGCCTTAACCATTCATTTGAGCTTTGCTTCAGCGTGTGTCAATAACAAAAATTTGTTTTGTAACTATATTATACTGAAGAAAATATATAATATATTATATTGAAGATATATCGAAGAAAATTCCTTAAACATTTTGTCTTTTGTAATTGAGTATTTCTCCAACCCTACAATTTAAATTACGAATATTTACAAATTATGGCATTGAACACATTTCGATTTCGCAGGGGGGCGGTAGCTTAAAAAAGTTAAGAATCACTGCCCTATACCATTACATACGTTTCACCTACTTGATTATATATATATATATATATATATATATATATATATATATATATATATATATATATATATATATATATATATATATATATATATATATATATATATATATATATATAATTGTGTGTATAATAATATTTTAACCCCAAACTTGCATAATTATAATTGTATTCTAGAATAAATTTCTAGCAGCTTTATCCTTAAAATTATAATTTTTGGGGAAATACCTTTGTCTTCCTTCGAATTGTGGTGCATATTATCTACCTACCTACCTATTTATTACTTATCTATCTACTAACAGATTGAAAAGCCAGCCAAATTAGCACACCCGCTAAAGTTGTGCAGATCCACCCCAAGTACGTAGAATTGCTGAAATGCGACACGGTATTGACTCCAGTAATGTGCGAAGGTATCTTGGAGTTAAACCATACTTTGAATCTTGCAGGACAGATTGCAATTTCGAAGGTATGTGGGGTTTTAGAGATATGTGTTGTACAACCCGCTGTAAGGTATCCCAGATGCTGTCTATAATGCTCATGGACTGGGATATTTTAAGGGCAAATGGAGGACTTTGGTTGGTTAGTTGGTTTGGTACTACGGAAAGCTGTTTTGCTGCGGGGGCTAAAGATTTCGGGACCTACTGCTTATAGCCAATTCTGAGCAGCTACGATCATTTACGTCAGCAGTGGGATTTGAAACCACGAATTCCGGTACCGAAGAGCAGCGCCAAACTCAGCCTCTTATTGTTCGGCAACGAAGGTTTTATAATTCAGGTAATTATTCATAGAGTCCTTTTCGATGTGTGTGATACAGGTGTATTACGGCATTGTTCAAACTCATTGAAACGTATACATGACGTAAATGATAAGCAAAATCATAGGGTGTTTGCGTACTAAAGACAACGATTAAGGCCGTTTCTAGATTACTAGAGTTCCCAAATTACATAAACTTTACCCTCTCTATACCAGTGGTATAGAGACGGAGGACGCGGATAATCGAGGTTCTATTGTACTACTTTAATGCCGAATTTTGTGTCCATCAAAGCAGTATTTGTTGATTTTTTGCATTTTACATCTTCGTGCTTAACTTTTGGAATTGAGTGTATAATATATTATATAAGGTATATAAGAAATATTATAAGGTATATAAGAAATCTTTATTTTCTATGCTTTAATGCTGCCATTTTTATTTTTATTTTTTGAAATTTTTATATATTTTATTACAAGTAAGAAATGATGTATTTTAACACCTGAGGAAATGTTTTTTTTTAAATTGGAGGCAGTTGAGGTACAAAGGGTAAATAAATAAATAATCTTCCTCCGGTCATAGTTCAGCATTTAAAATGTTAATGCTTAACTGAACGAACAGCCGCATTTGCTGTGGTATGGTAATGAACACGTTTTCTTTATGGGGTTTTTCTTTTTCACAACATTTCCGCTTTTAAAAGGAACGCATCACTTGACTAACTCATTTCCTTGTAATGTACGAGGTGCCTGCTGAGTCCTGTCTGCTTTTCCAGCAGTATTCGATCGCGTCCTTGACGGAATATGTCATTGTATTAAAGCAATGCTTGTGCAATATTGTTTGAATACTAATCGTGACAGTTATAAAAGAGGCAAGGGCAACCAATCATGCGCACCTGTTGAATATGACGCGATTTCGAAATCGTGAAGAGCGACAAACGCGTACTAAGTCTAAAAAAATTTCGACAGCTTTATAATATTGAGTTTCCAGCTTGCTAGTAATAGAAAAAGTCACTATTTAGCTTCTGGTCGTGACCTCGTATTCTGTCATGGGTGAGAGATTGATTAAACACAAAGGAAATCGATAAACTTGTCCATCTTCCTTTTTATAACTTGAATTATAATTTTAAAGAACATCACTCTTGGCGTTAGAATGAGGTAAAATCCTTGCTGTGTAGTTAGGAGACCTCTTTAACCCTTTATTGAACAGTGGTTTCGCAGTGAAACCATCTGTTAAAATATTTTTCTTTTTTATTTGAAAATATATTAATGATTTTTTTTGTATGTATGTGACACTTAATAAATGGTAGAACTACACACAATTTATTTTTCTCTTTGAAATATCCGCGTTTAAACTTGCTTTGTTATGCCTACGCAAAACATTACTTATAAATTCTTTAGCTATTTATCTATCACATCCTTTTAATTAAAATTATTTAATGCTCTTCCACTATAATTAAAATTTTAAGAATGTATTATTTTCACTCAGCACAAGGGTATAGATAGTTTCACAGCTAACCCCCCCCCGAAAAAAACCCCCACTACCGACAGAAATTGAAATATTTTTCATATATTTCACTTCTATAAGGTTCATAGATTACATTATTAACCTAATTCCGTCAAATATCAAAGAATTTTCAATAGTGAACTTTAAAGGGTTAAGATGATGATGTACGAAGAAATATACTTACATAAATGTCTACATTTATTGATCTTTATGTACTAGCATATCACCCGTCATATGACGGGATGAGTAAAATTTTTAATTTTTCCAGAATTGAAAAGTACCCTATAAGGCAGATAAAAAATTGTTTGTTTTTTGGGCTGAGGATTATCTGGTACACGCTGAATAATTTGTTTATCTTCGTACTCCTTTAAAGTCTCCCGATAGTGTGAATGCGGTTTAGAATCACGTCGAGTTTTCTTAGCTACGGCGAAATTATAGTTCAGTTCTTCCCAATTTTTTTTGCCACAGTTAGTAATGGAAGGACAGGAATGAAACTATCATTCCCACTACACCCTGGAGGTAGATAAAATTTGTTGTTAATACCGGTGATAAAATTTTCATGGTAACAAAAAATAATCGATTATTAAATTAAAAATTATCGCCTATGTACCTAATCTATTATTTAATACAAATATAAAAGAAAACTATTTGCGTAATATCTAAGTTCAGTGATAAAACGTATGAAAATAATGCAGACGATATTTAAATAATTCAAAATAAGAAAGGGTTAAATGCGATGGTTAAAGAAATGACGTCATAATGCTATAAAAAATGTTATTTTTACCTTTTTATTACGAGACAAATTGACAAATTGAATCTCCTGCTCTTAAGAGGAGAAAATAGGGCTTGAAATAATGGCATTAAATGCTAGAAAAGGGGAGGAAGGGTGGATTTCGAACGTTGTTAACCCTAACTCATCAAGAATCCAATATGACATCATCTATCCATTCCAGGTTTAACCGCTTCATAAATTCGAGGACAAACTGATAACTTAGGCTATCATTATATAGGAGATATGCCTGTCTGTCTGTCTCTTTGCGTATATATATATATATATATATATATATATATATATATATAGATAGATAGATAGATAGATAGATAGATCAGCGCCTTAACCATTCATTTGAGCTTTGCTTCAGCGTGTGTCAATAACAAAAATTTGTTTTGTAACTATATTATACTGAAGAAAATATATAATATATTATATTGAAGATATATCGAAAAAAATTCCTTAAACATTTTGTCTTTTGTAATTGAGTATTTCTCCAACCCTACACTTTAAATTACGAATATTTACAAATTATGGCATTGAACACATTTCGACTTCGCAGGGGGGCGGTAGCTTAAAAAAGGTTAAGAATCACTGCCCTATACCATTACATACGTTTCACCTACTTGATTACACACACACACACACACACACACACACACATATATATATATATATATATATATATATATATACATACATATATATATATATATATATATATATATATATATATATATATATATATATATATATATATATATATATATATATATATATATATATAATTGTGTGTGTAATAATATTTTAACCCCAAACTTGCATAATTATAATTGTATTCTAGAATAGATTTCTGGCAGCTTTACCCTTAAAATTATAATCTTTGGGGAAATACCTTTGTTTCCCTTCGAATTGTGGTTTATATTATCTACCTACCTACCTATTTATTACTTATCTATCGATCTACTAACAGATTGAAAAGCCAGACAAATTAGCACACCCACTAAAGTCGTGGAGATCCACCCCAAGTACGTAGAATTATTAAAATGCGACACGGTATTGATTTTAGTAATGTGCGAAGGTATCTTGGAGTTAAACCATACTTTGAATCTTGCAGGACTGCTTGCAATTTCGAAGGTATGTGGGGTTTTAGAGATATGTGTTGTACAACCCGCTGTAAGGTATCCCAGATGCTGTCTATAATGCTCATGGACTGGGATATTTTAAGGGCAAATGGAGGACTTTGGTTGGTTAGTTGGTTTGGTGCTACGGAAAGCTGTTTTGCTGCGGGGGCTAAAGATTTCGGGACCTACTGCTTATAGCCAATTCTGAGCAGCTACGATCATTTACGTCAGCAGTGGGATTTGAAACCACGAATTCCGGTACCGAAGAGCAGCGCCAAACTTAGACAGTTATTGTTCGACAACGAAGGCTTTATAATTCAGGTAATTATTCATAGAGTCCCTTTCGATGTGTGTGATACAGTGGTGTTTTACGGCATTGTTCAAACTCATTGAAATGTACACATGACGTAAATGATAAGCAAAATCATAGGGTGTTTGCGTACTAAAGACAACGATTAAGGCCGTTTCTAGATTACTAGAGTTCCCAAATTATATAAACTTTACTCTCTCTATACCAGTGGTATAGAGACGGAGGACGGTGCTGATGGGCAGTGAACATTTTTAGGGCTGTAGGTCGGCGATGTGGGCAGGTTTTGGCTTTTAAACTTAATTTTAAAACTACTAAATACATTTATTACATTAACTATCTAATTTATACGATTTTACGTGGTTTACATATGATTTTACGTTATGATAAAACCAACTTACGTGGTAGTACCAGAATTACTTATTTTCATTCCCTATGTTCTGCGTGAAATAGGGCTGACATTCAGAAAAATATATTTAATCAACAGCATTCGTTTGGTTTGGCTTGGAGCACTACGGTGTACTCTTTTGCAACTCGAGGACTATTGAGACCGGGATCTACTGCTTAAAACCGATTCCAAGCGGCTACGAATATCTATGTCCCAGTGGGATTCGAACTGAGAAACTCCGGAAAATAAGGTCAGCGTGCTAACCATTTGTTTGAGCATTGATTCAGCGTGTGTCAATAAAAAAAATTTGTTTTGTAATTATATTATACTGAAGAAAATATATAATATATTATATTGAAGAAAATTACTTAAAGATTTTGTCTTTTGTAATTGAGTATTTCTCCAACCCTACACTTTAAATTACGAATATTTACAAATTATGGCATTGAACACATTTCGACTTCGCAGGCGGGCGGTAACTTAAGAAAGGTTGAGAATCACTGCTCTATACCATTACATACGTTTCACCTACTTGATTATATATATATATGTATATATATATATATATATATATATATATATATATATATAATATATATATACATACATATATATATACATATATATATACACACACATATATACATATGTATACACAATATGTATATATATATACACATATATGTATACACACACATATATATATATATATATATATATATATGTATATATATATACACATATATGTATACACACATAATATATATATATATATATATATATATATATATATATATATATGTGTGTGTGTATTTAATCATATACATACATAATACACACACACACACACACACATATATATATATATATATATATATATATATATATATATATATATGATACAATTAGAAGGTTATTT
>CM063508.1:51961450-51978950 GCA_032207245.1 Pardosa pseudoannulata
TTTAAATCTAAATTGATTTTTTTATCAACCTTCCCGTTCTGTGGTTCCACATCGAGTAACGTAAAAACTAGTTTTTATTTGTCTAAATTTTTCCAGAATCTATGTAGTAGACAAGAACATGCGGCTCCGTTTTGCTGTTTCTTGTTAAAGTTCAGTATCTTCAGGAAGGTTAGTTTTTGCTCCTGATTTTGCATCTCTCCCTCACCTCCTGACCTCTCAGCGAGAGGACATTCAGACCCACAGTTTTATCTGGTTATAATGGGAGATGTTCAGTGGTCGAATCAGTAATCGTGGTATTATAGATCAGCATACTAATCGATAGAGTATCAGACTATCTCAGGAGGAAACAGCATGTACAGTAAGTGTAAAGTCGCAATATTAATCTAAAATATATCAGGAAAATTAATTGTCTGGTTTGTTTATTTTGTAGTTTTCCAACCACTTGAGCCCCTTATGCAGCTCAGTGAATATTAGATGACAATGATCATGCTGAGAAATATATTTTTCCTACATAATATAGAATACTATTTTAAATACAACATTTCACAAAAAAGATTTTTCCCCCTTGATTTTCTTATGAATGCGCTATAGGGTTATCCTTTAACTGCTGTTGTGCTGCCTCATACGTTTCATTTCTAAGTATTTTCAATCCTCTAAATTGGGTTTAAAGCATTACGGTCTATTATTTTGCTACACTATGGATAAGAAGACAGGGACCTACTGCCTAAAGCCGATTCCAAACGGTTACGAACATCCGTGTCTAAAGCGGAATTTAAATCCAAGGACTCTGAAGAGCAGCGCCTTACCCATTCGGCAATTGTCCGTCCCTTTAAAATCAAGGGTTTGCAACTTGTAATGCCACATTGAAAACCTTAAGTATTTTCAATCCTCTAAATTGGGTTTAAAGCATTACGGTCTATTATTTTGCTACACGATCGATAAGAAGACAGGGACCTACTGCCTAAAGCCGATTCGAAATGGTTACGAACATCCGTGTCTAAAGCGGAATTTAAATCCAAGGACTCTGAAGAGCAGCGCCTTACCCATTCGGCAATTGTCCGTCCCTTTAAAACCAGGGATTTGCAACTTTTAATGCCACATTGAAAACCTTATACATGATTGAGGGTTGCATTTTTATAACTGGTCTATTTTAGTTAAATTCTCTAAGTACGACAGAGGTAACAGTATGAAATAATGTGCTTTAATTAACTAAAAACAAAGTTTTAGTCAATTTAGTGTCTTAAAACAGTTGGAGAACCCTGTATTGTAAAATACATTTCTGAACCTCATTCTGACTATTAGTGAAGTTTAAATGTAAGACAACCACGTGAAAGTAGGCAATAAAAATATATAAATAACTTTTTTAAAGTTTAAAGAAAATAATTCAAGATCTTATACGACTTAGTTATTTTACAACTGCATAAAGAGTGAAATTAAAGATAAACAAACTATTTCATCCACAGTTGAATTTTGAAGATAATTAGTCACGATCTGTTTATTTGAAGAAAGAAATTACTTTAAAATAAACGAAATTAAGTAATGAAATTAAAATTTTAAAAATTATAATTTAATAGGAGTACTGGGGACGTTAATCTGCATTAATCAATGGACAGATGTTCACAATCAGCTTTGCTAATGCTAACTTCAAAAGATAAAGCAAGTATTTTGTAAGTCGTGTTCTGTACTGATTTTTAATTAATTTCATTAAAATAATTACGAGTTATGAAACATATTTTACTATCAAAAAGTTTATGAGAGCCGCACTACATGCGGCTTACGGGTCGTCAATTCGAAAACCTGTTTTATGTGTGCATTTCTCAGTATCATCCTGCAATGTCTAAAGATGACTTACCGAGTAGCCAGCTAGTTAAATTTGATCGAAATGAACAATCACAGAGAGTTTAATCTCAAACATATACCCACAGTAGTTAAAGGCTAATAAATAAAAATCTATTCATATACCTATTCATATTTTAAGAATACATTTATATACTGTTTTTATTATATATTTATATACTGTTTTATGTGTGCATTTCTCAGTATCATCCTGCAATGTCTAAAGATGACTTACCGAGTAGCCAGCTAGTTAAATTTGATCGAAATGAACAATCACAGAGAGTTTAATCTCAAACATATACCCACAGTAGTTAAAGGCTAATAAATAAAAATCTATTCATATACCTATTCATATTTTAAGAATACATTTATATACTGTTTTTATTATATATTTATATACTGTTTTATGTCATTTCTCAGTATCATCCTGCAATGTCTAAAGATGACTTCCCGAGTAGCCAGCTAGTTAAATTTGATTGAAATGAACAATCACAGAGAGTTTAATCTCAAGCAAATACCCACAGTAGTTAAAGGCTAATAAATAAAAATCTATTCATATACCTATTCATATTTTAAGAATACATTTATATACTGTTTTTATTATATATTTATATACTGTTTTATGTGTGCATTTCTCAGTATCATCCTGCAATGTCTAAAGATGAATTACCGAGTAGCCAGCTAGTTAAATTTGATCGAAATGAACAACCAGAGAGAGTTTAATCTCAAAAATATGCCCACAGTAGTTAAAGGCTAATAAATAAAAATCTATTCATATACCTATTCATATTTTAAGAATACATTTATATACTGTTTTTATTATATATTTATATACTGTTTTATGTGTGCATTTCTCAGTATCATCTTGCAATGTCTAAAGATAACTTAACGAGTGGCCGGCTAGTTAAATTTGATCGAAATGAACAATCACAGAGATTTTAATCTCAAACATATACTCACAGTAGTTAAAGGCTAATAAATAAAAATCTATTCATATACCTATTCATATTTTAAGAATACATTTATATACTGTTTTTATTATATATTTATATACTGTTTTATGTTTGCATTTCTCAGTATCATCCTGCAATGTCTAAAGATGATTTACCGAGTAGCCAGCTAGTTAAATTTGATCGAAATGAACAACCACAGAGAGTTTAATCTCAAACATATACCCACAGTAGTTAAAGGCTAATAAATAAAAATCTATTCATATACCTATTCATATTTTAAGAATACATTTATATACTGTTTTTATTATATATTTATATACTGTTTTATGTTTGCATTTCTCAGTATCATCCTGCAATGTCTAAAGATGATTTACCGAGTAGCCAGCTAGTTAAATTTGATCGAAATGAACAATCACAGAGAGTTTAATCTCAAACATATACCCACAGTAGTTAAAGGCTAATAAATAAAAATCTATTCATATACCTATTCATATTTTAAGAATACATTTATATACTGTTTTTATTATATATTTATATACTGTTTTATGTTTGCATTTCTCAGTATCATCCTGCAATGTCTAAAGATGAATTACCGAGTAGCCAGCTAGTTAAATTTGATCGAAATGAACAACCAGAGAGAGTTTAATCTCAAAAATATGCCCACAGTAGTTAAAGGCTAATAAATAAAAATCTATTCATATACCTATTCATATTTTAAGAATACATTTATATACTGTTTTTATTATATATTTATATACTGTTTTATGTGTGCATTTCTCAGTATCATCCTGCAATGTCTAAAGATGACTTACCGAGTAGCCAGCTAGTTAAATTTGACTGAAATGAACAACCAGAGAGAGTTTAATCTCAAAAATATGCCCACAGTAGTTAAAGGCTAATAAATAAAAATCTATTCATATACCTATTCATATTTTAAGAATACATTTATATACTGTTTTTATTATATATTTATATACTGTTTTATGTGTGCATTTCTCAGTATCATCCTGCAATGTCTAAAGATGATTTACCGAGCAGCCAGCTAGTTAAATTTGATCGAAATGAACAATCACAGAGAGTTTAATCTCAAACATATACCCACAGTAGTTAAAGGCTAATAAATAAAAATCTACTCATATATCTATTCATATTTTAAGAATACATTTATATACTGTTTTTATTATATATTTATATACTGTTTTATGTGTGCATTTCTCAGTATCATCCTGCATTGTCTAAAGATGACTTACCGAGTAGCCAGCTAGTTAAATTTGATTGAAATGAACAATCAGAGAGAGTTTAATCTCAAAAATATGCCCACAGTAGTTAAAGGCTAATAAATAAAAATCTATTCATATTTTAAGAATACATTTATATACTGTTTTTATTATATATTTATATACTGTTTTATGTGTGCATTTCTCAGTATCATCCTGCAATGTCTAAAGATGACTTACCGAGTAGCCAGCAAATTAAATTTGACTGAAATGAACAACCAGAGAGAGTTTAATCTCAAACATATACCCACAGTAGTTAAAGGCTAATAAATAAAAATCTACTCATATATCTATTCATATTTTAAGAATACATTTATATATTCTTTTCATATATATTATTTGGACAATTTATTACCTCTGCAGTTCAAACCAAAGTAGACAATTATCTGTCATCCTGAACTCTTCCGCGCTCACGGCGATATTCCCCGGGTTCATCGAGGCTATTGTTTCACCCGTTTTGGCAACGAAAACAATAAAAAACGGGTCACATTTTTGTATTCGTGCGCTGAAGGAAGCCACACAAGATAATCGGTGTTTTGGGCAATTTTTGCTTGTATCTTTTCACTCTCTCAGAATCCGTAAAATGTTGGACACTAGAGCGTCGCAGTAGTCACGTTCCCGAACACTTGGTAGAAATGGTCTGATGATTGATTTGTTGACAATAATTAAACTATTCGATGCGTTGTTCGTAAATAAATACTCATTTAATTACACAAATTCACAAAATTTCGTTGACGAATAGTTTATCTATCTGCAATAACTAAATAATATAATACTGAGAGAAACATATTTGGAATTTAAATTAATTTTTGAATTGTGGATGAACGACACACATGATGCAAATAACCCTTAATTTGGCTAAGTCTTTCAGCTACACCGGACATATATATTTATAACTACTATATAACATAATTGTCAGTGTTCGCCACAGTGGACATTAATTATCTCAAAAATGGAAAATGATATTTTATTTTTGTTTATTTTACAAAGATACTAATGTCTATACAAACATGGGAAAATAACAGAAATTAAAAAATATTTGAAAAAACATCTTGTCAAATTAAGGGATAATTTAATACGTTACAACTTTTGCTCCACCTGAAACATGACGACGCATCAAAATTTGCATAAATGTTTACAGATTAATATACACGAAAATAAAACATCTAAAATTTAGAAGATTTAACCCTTTATACTCCAACAACTTGGAATTAAAAAATAATTTTTTTCTAATGTTAGAAATCATTATTTTAAACTTATGAAAAATAATGAATATATTTCAAATTTCAATATAAAGATTTATTGACAAAAAGTGTATTTTCTACGTACAAACAATTACATATTTCTAATAAATTATAAAGTCTGCTTCATAGTTTAAATTGTTAAAATAATATAACAATTTTTCCTTCTGTGTACAGTTTGTGATAGGCATAGCCTTTTTGCCCTTTTTTTCCTATTGTCTTTTATAAGCCTCATACATCCTTTTCTTTCACTTTATTTCAAGAGTGGACACAGGCTCGCTCTTCACATATACATATTAATGTAATTTAAATAATAAAGTGAACCTTACAAAATATTGTAAATTATTTTGCACAAAAATAATCCTTACATAAAGAATTTGAAACCATCTTTGTGAAAAACCTATATAAGACGTTGATTTAACATCGTATAAATTTATGGATGTTATTTGAAACTAGTTTTAGCAATTGTATAATTGTTTAGGATTTTTACTTTATTAAATAGGTGGAGGATAGAATCTCATATACAAATAAAATAAATTTAAACGAAGTGCAACAAAAACTGAGTATATTTTAATAGGCTCACAAGTCACGTGGTTCTTTGAATGTTACGTAGTTACATTGTTTTAAAATTGAACAAATCCAAAGTTTGAGTAAAAATTATTGGAATTCGATCAAAAGATAAAGAGAAAGTTTATTACAATAATATAAAATTAGTACATCCGTCTGACAGGGATTCAAGAGCAACTTGTATTAACTGCAGTGTTGCAAGATACTAGAGATCGACAGAGTAGTATTTTAAGAAGCCAAAACCTTTGAAAACTCAGAATTTGATCTAAAACATGAAGTTATTTCTCTTCTTAAAAAAAAGGATTTAATTATACGCTTCTTTATGAAAAAACAGTTTTTGATTAACATGATTTTAAATACTAAAAACTCTTAGGTCATACACCCTTATATTAAATTTTAAAAAATATTTTTCAATATTACAATTTTTGTATTGAATTAGTCATCTGAAAATGTTTGATGTGCATTACTTTTATGTATTTCTTTTTCAAAACTTTGGAGATTGTCTGTTCATGAGTACAAAAAACTGAGTATAATTTTTAAAATAACAAAGTATTTTTTTCGAGTTAAAGATGATTTAATACCATGAAACGATAAAAAAAAGTTCTCAAAACACTGTGTGACTTGAAATAATTGTTTTATACAAATAGAATTTGGCGCAAGCGAAAATAGATACCCTGTTATGTTTCTTAATTCATTTTGAAGATAAAATGAAAAAATAAAAGCAGTTGATAAGTATACAGTGCTCTAGGAACAGTTTTAAGGAATAATGTTGGATGAATCATTTCTTATAAAATAGTTTCGAATTTTAGTCAAAAATTAATTTCTACCAGATTTTAGTGTCTTATAGTTTCATGTAACAGCATTATATATGCTAATTATAAATTATTGTTAAAAATTTAAAAACTGAGATTCGACTTTTCTCGTACCCTTAAAACTCAATGTGAAAATAACATGAATTTTTGTGTATGTTGCATATCTGTAACATAGGATAAAAAGGGTTTATACTCCTGAAATACCTTAAGGATCAAGTTATTTTCAAATTGCAGAATCCAGACAAAATTTTTATATGTTATTTGTGTCTAGAAAAAATCATGATGTAAGTACACATGATAATCTAGTTAACTAGAATACAGTACATCATATGACGTGATCAGTAAAATTTTTGATTTTCCAGAATTGTAAAGTACCTTATGCGGCAGGTAAACAAATTGTTTGTTTTATTGTATGAGAGTTATCTGGTATACGCTTAATAATTTGTTTATCTTCATACTCCTCTAAAGTCTCCCGATACTGTGAATGCAGTTTAGAATCACGTTGAATTCATTTAGAAATATAATTAAAAGTTTTCTTAGCTGCGTCAAAATTATCGTTAAGTTCTTCCCATTTTTTTTTCTCCAGTAATTAATGGAAGTAAAGGAATGAAACTATCATTTCCACTACACACTGGAGGTAGATAAATTATTCGTTTTAAATTTTTCTCGCTTTGAATTTTGCTAAACCTAACTCATCAAGTATCCAATATGGATGACTCTCTTTCCATTCCAGGTCCAATTCATAAATTCGATTAAAGAAGGACAGATAACTTAGGCTATTATGATATAGGGGATTTCCTTTTGCATTCGAAGGATTATTTTATAACTTCAAAACCCAGTTTTTGTCATGTATCCCTGTTTCATAACTTAAAGCATTTTTTTTTCACAGTTTGTTCCTTTTTTGGCAATACTTTTAAATGTTCCAGATGCATAGTCTTTTTCTCAATCTTTCACAAATTTTTGGACTTTTTTTAATAATCTACGAATTAAAGAATTACCGCATTACCTCGTATTTACCAGAAAACTTAGTAAAGATTGTTTTTTGTTTTCTTTTGTACGACGCAGGGTGGGCGTTATACATAATATTCCATTTTACAGTAAATAAGGTAAAATGAAGTTCGCCGCTTGAATATGCTACTTGTGAGCTTTTATAACTTTAAAACTCAGTTTTTGTCATGTATCCCTGTTTCATAACTTAAAGCATTTTTTTTTCACAGTTTGTTCCTTTTTTGGCAATACTTTTAAATGTTCCAGATGCATAGTCTTTTTCTCAATCTTTCACAAATTTTTGGACTTTTTTTAATAATCTACGAATTAAAGAATTACCACATTACCTCGTATTTACCAGAAAACTTAGTAAAGATTGTTTTTTGTTTGTTTTCTTTTGTACGACGCAGGGTGGGCGTTATACATAATATTCCATTTTACAGTAAATAAGGTAAAATGAAGTTCGCCGCTTGAATATGCTACTTGTGAGCTTTTATAACTTTAAAACTCAGTTTTTGTCCTGTATCCCTGTTTCATAACTTAAAACATTTTTTTCACAGTTTGTTCCTTTTTTGGCAATACTTTTAAAATGTTCCAAATGCATAGTCTTTTTCTCAATCTTTCACAAACTTTTGGACTTTTTTTTAGTAATCTACGGGTTAAAGAATTACCACATTACCTCGTATTTACCAGAAAATTTAGTAAAGCTTGTTTTTTCTTTTCTTTTGTACGACGCAGGGTGGGCGTTATACATAATATTCCATTTTACAGTAAATAAGGTAAAATGAAGTTCGCTGCTTGAATAAGCTACTTGTGAGCTTTTATAACTTTAAAACTCAGTTTTTGTCATGTATCCCTGTTTCATAACTTAAAACATTTTTTTTTCACAGTTTGTTCCTTTTTTGGCAATACTTTTAAATGTTCCAGATGCATAGTCTTTTTCTCAATCTTCCACAAATTTTTGGACTTTTTTTTAATAATCTACGAGTTAAAGAATTACCACATTACTTCGTATTTACCAGAAAACTTAGTAAAGCTCATTTTTTCTTCTCTTTTGTACGACGCAGGGTGGGCGTTATACATAATATTCCATTTTACAGTAAATAAGGTAAAATGAAGTTCGCTGCTTGAATATGCTACTTGTGAGCTTTTATAACTTTAAAAACTCAGTTTTTGTCCATGTATCCCTGTTTCATAACTTAAAACATTTTTTTTTCACAGTTTGTTCCTTTTTTGGCAATACTTTTAAATGTTCCAAATGCATAGTCTTTTTCTCAATCTTTCACAAATTTTTGGACTTTTTTTAATAATCTACGAATTAAAGAATTACCGCATTACCTCGTATTTACCAGAAAACTTAGTAAAGATTGTTTTTTGTTTTCTTTTGTACGACGCAGGGTGGGCGTTATACATAATATTCCATTTTACAGTAAATAAGGTAAAATGAAGTTCGCCGCTTGAATATGCTACTTGTGAGCTTTTATAACTTTAAAACTCAGTTTTTGTCCTGTATCCCTGTTTCATAACTTAAAACATTTTTTTCACAGTTTGTTCCTTTTTTGGCAATACTTTTAAATGTTCCAGATGCATAGTCTTTTTCTCAATCTTTCACAAATTTTTGGACTTTTTTTTAATAATCTACGGGTTAAAGAATTACCACATTACCTCGTATTTACCAGAAAACTTAGTAAAGATTGTTTTTTGTTTTCTTTTGTACGACGCAGGGTGGGCGTTATACATAATATTCCATTTTACAGTAAATAAGGTAAAATGAAGTTCGCTGCTTGAATAAGCTACTTGTGAGCTTTTATAACTTTAAAACTCAGTTTTTGTCATGTACTGTTTCATAACTTAAAACATTTTTTTTTTCACAGTTTGTTCCTTTTTTGGCAATACTTTTAAATGTTCCAGATGCATTAGTCTTTTTCTCAATCTTCCACAAATTTTTGGACTTTTTTTTAATAATCTACGAGTTAAAGAATTACCACATACTTCGTATTTACCAGAAAACTTAGTAAAGCTCATTTTTTCTTCTCTTTTGTACGACGCAGGGTGGGCGTTATACATAATATTCCATTTTACAGTAAATAAGGTAAAATGAAGTTCGCCGCTTGAATATGCTACTTGTGAGCTTTTATAACTTTAAAACTCAGTTTTTGTCCTGTATCCCTGTTTCATAACTTAAAACATTTTTTTTTCACAGTTTGTTCCTTTTTTTGGCAATACTTTTAAATGTTCCAGATGCATAGTCTTTTTCTCAATCTTTCACAAACTTTTGGACTTTTTTTTAGTAATCTACGGGTTAAAGAATTACCACATTACCTCGTATTTACCAGAAAATTTAGTAAAGCTTGTTTTTCTTTTCTTTTGTACAAAGCAGGGTGGGCGTTATACATAATATTCCATTTTACAGTAAATAAGGTAAAATGAAGTTCGCTGCTTGAATAAGCTACTTGTGAGCTTTTATAACTTTAAAACTCAGTTTTTGTCATGTATCCCTGTTTCATAACTTAAAACATTTTTTTTTTCACAGTTTGTTCCTTTTTTGGCAATACTTTTAAATATTCCAGATGCATAGTCTTTTTCTCAATCTTCCACAAATTTTTGGACTTTTTTTTAATAATCTACGAGTTAAAGAATTACCACATTACTTCGTATTTACCAGAAAAACTTAGTAAAGCTCATTTTTTTTGTTTTCTTTTGTACGACGCAGGGTGGGCGTTATACATAATATTCCATTTTACAGTAAATAAGGTAACATGAAGTTCGCCGCTTGAATATGCTACTTGTGAGCTTTTATAACTTTAAAACTCAGTTTTTGTCATTTATCCCTGTTTCATAACTTAAAACATTTTTTTTTCACAGTTTTGTTTCCTTCAATACTTTTAAATGTTCCAGATGCATAGTCTTTTTCTCAATCTTTCACAAATTTTTTGGACTTTTTTTTAATAATCTACGAGTTAAAGAATTACCACATTACCTCGTATTTACCAGAAAACTTAGTAAAGATTGTTTTTTGTTTTCTTTTGTACGACGCAGGGTGGGCGTTATACATAATATTCCATTTTACAGTAAATAAGGTAAAATGAAGTTCGCCGCTTGAATATGCTACTTGTGAGCTTTTATAACTTTAAAACTCAGTTTTTGTCATATATCCCTGTTTCATAACTTAAAACATTTTTTTTCACAGTTTGTTCCTTTTTTGGCAATACTTTTAAATGTTCCAGATGCAAAGTCTTTTTCTCAATCTTTCACAAATTTTTGGACTTTTTTTAATAATCTACGAATTAAAGAATTACCGCATTACCTCGTATTTACCAGAAAACTTAGTAAAGCTTGTTTTTTCTTCTCTTTTGTACGACGCAGGGTGGCGTTATACATAATATTCCATTTTACAGTAAATAAGGTAAAATGAAGTTCGCCGCTTGAATATGCTACTTGTGAGCTTTTATAACTTTAAAACTCAGTTTTTGTCCTGTATCCCTGTTTCATAACTTAAAACATTTTTTTCACAGTTTGTTCCTTTTTTGGCAATACTTTTAAATGTTCCAGATGCATAGTCTTTTTCTCAATCTTTCACAAACTTTTGGACTTTTTTTTAGTAATCTACGGGTTAAAGAATTACCACATTACCTCGTATTTACCAGAAAATTTAGTAAAGCTTGTTTTTCTTTTCTTTTGTACAAAGCAGGGTGTGCGTTATACATAATATTCCATTTTACAATAAATAAGGTAAAATGAAGTTCGCCGCTTGAATATGCTACTTGTGAGCTTTTATAACTTTAAAACTCAGTTTTTGTCATATATCCCTGTTTCATAACTTAAAACATTTTTTTTTCACAGTTTGTTCCTTTTTTGGCAATACTTTTAAATTGTTCCAGATGCATAGTCTTTTTCTCAATCTTTCACAAATTTTTGGACTATTTTTTTAATAATCTACGAGTTAAAGAATTACCACATTACTTCGTATTTACCAGAAAACTTAGTAA
Source organism: Pardosa pseudoannulata (assembly GCA_032207245.1). Classification (NCBI taxonomy): domain Eukaryota; kingdom Metazoa; phylum Arthropoda; class Arachnida; order Araneae; family Lycosidae; genus Pardosa; species Pardosa pseudoannulata. The sequence continues at coordinate 51,973,113 of CM063508.1, forward strand.
AGCTTGTATTTTCTTCTCTTTTGTACGACGCAGGGTGGGCGTTATACATATATTCCATTTTACAGTAAATAAGGTAAAATGAAGTTCGCTGCTTGAATATGCTACTTGTGAGCTTTTATAACTTTAAAACTCAGTTTTTGTCATGTATCCCTGTTTCATAACTTAAAACATTTTTTTTTCACAGTTTGTTCCTTTTTTGGAATACTTTTAAATGTTCCAGATGCATAGTCTTTTTCTCAATCTTTCACAAATTTTTGGACTTTTTTTAATAATCTACGAATTAAAGAATTACCGCATTACCTCGTATTTACCAGAAAACTTAGTAAAGATTGTTTTTTGTTTTCTTTTGTACGACGCAGGGTGGGCGTTATACATAATATTCCATTTTACAGTAAATAAGGTAAAATGAAGTTCGCCGCTTGAATATGCTACTTGTGAGCTTTTATAACTTTAAAACTCAGTTTTTGTCCTGTATCCCTGTTTCATAACTTAAAACATTTTTTTCACAGTTTGTTCCTTTTTTGGCAATACTTTTAAATGTTCCAGATGCATAGTCTTTTTCTCAATCTTTCACAAACTTTTGGACTTTTTTTTAGTAATCTACGGGTTAAAGAATTACCACATTACCTCGTATTTACCAGAAAATTTAGTAAAGCTTGTTTTTCTTTTCTTTTGTACGACGCAGGGTGGGCGTTATACATAATATTCCATTTTACAGTAAATAAGGTAAAATGAAGTTCGCCGCTTGAATATGCTACTTGTGAGCTTTTATAACTTTTAAAACTCAGTTTTTGTCATGTATCCCTGTTTCATAACTTAAAACATTTTTTTTTCACAGTTTGTTCCTTTTTTGGCAATACTTTTAAATGTTCCAGATGCATAGTCTTTTTCTCAATCTTTCACAAACTTTTGGACTTTTTTTTAGTAATCTACGGGTTAAAGAATTACCACATTACCTCGTATTTACCAGAAAATTTAGTAAAGCTTGTTTTTCTTTTCTTTTGTACAAAGCAGGGTGTGCGTTATACATAATATTCCATTTTACAATAAATAAGGTAAAATGAAGTTCGCCGCTTGAATATGCTAACTTGTGAGCTTTTATAACTTTAAAACTCAGTTTTTTGTCATATATCCCTGTTTCATAACTTAAAACATTTTTTTCACAGTTTGTTCCTTTTTTGGAAATACTTTTAAATGTTCCAGATGCATAGTCTTTTTCTCAATCTTTCACAAATTTTGGACTTTTTTTTAATAATCTACGAGTTAAAGAATTACCACATTACTTCGTATTTACCAGAAAATTTAGTAAAGCTTGTTTTTCTTTTCTTTTGTACAAAGCAGGGTGTGCGTTATACATAATATTCCATTTTACAATAAATAAGGTAAAATGAAGTTCGCCGCTTGAATATGCTACTTGTGAGCTTTTATAACTTTAAAACTCAGTTTTTGTCCTGTATCCCTGTTTCATAACTTAAAACATTTTTTTTCACAGTTTGTTCCTTTTTTTGGCAATACTTTTAAATGTTCCAGATGCATAGTCTTTTTCTCAATCTTTCACAATATTTTGGACTTTTTTTTAATAATTTACAGTTAAAGAATTACCACATTACTTCGTATTTACCAGAAAACTTAGTAAAAGCTTGTTTTTTCTTCTCTTTTGTACGACGCAGGGTGGGCGTTATACATAATATTCCATTTTACAGTAAATCAGGTAAAATGAAGTTCGCCGCTTGAATATGCTACTTGTGAGCTTTTATAACTTTAAAACTCAGTTTTTGTCATATATCCCTGTTTCATAACTTTAAAAACATTTTTTTTTTCACAGTTTGTTCCTTTTTTGGCAATACTTTTAAATGTTCCAGATGCATAGTCTTTTTCTCAATCTTTCACAAATTTTTGGACTTTTTTTTTTTAATAATCTACGAGTTAAAGAATTACCACATTACTTCGTATTTACCAGAAAACTTAGTAAAAGCTTGTATTTTCTTCTCTTTTGTACAAAGCAGGGTGTGCGTTATACATAATATTCCATTTTACAATAAATAAGGTAAAATGAAGTTCGCTGCTTGAATATGCTACTTGTGAGCTTTTATAACTTCAAAACCCAGTTTTTGTCATGTATCCCTGTTTCATAACTTAAAGCATTTTTTTTTCACAGTTTGTTCCTTTTTTGGCAATACTTTTAAATGTTCCAGATGCATAGTCTTTTTCTCAATCTTTCACAATATTTTGGACTTTTTTTTAATAATCTACGAGTTAAAGAATTACCACATTACTTCGTATTTACCAGAAAACTTAGTAAAGCTTGTTTTTTTCTTCTCTTTTGTACGACGCAGGGTGGGCGTTATACATAATATTCCATTTTACAGTAAATAAGGTAAAATGAAGTTCGCCGCTTGAATATGCTACTTGTGAGCTTTTATAACTTTAAAACTCAGTTTTTGTCCTGTATCCCTGTTTCATAACTTAAAACATTTTTTTTTTCACAGTTTGTTCCTTTTTTGGCAATACTTTTAAATGTTCCAGATGCATATCTTTTTCTCAGTCTTTCACTAATTTTTTGGACTTTTTTTTAATAATCTACGAGTTAAAGAATTACCACATTACTTCGTATTTACCCAGAAAACTTAGTAAATTGTTTGTTTTTTTCTTCTCTTTTGTACGACGCAGGGTGGGCGTTATACATAATATTCCATTTTACAGTAAATAAGGTAAAATGAAGTTCGCCGCTTGAATATGCTACTTGTGAGCTTTTATAACTTTAAAACTCAGTTTTTGTCATGTATCCCTGTTTCATAACTTAAAGCATTTTTTTTTCACAGTTTGTTCCTTTTTTGGCAATACTTTTAAATGTTCCAGATGCATAGTCTTTTTCTCAATCTTTCACAAATTTTTGGACTTTTTTTAATAATCTACGAATTAAAGAATTACCGCATTACCTCGTATTTACCAGAAAACTTAGTAAAGATTGTTTTTTGTTTTCTTTTGTACGACGCAGGGTGGGCGTTATACATAATATTCCATTTTACAGTAAATAAGGTAAAATGAAGTTCGCCGCTTGAATATGCTACTTGTGAGCTTTTATAACTTTAAAACTCAGTTTTTGTCCTGTATCCCTGTTTCATAACTTAAAACATTTTTTTCACAGTTTGTTTGTTCCTTTTTTGGCAATACTTTTAAATGTTCCAGATGCATAGTCTTTTTCTCAATCTTTTCACAAATTTTTGGACTTTTTTTTAATAATATACGAGTTAAAGAATTACCACATTACTTCGTATTTACCAGAAAACTTAGTAAAGCTTGTTTTTTCTTCTCTTTTGTACGACGCAGGGTGGGCGTTATACATAATATTCCATTTTACAGTAAATAAGGTAAAATGAAGTTCGCTGCTTGAATAATGCTACTTGTGAGCTTTTATAACTTTAAAACTCAGTTTTTTGTCCTGTATCCCTGTTTCATAACTTAAAACATTTTTTTCACAGTTTGTTCCTTTTTTGGCAATACTTTTAAATGTTCCAGATGCATAGTCTTTTTCTCAATCTTTCACAAACTTTTGGACTTTTTTTTAGTAATCTACGGGTTAAAGAATTACCACATTACCTCGTATTTACCAGAAAATTTAGTAAAGCATTGTTTTCTTCTCTTTTGTACGACGCAGGGTGGGCGTTATACATAATATTCCATTTTACAGTAAATAAGGTAAAATGAAGTTCGCTGCTTGAATAAGCTACTTGTGAGCTTTTATAACTTCAAAACCCAGTTTTTGTCATGTATCCCTGTTTCATAACTTACAGCATTTTTTTTTCACAGTTTGTTCCTTTTTTGGCAATACTTTTAAATGTTCCAGATGCATAGTCTTTTTCTCAATCTTTCACAAAATTTTTGGACTTTTTTTTAATAATCTACGAGTTAAAGAATTACCACATTACCTCGTATTTACCAGAAAACTTAGTAAAGCTTGTTTTTTCTTTTCTTTTGTACGACGCAGGGTGGGCGTTATACATAATATTCCATTTTACAGTAAATAAGGTAAAATGAAGTTCGCCGCTTGAATATGCTACTTGTGAGCTTTTATAACTTCAAAACCCAGTTTTTGTCATGTATCCCTGTTTCATAACTTAAAGCATTTTTTTTTCACAGTTTGTTCCTTTTTTGGCAATACTTTTAAATGTTCCAGATGCATAGTCTTTTTCTCAATCTTTCACAAACTTTTGGACTTTTTTTTAGTAATCTACGGGTTAAAGAATTACCACATTACCTCGTATTTACCAGAAAATTTAGTAAAGCTTGTTTTTCTTTTCTTTTGTACAAAGCAGGGTGTGCGTTATACATAATATTCCATTTTACAATAAATAAGGTAAAATGAAGTTCGCCGCTTGAATATGCTACTTGTGAGCTTTTATAACTTTAAAACTCAGTTTTTGTCATGTATCCCTGTTTCATAACTTAAAGCATTTTTTTTTCACAGTTTGTTCCTTTTTTGGCAATACTTTTAAATGTTCCAGATGCATAGTCTTTTTCTCAATCTTTCACAAATTTTTGGACTTTTTTTAATAATCTACGAATTAAAGAATTACCGCATTACCTCGTATTTACCAGAAAACTTAGTAAAGATTGTTTTTTGTTTTCTTTTGTACAAAGCAGGGTGTGCGTTATACATAATATTCCATTTTACAATAAATAAGGTAAAATGAAGTTCGCCGCTTGAATATGCTACTTGTGAGCTCTTTGATGTACTTCAACTTAGCTGCAACTTCAACTAGATTGCATGCTTATGTACTCTTTCATTTTAAGGAAAAAATTCTTTTTCATTTTTGACAACTATTGCATGTTGAAGTAGCATGACTGAAGTTATTATGTAATATTATAAGAATTTACATCTGAAGAGTAATTTAAAAAGTAAATCAAATCATAATACAGTTTGCAAAAATCATTTTTTTCTCATTTAATCATTTCTCCGCCTGCAATCAAAACCTAATGCTTCACTGTTACTCTACTTAAAAGAATTACCCCCTTTTCCCCTTAACAATTTATTTCTTAAAAGCGGGAATGGCGCAATTATTTGTAAGCGTCATTTTGACATTAACTAAGTAATCTGCTGGTAGAACAGTTTACATACTTAATCATTACGTTCTCTAACTGACTCAAGAATGCAAATTTTTTTTTCTTCGAAAGTCAATAACCGCTTTCAGAAAGTTTCGCGACACTTTCTGTTATCTCGAAGTCGTAATTATCTACAATTGTCGTTATTTTTATACTCGAGCAGCTTTTTTATCCCCCAGTTTTCAAATTCTCCGAAAATGACAAAGGAGCGCTGAGTGGAAGCTGTCAAGAGGGCCTCATTTCCGAAACATAATTTTAAAATTTGTCATTTCCGAATGCGGATAGACGGGAACAGACAGGAATCGAACGAAGAATTTTTCCCGGTGGGAGTTTAAAAGAATATATCACGCAAATTTTTCTTTGAAAGCATTGTCAGATTGGCACTGTAATTAGGGGAAATCACGTGAAATCATCCATTCCCCAATTCATGTTTTTATGTTGTACTAGTCACTTCGCTCGCAGATTCAGTCTAGGTATGCATAATTACTGACATCACGAGGTCTTCTGAAAATACTTTTGCGGGCTAATTTGATTTCAGATAAATTATTACGCAATAAAGACCTTTACCGGCAATATTTAGTGATTTATTCTTGCAGTCGGCAAAAGAATAGGTTTTTTGTATATTAGGATCATAGTCAATTTTTATGATGATTCTTTTTCTTATGATGATGACTTGTTCGGATTACTTGGACTTAACCAGCGGTTAAGTATTAGTTGTTACATATATCTAATTAT
>CM063508.1:51983950-52008950 GCA_032207245.1 Pardosa pseudoannulata
TGTCATTTGCATAGGTGTCCAAACACTTATTGGTAGACAGTGTATGTATATATATATACATACATACATACATACACACTCACACACACACACACACACACACATATATATATATATATATAGATATATAGATAGATATATATATATATATATATATATGTATATATATATATATATATATATATAAATTTTCGACAACGTTTAACTGTAAAGAAATTTTCTGATATTTCAGACCTTACGTAGATCAGGATCCTACAGTATGTCACTGGATACTTACAAAAGGAAGTGCCGTAAATAAAAGTGGAGAATCACATAAGCATTAAATAGAAAAAAACTAATTTGAATTTTGAGAAAAATGACAGCCTAAGTCGATGTATTACAAAGGTGTCGGGTAAAAAGATTACTTTTAATAGAACCACAATTTAATGCTAAGACCAAATAAGCAGTCAAGGGTGTATGTTAGCATAGGTATATTGTAACAGAATACATAATAATTTTACATGGAATTAGAAAGATGCATTAGCTTTAGCAAAACGTTTAGAATGTTTCCAAGCAACTACAAAGGGACTCATCAATCGGTAGTCAACTGTAACTCCCTCTTTTGAATGGAAGGTTCCACGAAAGGTATAAAAAAAAAACCCTCATCTTCATACGTCGAGTGGTTTTCGTGTGATACGCATACAGGCATATCCGTATATGTGTATGTTTAATGTAGTCTATTATTATACTGTGATGAGCTTTTATTGCTCTAAAGGAAAAAGAAAAATCCAAGAGCATTTCGTTTATTTTTATAAGCGGCAAGATGTCATTCAAACTCCAGCCATGAAAATTCAAAACTTGTGTTTTCTTAGTCTTTCACATCTTGTTTCGTCTCCTCTTCTTTTTCACCAATATACTTTTTATATATTTTTTCTCCTGCCCTAGAAAGGTGTTGATTCACAGCAAGACATGCGTTTTTTTTTTTTTCGTTTTTTTTTTCGTTTTGATTTTCAGTTACCTGAGAATTTTTTTTCAATATACTAGTGATGCAATCTATTTATAAAATTTATACATAGAACCGGATGTTCTGATTCGTGTGAATATTTTGGTTACAAGTTACAAATGTTATAAAATGTTACTATGTTACCTGTGTTACCATGTTAGTATGTATTACTATGTTTACATATGTTACCTATTTTCTGAATTTTTTTCCAGTTTAAAATTTTATGACTTTTTGATTTCACAAATATCGTCAGTGGCATTTTTTTAATTCGTACTGCAACTTTTGCACTGAAAAATGCCTTGCGTACTGCAAAGGGAATTCTCGAAATATCAATGTAATGTGTGTGTTCATCAGGGATTTTTCTTTCTACTTCCGATAGTAGTACAATAGAACCTCGATTATCCGAGCTAATTGGGACCGCTAGTACCTCGGATATTGGAAATCTCGGTTAATAGAAACCCTGTACAAAAACCTTTCTTGCTTGCAAATTTAAATAACTTTTAAAGTAACAAACAATAGAATGCTCTTTAAATGATAAAAATATACATATATGAACTTATGTTTCACAACTAAAAAGATTTAAAATGGAAATCAACTCTAGTAGTAAATTTAAAAAAGTAAAAGGGAATTTTTTTAACTATGTTTAAATATCGAAAGACGCATTTTCAAAAATAACACAAATCTCAAGAAAATATTGTACTTTTAAAATTTAATATACATTATTTTGTTAAATTTGCATTTTTTTAAAAAAGTCTGTTACATTTCGTTGCAAACGTTCAGAATTTCTATCATGGGCAGTCCTATCGCGCCATTTTGAACAACAGGAGATCCATCGGTGTAGCATCGTTTCTTTGCTCCAAATATTTTAGGACAGTTGTCAGTGCTTGAACACCTTCACTATGACTTATAGTCGTAGAATCCTTAAAGTCCTCATCTTAATTTTCAGCTTTATTAATGTCCGTTGACGGATTAAAAGCTTGTATGAGTTCTTCGTCCTTGAGAATTTCAAATTTTGGATGTTGATTTTCAACATCCAGCCTCTTGCAAATGTCCTCTTCCAAAACTTCCTCACATCCTTCAATTCTATTGATGATCTGAAGAAGATCCCTGTAGGTGTGTTTTCTGTCTGCTGGGATTGACCCTGTCACCTCTTTTCAAAAATTATTTTGTTGAATGATTTACGAATTACAGTTCGATTCTCTCATTGCCATGCCTGGGCAATCACGTTATGGGGAAGAAGTGCCTGTAACACGGACAACGAACTAAAATGTGTATAATTTTTTCCAAGCTCATTTTGGAAAGGAGAAAAAAAATTAGACTTCGTTATTGACTCGGTTAATCGAAGCTCGGTTAATCGAGGTTCTACTGTACTCACCAAAATTATTTTTGTGTTTTTAATTTTTTAAACTGTAACGGTTGATTTTTAACTGTAAAATGTTATTAAAATGACTAGCAGTTATATAAACCCAGCTAAACTGCAATATTGCAGAGACACTAAGACGACATCTTTTCTCTTCATCCTCCTGCTTTATACTGACATCTGGGATACATTATTTAAAATGAATAATGAAAATGTGTATATCAAGAAAGTGTAAACGTACAACAAAATGCTCTGCTTATGCATTGCAAAAACAATTTGAATACTCAGTTGTCAACGCGTTTGTCCATCAGCGATTTTTCATTCTACTTCCGACAGTAGTATCCATCGAAAATTTTTGCACGATTTTCATTTTTTTAGATTTATTTTGGTTGATTTTTAACTATAAAATGTTAATAAGACTACAAACAGTTTTATTGACCCAGCTAAATTGCAATATTGCCGAGACAGCAAGATGACATCTTTCCGCTTCATCCTTCGCCTCTGTATTGACATCTGGGATACATTATTTCAAAGAAATACTGAAAGTGTAAACTTTAGTACTGCAAAATACCATGCATACGCATTGCAAAAACAATGAGAATACTTAATTGTAAACGCTTCTGATTATTAGCAACTATTTTTTATTTTTGACAGTAATACATATCAAAATGTTTTGTAAGGTTTTTAATTTTTTAAATACTTTTGGTTTATTTTTAACTATAAAATTTTAGTAAGATTACTAGTAGCTGTATCGACTAGCTAAATTGCATTACTACCTAGACACTAAGACATCTTTTCGCTTCATCCTTCTGCCTTGTATCGATTTCTGGGATACATTATTTCAAATGAATGTAAAAAAAGTACAAACTTTCGCATTGAAAAATACCATGAATACGCATTCCAAAAACAGTTGGAATACTTGAGTGTCAATGCGTTTGTCCATTTTCCATTCAACTTCCGACAATAGTATCCTTCAAAACTTTTTGTGAGATATCTAATTTTCTAAAAATGTTTAGTTTGAAATGTAAACTTTCGTACTGCAAAATACCATGCGTACTCATTACAAAATCAACGAGAATTCTCGAAATATCCACGTATGTGTACATCAGCAATTTTTCTTTCTACTTTCGACAGTAGTATTCATCAAAATGTGTTTTTAGTTTAAGTACTTTTGGATGATTTTTATTTATTAGCAGCTGTATAAACCCTTTTAACTAAAATATTGCCGAGACACTGAGACGGCATCTTTTCGCTTCATCCTTCGGTGCTATAGTAACATCTGGGATACTTTATATCAAAAAAGTGTAAACGTACAACAAAATTCCTTGCATATGAATCTCAAAAACAACGGAAATACTCGATTGTCAACGTCTTTATCCATCAGCGATTTTTCTTTTAACATCCAACAGTAGTATCCATCAAACGTTTTTGTTAGATTTTTATTTTTTTAGATTAATTTGGTTGATTTTTAACTATAAAATGTTAATAAGATTACAAGCAGTTGTTTTGACCCAGTTAAATTGCAATATTGCCGAGAGAGCAAGATGGCATCTTTTCGCTTCATCGCTTCATCTTTCGGCGTTGTACTGACATCTGGGATAGATTATTTCAAATGAATACTGAAAGTGTAAACTTTCGTACTGCAAAATATCATGCATACGCATTGCAAAAGCAACGGGAATACTCTACTGCAACTCGTTTGTCCATCAGCGATTTTTCTTTTAACATCCAACAGTAGTATCCATCAAACGTTTTTGTTAGATTTTTATTTTTTTAGATTAATTTGGTTGATTTTTAACTATAAAATGTTAATAAGATTACAAGCAGTTATATTGACCCAGCTAAATTACAATATTTCCGAGACTGCAAGATCGCATCTGTTTGCTTCATGCTTTTGCTCTGTATTGACATCTGGGATACATTATTTCAAATGAATACTGAAAGTGTAAACTTTAGTACTGCAAAATACCATGCATACACATTGCAAAAACAACGGGAATACTCGATTGTGAAGGCTTTTATCCATCAGCGATTTTTTTTCAACTTTCAACAGTAGTATCCATAAAAAATTTTGCGAGATTTTCATTTTTTAAAGATTTTTTTGTTGATTTTTAACTATAAAAGGTTAATAAGATTACAAACAGTTGTTTTGACCCAGTTAAATTGCAATATTGCCGAGACTGCAAGATCGCATCTGTTTGCTTCATGCTTTTGCTCTGTATTGACATCTGGGATACATTATTTCAAATGAATACTGAAGAGTGTAAACTTTCCTACTGAAAAATACCATGCATACGCATTGCCAAAACAACGCGAATACTCGACTGTCAACGCGTTTGTCCATCAGCGATTTTTCTTTCAACAGCTGACAGCAGTATCCATGAAAATATTTTGCAAGAATTTGAATTTTTTAGATATTTTTTGATTGATTTTTAACTATGAAATGTTATTAAGATTACAAGCAGTTTTATTGACCCAGCTGAATTGCAATATTGCCGAGACAACAAGATGACATCTTTTTGCTTCATCCTTCGTGCTGTACTATCATCTGCAGTATATTATTTCAAATGAATACTGAAAAAGTGTAAACTTTCGTACTGAATAATACCATGCATATACATCTCAAAAACAACGGGAACACTCGATTATGAAAGCGTTTGTCCATCAGCGATTTTTTTTCAACTCTCAACAGTAGTATCTATAAATTTTTTTTGCGAGATTTTCAGTTTTTAAAGATTTTTTGTTGATTTTTAACTATAAAAGGTTAATAAGATTACAAGCAGTTGTATTGACCCAGCTAAATTGCAATATTGCCGAGAGAGCAAGATGGCATCTTTTCGCTTCATCCTTTGACGCTGTATTGACATCGGGGATACATTATTTCAAACAAATACTGAAAGTGTAAACTTTCGTACTGTATACCATGCATACGCATTGCAAAAGCAACGGGAATACTCGACTGTCAACGCGTTTGTCCATCAGCGATTTTTCTTTCTACTTCCGACAGTAGTATCCACTTAGGAAATCCTGGTCTTAATTCGCTCACGGCTTTTTTTTTTCGCCTTCCCCCGGCACCCCTCCCCCACTTTTAGGTCACGCAGGTAGTTTCGAAGCGAAGAGGGAGAACACGCTGGAAGCCACGGCGAAACGTTCGCTTCACTACAGACACTGGTTCTACAGGTATTTTCCCTCTCCTTCCTGCTTGCCGCATACCACGGCGGGAGAGCGAGCGAGAGAGAGAACGTATGCGTAGTCAGTATTTTGTCAGTCGCGCTGGCAGCACATTTCGCGCCACGCCGAAGCGCGATGTTTGTTTAGTTCGAAAAGAGTCGTCTACGGAGGTTCAGCATCATCTCACTTCAGTCGTACACCTGACTGTTCCTTGTGATATCCAAGTGCTTATCGCGGTGCTCGGCAAATGTGAGAAAAATCAGTTTTGCATTTCACGGTGCATCAACTGTGCTTTCTTTTTTTATTTGCTCTTCAGCGCAGTAGCAATGGAAAATGTAACAAGTGTGCAATAAAATTTATATGCAATGGCAAGATGCAATTTATAATTGTCGATCGAGCGGATACTTTTAAAAAGTGTTAAAAGGTAAATTTTATCTATTTTGTTTAAAAATCTAATGCAGTGACAGATGAGAAATCCGTCAGATTGAATGCGTGTGAAGAAATATTGAAATATTTTGAAATGAAATGCATTTTTAAAGAATTACTTCTTAATATCTACTGACCTGCTATACCATTAAAATTAGATAGTTATAAATTTATATTTCTAAAGCTACAAAGATTCATTTTATTGGAAAAGCCTTTAAGGAAAAGTATAACGCAATAAATTGGATGTATATCAACTGGAAAATTGGATAGTTGGTAAAGTATAAGTTTTATTGTGTATAAATAAAGAGAACCATAGCAGATTTTTATGGTGATGAAGCTATATTTATAGAAGAATCTAGTTTGTTTTGTGGATTTTCTACGATTCTGTTGAACAACTGAAGCAGAAAAACCAATAATACGCATTCCAGTCGGCTTATTTGACTGACTGTCTGTTCACAGTTTATCTTTTCCGGTTGACGAAATTCCTGGAAAAATCCAATAAGCACGCTTTGTATATGTTCAGATAAATCGAAAAAAAATGTATAACTTTTGTCTTTAGTACCATCAGCCATAAGATTAACTTCACTGTGGGAAACTCCGATTTTCAATCGCTCTGACAGTTTTCTGCTGTTAATACCCGCCAGGAAAATAAAATGACGAGGACTAACGCATGGTAAATTTCGAATTAGCCATCAACGTCTTGATCGTCATTTGATAAAATAGAATTGTTTTAGTTTTTGCATTCAGTAAGAAACATCAAATTAAAAATCAGCAGAATAATTGTTTAGATTTTTATAGTTTCAATCTACAACTATTGAAAGTGATACAACATTTTATTCAGTATTTTTTATCGCATATTTTTGAATGAAAATTCCACAACATTTTTCTATCCAATTTGAATTGTGAAGTATTTATTATTCGTTTATTTCTGAAACGAATTTTGTTTCAAGACTGTTGCAGCAATTTCAAAATATCTTAGTGAAAGAAAAATTCTGAATAGAATCAAGAAATCATAACTTCACACGAATAACAGTTTTTTTTTATTTTTGAATCTTTTATTAAGCCATTGAAAATTTAAATCGTTTACTGATTAAATAACGCAAAAATTTGTGAAAAACCATGTTTGGTGAAAGAATACAAGTCTTTTGGAATTTCTGATTAATTGATGATCATTTATCCGATGTCATGATGGAATTAGGGGAAGACGAGGAAGAAATTGAGGAGACCGTTTATTTTGACCAGTCTGTCGATGATGTCGACAATTTCATCGTCGTATCTACTCTGGTAAGTCGTATTCTATCCTTTTTTTATAACTTTGAAACCATTGGGGGGTATGTCATATATTTGGATCCCAACTCTTTTTTTGCGTTGTTATAACTTTTTTTTAATGATGTCTGTACATCTATATTTAGAGCATACGCGAAAGAAATGAATAGCATTCCTGAAACGGGAAGTAGATGTTAAAAGAGGTCATATGTCTAAACTACATGAAAAAGATTCTTTTATTCACGTGAATCTGTTCGTGTAAACTTTTTGTCGTAATTCTATATTTTGAAGATTTTGAAAATTTATTCGAGCTAGGACATTGCTTTAAATTTTTGTTAAATGATTTTAGTAGCAATTATATTAAGGCAACTATATCGACTCTGTTCTTAATATTTTTCACACGATTTTCCTTCCTTATTCTACTTACAACTGCAAAATTATATTCTACTTGATAAAGAAGGTGGTAGCAACTAGAAATTAAAATAATCCTGTATTATATAATTTCAACAAAACACTATCTATTAGGAAATAACTTATTTTAAAAATTACAATAAAGATAATTTATGTTAAGTATTGCTACTCAATAAACTTTTACAACAAATACTTAATTGCTTTCTTGTTTTTATTACTAAAGTACTTAAAAAGGAAGATTGTGATACACTGACATTACATTTCATGCAGCAATTTACATATTGCATATCGGTGAAAAGTTCATAAATTACTCTTATAAGACATTTTTATTACTATGTAAGAAGAATTAAATAAAAAATAACGTAAAAGAAATGCCTGTATTTTGTTAAATTATTATAAAAGAATAAGCAAAAATTTTATTTTAATACCTTCTCGTATAAAAGTTAAATGATTTTAGGGGCATATTAAGTTAAATTTAGTAAAACATGAAGTTAGTACTGTTTATAAGTTGTTTTTGCATTTTTCTTTTCCTACTATATTCGCATCAGTAAACGAAATGAAAAAATAATCTAAAAGAAAAGTCTTGTATTTTCTTTAAACTATTGCAAAAGAGTAACCAAAAAATATAATAATATATAGTAATATTTTCTCCTAGTACAGTTAATTTATTTTAGTATTATACTAAGTTAAGTACTTTTCAGATGTTGGTGATGCAATTTTTCTTTCTGTTATATTTACGCTAATAAATGCAATTAAATAAAATGCAATAAATAAAAGCAACGTAAGAGAAATGCTTTGTATTCTTTTTAAACTGTTTCAAAAGATTAATACAAAATATTAAATAAAGTAATAGCCTTTGATAACCGAGTAAAATGATTTTAGTAGCGTATTATATTAATATAATTGTTTAGATATCTTTTCTACATTTTCTTTTCCTATCATATTTAAAACAATAAATGCTATTTTGCCTGAAATGCAAGATGAATGGTAGATACTAGAAATTAAAATCATCTTTTATTAACTTTATAATTTTAGCAAAAAACTTTCTACTAGAACTACCCAATTTTATTATTGCTACCTTTAAGAATTTTTGAAATAAATATTTACTTATTTTCTTGCTTTTATTCAACTTCAGTTTACTTTAAAAACTTTAAACTGGAAATTGGGATATACTAATATTATTTACCATACTAAATTTTACTATACCAAAAAAAGTTTATAAATGTCTCGAAAAAAGCATTTTTTAAATACTCTTTAAGATAGTTTAAATAAAAGCGTATTGTAAAAAAATACTTGGATTTTCTTAAACTATTGTAAAAGATTGTCCTAAAATACGATAGTAATAAACTCTTGTTGAATTATTGATTTTATTGGCATATTTTACTACGATGTCTCTTTCGATGCTGATCACACGATTTTCTATTCCTATTATATTCACGTCATTAAAAAGATATTCTTTCTGATATAAGCGATGAATGGTTACTGTTAGAAATTAATTCATCTTTCATTAATTTTATAATTTTAGAAAAAAAAATCTAAGAAAAATTTATACCAAAAATTGCTGTTCATAAAACTTTTAAAAGACATTTATATTAATTTTTGTTTTGTTTTTATCATCGAAATACCGTGCAACTGAAAACTATGATGCATTGATATTACACTCCATGTTACGTTTTTCTACATACAGTTGAAAAGTTTATAAATTACACCGATGCAACATTTTATTATTTTTCTTTGATATTAAAATTAAAATAAAAATGCGAATGTAACAAAAACTCCTGTATTCTCTTTAAACTATTGCAAAAGATTAACCCAAATTATTATATTACTATTCTCTTCTCTTAGTTAAATAATTTGATTAATATATTAAAACAACTGTTATGATGACGTTCATATGATTTTCCTCACGATTTTATTAGTTATATTTACGCTATAAAAGAAAGTGATCGTGTATATGATATAGAAGAGAAGTAGTCGATACTAAAATTTAAAATAATCCTTCATTAACTTTAAAATTTTAGAAAAAAAAAACCTTCAAAAAGTTCATACAAAAAATTGCTGTTCATAAAAGTTTTAAAGGACATTTATATTTATTTTTGTTTTGTTTTTATTATCGAAATACCATGCAACTGAAAATTATGATACGTTGATATTACACTACACGTTACGTTTTTCTACATACCATTGAAAAGTTTACAACGTACACCGATACAACATTTTATTATTCTTCTTTAAGAAAATTAAAATAAAACGGTGAATGTAACAGAAACGCCTTGTATTCTCTTTAAACTATTGCAAAAGATTAACCCAAATTTTATAATAACTATCATATAGTCCTTCATATGACGAGATCATTAACATTTAATGATAATCCGCCCTCCAAAACTATCCAAGATGAATACGAATGAATAGCATTTAGTTCCTAATGACCTCAAATAAATATGCATTACTAATCTTTATATACATCCTAATGTCTTCAAAGAGCAAAATCATATGATCCAACTATTGAAAATCTCATAGATCATTACACACTACTATCATATAGCCCGTCATATGACGGGATCATTAAAAGTTTTAATTTTCCAGAATTGTAAAGTACCTTATGAGGCGGATAAAAAAATGTCTTGTTTTTTGGCTGACAATTATCTGGTACACGATCAATAATTTGTTTATCTTCACTGACCGCATGTAAGTTGCCAACGTTAATTTATCTTGTCATATTACGTGATAGAATGGACAGCAGAGGTTTTAATACTGACAGTAATTATTTATCGGTATATTTATCGGTAAAAAGCTCGCTAATCAGATGAGAAAACACAGTAAAAAGCAAAAAATCCTTAATATTCATGGGAGGAATTAAAAATAGAAAACGTATTGTCAGTATAAGCAACGGTGTACGAAAGAGAGAAATAAGAATGCCCGTACGGCGTACGGGCAAATCCGTTCCGGCCCGCACAAAATTAACATACAAGATACGGGTTAAACTTGGAAGGGATTAATAAAACTAAAATAATATCTTAATACCCAGTAAAAAAATTTAAACAGAAAATATAATGCAAAAGAAACGCTTTGCTTTTTTCAAAAAATTATTTCATACAAATTATGATAGTTATTTTTCACATCGTACAGTTAAATGATTTTATTATCATATTTGGTTAAGTCAAGTATTTAGATATTGTTCGTACGATTTCCTTTTTCTACTATATTTGCTCAAATAAATTGATATTATCTCCAAAACTTGTGCGTCGCCACTGACACAATGTAAAATAATGCCTTTATTACATTTCATACTTAAAATAAATACATACAAATAACATTTTACGTTTTTAGAATATCCTAAATACGCTAGTTTTATTTATGAAAAGGATATCTGAAATAGCATTTCATGTTGATTTCTAAAAACTAAATATAACTCCATTGTTCCAACAGATTAAATATAACTGAATAAAACTTATCCAGAGATTTTATCAATTTTTATTTTCATAACCTCGATTCACAAATTCATTTGGAGTGAATAACTTTCAATTGATTCGTGCACTGGTAGTTTTCATGTCATTTTATATTTTATTTTACACAAACTCTGTGAAAGACAAAAAAATTTTAGATTTAACTGTATAGAGGCAGACACGGGTGATTTAATGTGAAAATTAGGTTGGGTAAAAATAAAAAATAAATAAAAAAGGATCTTAAATCTGTTTCAAAGAGTTTTGACTCAAGAAATCACTATATTACTTTGATACAGTCTATTCAATCGTCTTTATCTGCATAAATTCGGATTAATGCAACATTCTTGTTTTACCATTCATATTGTTAAGTCTTTTTTTTATATTTCTTACAACATAAATAAAAAGTTTGGTTTTCCAAGGAGTCAAGAAATTAAAAGGAGCTACTGGAATGTTTAATGTATAAAAAATGCAGAATTATAAATTGTGGCATTTTTTTTTCGGAGAAAATTTCAATAAACTGCACTTCAATAAAAAAAACTCGGTAACTAGAAAAATATTTAATTACATTGTAGGAATTATTAAATATTGTATATAATATAATTATATCACAAATTAATACAATGTTAATATTATTGATTTATTCGTATATATTTTATGGTGATATTAGTTTCGGTATAAATTTCTTTGTGTTGGATTATTAACTTGTATTTAATTAGTTTTAATCGTAACGATTCTTGTCTTTGATTTTCATATAATAAGTAAGTGAGAAGTTTAAAATTAATGAAAATGAAACACTTTTATTTGAGTAAAAATGAAATAAATTATAGATATAAAGAAGAAAACATTTAGCAAGATTGATATATCACAAGCAACAAAATACAATAACTGTAAGGTTTCTTTTTAAACCTAAAAATAGAAAATTAAAGCATAATGAAAGATGATTCATACAAAAAGAGTCTCTTGAGCATTATTTCAATGTAAAAAACGACAGAAAAAAATATCCCGATTGATTCTGCATGTGTCACTAACATTGTTTGGCAACTCCATCAGCTGTCTTTTGGATGAGCCTGTTTCTGACAGCAGTCCGTAATAAAAAGCTTTATAAGAACCCAGAAATGTTCTTATTTTCATCACTAAACACACGCTAATAGAGAATAGTTGTTCGGAATTTGTATCTTTTTTGTTTTGTAATTTTTAAATGAATTTAGAATATTTCGAATAATAAAGAATGGTACATAATTAATAGTATATTATTGGCATCAATACTATTAAATTTTCAATACTTTCAAATAATTGATGTATTAAACTGTGAATGCATCTAAGTATTTTAATGTTATTACTTTTTGTCATAACTCATTTAGCGCAAAATTTATAGAGAACTAAATTATTTGCAACGTTTGTCGCTTTCAAACATAATTTAAACTTCTTCTTTCTCTTTTCCATAATGTATATGGCTTTGTTTGTGCGCGTGTTAGCTTTTAAATTACTCTTGATATAATCATAAAAATTTGTGTATTAATTTAAATAGATGTATATTATGATATTGCATCAAATAACTTAGAAATTGTTATAGAGAACTAAATTATTTGCAACTTTTTGACACTTTCAAACATAATTTAAACTTGAAAAACGATTTTTTTCCATAATGTATATGGCTTTGTTTGTGCGCGTGTTAGCTTTTAAATTACTCTTGATATAATCATAAAAATTTGTGTATTAATTTAAATAGATGTATATTATGATATTGCATCAAATAACTTAGAAAGTGTAACTATATTTTTTAATATTTAATATTAAAAATTTGGTCTGTCTTCATATTTTAATTTTTTACACATAAATAATCTATGTAATTGAAAATAAATTATGTATAGTGTAAAAACACAGGGTTATTGAATATATTTGTGTAAGAAATAGAATTGTTAATAATTAATATTTTCTAAAGCCTAGTGGAAAAGACACTATACGTTTTTTCTTCTTATGCAGAATCTTAAACAAACCACTATTATTTTAAATAAATTAATTTAAATTATTTAAAAATTATAAATGTATGCATTTTTAAGGAAAAATACTTGTATTTCAATATTTATAAATTTCAAAAATAATAGTTGAAAGGGAGTTTTTTTGGAACAATGACTTTATAGACAGACTCTAAAGGCCGGTCTCACCAAAGTCGTTTAACAGCTAACAGAGATTAACCAACGGCGGGAAGCAACTCTCCATTTAACACTTTGACGGACAGTAGGAACAAGTGAAGTTAGAAAATTAACATTATATGTTGTTGTAATTTTTAGAATATTAGAAATATAGTTTTATTCTTTCTGTTTAAATAAACTTAATTTTAATTCATTCAGCACCTTTAACCCTGTAGCAGACAGTGGTTTCGCAATGAGACCACAATTAAATATCTTAATTTTTTCTTTACTTTTGTAGACATATGAATGGTTTTTTCAATTTTTTATGTTTTGACAATTTAAACCTTAATATATGACAGCACTACATTTAATTTATTTTTTTTCTTTTGGAATATATGTAATTAAACTTTCCGTACCTGGAAAGTCAGTAATTGGATTTTTCTAACTTATAACTTCAAATAAAAGTATCTATAAAACGACTATTATAAATTGTTAAGTTATTTATTTATTAAACTATTTTTTTGCTATTTATTTATTATACTATTTGTTAAGCTATTTATTTATTATACTATTTGTTTAGCTGTTTATTTATTATACTGTTTGTTAAGTTATTTATATATTATGCTGTTTATTAAGCTATTTATTTATTATGCTGTTTATTATACTATTTATTTATTATGCTGTTTATTATAATATTTATTTATTATACTGTTTGTTAAGCTATTTATTTTTTATACTATTTTTAAGTTATTTATATATTATACAATCTATTAAGTTATTTATGTATTATACTATTTGTTAAACTTTTTATTTATTGTACTATTTAAAGGATACTTATTTATTGTTCTTACAATGTAATTAAAATTTTAAAAAGTATTATATTCACGCTGTACAAGGGGAGGGTTTTATCAGTTTAACTACCTCTCAAACCCTCCTAAAGGTATGCCCCTCTAAGAAATGTTGAGAAATATTTTTATATATTTTACATTCATAAGGTTCATAGATAACATTTATAAACTAATTTCATTAAATTCCAAAGAATTTATGTTCGTGACCTTCAAAGGGTTAATTAATCTGCAGCTATAACCGTCATGGAGCCAGCGGACTATAGACACTAAGTAATGGCACGTTGGTTGCTATAACAGCAAACATTTGAACTTAAATGACAGGTTTAATGACTTAAATAAGCAATTTTTGTGTGCAACAACGTATTTTTGGGAGTTATACATGAAATGTTAATTTATAATCAAACAAAAATAAATAAAGGAAAAAAAATTCAAGAGAAAACACGATCGCACACTCCCTTTACAACTACGTGCATACTGAAGCTGAAAGTCGTGTAAAAGGGGGAAAACAAATTCAACCTAAAATACTGTTTCTAAAACGTGACACCAGGCTTCTACTTGTACCTCGGCAAATGCAAAATTTGTGCCTCTATAGCCGTAGTGTCTAAAAACGACAATTTAGTTTTGGATGGCTATTGCCATCATACCACACAGTGAACTTCGTTTTGACGACTGTAGACACAAGTGTCCGTCAACGTGTTAAAAAGATATTAATCGCGGTTAGCTGTTAAACGACTTTGGTGGAACCGGCCCTAGATCTATAAAATAGTTGTTCTAATATCTAGCTTGGTCCTAATCTGCTTCGGAAGACGTCGAAATAAAACCGCACTTCGTCTTAAAGACAAATAAACTACGGGCAAATTTGAGGTTGATCACACTAAGAACCTAGTATTAAAACCTGCAGGTGTACAAATGCATCACGTTTGTCTTTAGTTCCATCAGCCGTAAGATTACTTTCATCGTGAGAAACTCCTATTCTCAATCTCTCTGACAGTATGGGGCTGTTAATACTAGCCATGAAAATAAAATGACGAGGACTAGCGCATGAAAGATTTCCAATTAGCCATCAACATCTTCACTCATCATTTGCTTAAATATAATATTTTTAATGTTTGGATAAAATAAGGAAAATTAAAATAAAACTTAGAAGTATATTTGTTTAGATTTGTTCAGTGGAGCTTTTTATGTGTTAGTTTTAAAATGCCATTTGCACTTTTTTGAACTCCAAACAGAAGTAAAACATCCTATACGCTTTAATTCTCAGAGCAGAAGCTGGACAAACGACAAAACGGAAATTCAGCCACTATGCACCAGTATCTCTATTTCAAACATTTTAGTTTTAATTTTGTGTAAATGATTAATTCTAGTCATTTTCCCAAATATATATTTGGTAAATACAGAATTAATTTTCTCTTTATTGTACTTATTTCGACAATATTTTATTTTAAATAAAAATAAATTAACATCTTTCTGATATATTATACTACCTAGTTTTGAAAGATGAACAATGGCCGAATCGATAGAAAGCTAATCTTCAGTATCGAAATTCGCGGGTTTGAATTCCACGGGATGTTCATAGACATTCTGATTCGGCTTTAATCAGTAGGTCCCGTTTTCAATTTTCCTCATGTTGCAAAAAAAGGGAAACGTAACGTTCGAAACCAAATCTATTTTTAGATTATTGATTACTTTTAAATGTGGAGTCGGCATATTTCCCCAGTAACCCAAGTGAAATCGCACTGCTAAAATGATTCATGAATAAAGCCCAAATGTGTATAGAATTAGCTATAAATTGCTTATTTTCTTTTTTTATATATGCAATTATATACTAGACACTATTAAATTCTATAATATTTTACTCTTAGAAACAGTACAAGTTTTTATAAAACATAAATTTAGAGATGCTTTAAATAAATACAAAGATTTGAGTAGAAGACTGAAATACATCTCAACAATTTTTACAGAAGTAAAAATACTAACATTTCTATAATCTATAAGAATTAAAAAAAAACTTTCAAAAATTAAATTTTAATGAAATGAACTATTAAAACAGCCTTTACTTTAATAAACATTCTTTAAATTGGATTAAAAAATAAAAAAATAATTATAATATATGCTGTAATGATTAAATTACATTTTTTGGAAAGGGTATCGTGTTTCCTTAAAAAACTCCAAGATTTATTAGAAATTATGCATAATTTTTCATCATAATTTCATCCAGATTTTTTTTCTTCTGAGTGCGGCTCACAGAAGAGAATGCTTAGCGTGTGGAAATCTTTCTGCATATTTGAATTTGATAAGTTCATGCTTAATTGAGCTTCACATTCTGCCACGCATTCATTCCTACACGAATATCGATCTGTTTTATTTCCCTTTCGAAACGAATTTGGTGAGATTTTCACGCATGATCTTATTTTCTAGTTTCTCTAGATTCTTTTACGCATGTATATATATATATATATATATATATATATATATATATATATATATATATATATACATATATGTGTGTGTACATATATATATATATACATATGTATGTGTATAAATATATATTTACATACATATATATACATACACATACGTATTTATATATACATATACATAAGTATACATATACATATATATATATATATATATACATATGTATGTATATATATATCTATAGTGTATTATATATATATATACATATATATATATATATATATATATATATATATATATATATATATATATATATATATATATATATATATATATATATATATATATATAAATTAGATATAAATGTATGTATATGCACACACATATAAATATGTATATAAATATATTTATACATATATATATGTGCATATATATATATATATATATATATATATATATATATATATATATATATATATATATATATAACGTATCATTAGAAAAATCATATTTTAGAAAATATACTAGAATATTTAAGTTCAATCTAATGAAAATTGTATTGTGTATATCCTGTAAAAATGTCACGAAAAAATATTAAAAATTTTTGATATAACATGTGCGTTACATGAAAAAAGTTTGAGAAAAATCGAGTTGAAGTTTTGTAAGTTTAAATTTATTTATAGTAAATAACGGACATGTTTTTATTCATAACTGTTCTCAATATTGGAAGTTTTTTACGCTGATTGTTTTAAAATGTGCAGAACTAAATTACATCTCACATATATTTTTTCTGAAAAATCGAGAGTTTTTCAGTTTAACAGTATGACCCCTTAACCAAGATTGTATTTAACTTACACTGCTTCCTGTATAACTGCTTAATTTAAATGTGGCCTCTACTGCTAAAAATCCCCCCATACCACCACCAATGGTCACACTGGTCCATTCTCCTCTATTCCACTTTTTCAAAGACATCACTCCAAAGGTTCCGGTAAGAGTGTTAACGATATAAATTAAATGATTCTGAGTGGTAATTATACCGTCTTGGACGCTAATGGCCACGTTTTAAAAAACTTTACTAGTCTCACCTTACTCCAAATAGCAGGATGATTCATAAGCGTTGCAATCACGTGCCAACAGGATTTTTTCCCTCTTTATTCCATCTGTTTGAGTAATTGCATCCGAGCAGGCTCGAATTGCACTCATATTGCTTCGAGAAGCACCTGAAGAGTTTTGCTCCCAGAGCAATCTAATTTTGGATTGTGGAGAGCGCGTGCAAAAATAGTACGGGCGGCATATTCAAAATCCGCCTTATAATAATTCCCCTCCCTAGAGCTCGAAATAGAGTAATGGAATCCAGGAGGTGTCCTGTTAGCCCATTATAAAATGCCATTTCAGGAAAGAGGTTTATTAATAAATATCTGTCATTTAAAACTTTCATTGTACGCTGTTCTTGCAAATAAAAAATAAATTTAAGCATCATTTATTACTGTAGTTAATATTGCTAGCTTTTGTTATCACTGTATTCTAGATCTGCAACTTAAAATTAAAGCCATGTTTTACATAGAGCTTTAATCCTTTGGAGTCTATTGGACATACTATGTGTCCCAACCATGTAAACAAATTGTTTTCAATACTACTTGCTTTTATATGCCCCACCTAAAATGTCTAATGGGACACATATGCTTTTATATGCCCCACCTAAAATGTCTAATGGGACACATATGTCCCGGTCGTTAGTGTAAACAGAGCCTACTATACATTCATTAAAATATAACTTCTTGATATAAGTATTCACATTTTTTAAAGTATGATCGCAGATATAACACAAATAAACAAAAAATAAATCAAACTCCAAATGGTTAAATGATGTTTTTTATTTATGCTGTCCTTATGGTCAAAATTTGCTTGTAAAATTCGTATAAAATAGTGATATGAAGTTTAGTTTTCATATCAAAAACTTCTTTTGCCGCTTGATCAGATGCACACTATTATTACAAAAGTAATCATTAAAACTGTTTAACCCTTTCGTGGGCCGTGGGAAGATTACTTTCCACCTACACGATTTTACAAAATACACCTGTGGGAAGAGCAAAACGCATTATAATATATTGGTTTTGTTATTGAAACGACGGGAAGACTGATTCTTTCTTAGGTTTTGAACTGTCATCAATTGTTCGATCGATTGAATAAAATTAGCAGCTCTCTTTTGAAAGTTTGGAAACGTGGAGTGAGAAATAAATGGCCCTCGAAAGGGTTAATTAAATAAAAACTGGATATACTAAAAGTAAATTTCTTACAAAGATAGTTTCAAATTCGATGCCATGAGCACACGCACAAATGTTTTATATTAAATAATACATATATTTTATACTATATAACTAGTCTATATGTTAGGAAGTCTTTTTACTAAGTAGTCCCTATTTCTTTGTTATATTTACTATTTTCCTTAAGTATTCGCAAAGTCTTGATTAAAATGTAAAGACACATTTATTCTTCTCAAGCTTGTAGACTTTATACATCGATTCATTCCTTTTTATATATTTCTCTGCTGACTGCTCTTATACGTTCTGTTAACACTTGTTTCCCTTCACTTCACAGGCTCGCTCTTGACAAAGTGTATTAAAATGACGTCATAAAAAATACAAGTACAAGCCTTACAATAAATACCAATACACATCCACACACGCAAGCACGCACACACACATACACATATACTAATTAATATAAGTTCTTTTCGTAAAAGCAAAGTACATTTTTCATAACTACATAAAATATTGCTCTAATTGATTTGAATGCATTTGAATGCATTTGTAATAGTTTTCCCTTGACTTTCTCGTATACTCATAATAAAAGAAAACTATTTCCTTAAGTCATGTTTCTTATTTTACTTTAAAAAAACATCTAATCACTATTATATGAATAATAGCTTTTAGCTACACTAACATGCTATTTTTGGAACATAAATAAAAATGTGCATTGCCCGGAACCACTATTTTACGCGACGATAAATTGGAGGCAAGTAGCAGGTAAATCCAAAGTAGCGGCCGAACTATGGCCGAATAGTTAGAGTGCTGGCCTTCGGTACTGGAGTTCATCGGTTCGAATCACAGTATGGCATGGATATTCTTAGTCGTTTGAAATCGGCTTTAAGTAGTAGGTCCCGGTCTCATTAACCCACGTGTTGCAAAAAAGTAGACCGTAGCGCTCCAAAACAAACCAAACCAACCAAACCTTATAAAACGCGAAGTGCGTCAAAATGACTCGTCCCGTAAATCTAGTGTTAAAGATAATTAATCAGGAATTGTGTGTTTAAGTCAGAAAAGTTTAAAGTTAGATCTTTTCGATAGACCATCAAAAACGATAGTAATCCATCAAAAGTTTTTGCTTCATAAATCATAATTAGACTGGTATCTTCCTCTTACGAATAATTACGAACATCCATTCACACCAGTGCTATTTGGACCCATAGACTCCGTCATAGAAAGAAGGTATTTTGCGTGTTAAGCCATCTTCTTTCTTCTACAAAGGGAGAATCGGGTAAAACTAATTGGTATTTACATTGTTCTTAGAGAGATATTGGGAATAATATTATGCAGTAGATATAGATAAAATTTATATCCTTACTTCTCAGAAATTTCTTGAAAGTGATATAAAGGACAACAGAATTCCTTAAAATAAAAGGATAAAAACTAGAAATATCAGCCTATCATGAAATACCATAATATAAAATCTTAGCGTTCAGACTTCCGGATACAATTCATTGATGCAAATACTATAACGAGGGAAAGAAGCAATTAAAAAGAGTATCATGTAAACTGCTACTTTCGTTTGCCGGAACCCAAATGTTGATGGAAAACAGCTGTTTTGCTATAATGTACGAGTTGAAAATTTGGTTACTCTAAGTCAGAATCCACTCGAGATATTGTGTTCACATACAAATATATACACACAGACACTATTTTATAATTGGTATTTCCCAACTCCAAACCGTGGAGATCAATCAAAATGTCGAGGTCGGATTCTTGGATGATTATACTATTTTTCCTATACTCCGTGTATAAAAAAATTAATATCCATTCTTGGAACCATTACTGAATCTCATATTACCGATTTGTTTGCTGTGAATAAGTTTTTATAGTTATTTCTTTTTTTCTAACACTCAAGAAACAATATTTATCGGAAAAAAATAAGGGCTGTCGTATGTAAACTTGTTCAGTTTTTGGTTTTCTTTGTAGTTTTCTTAAGCGTACGAACTAATCTTGTGAGACTGAAAATGCTGGCAGAAATAATTGAGTATTATTCTGGATCAACTAGGCAGAACTATACCGAATCGTTAAATCTTGATGGCTTTCTACTTATATATCAAAGGTATTTTCTATCAGAGATACTTATTTTATGGCTTTCTAGATGAAGTGTTAAATACTTATATAGTTGGCAGTCTGTTGTACAAAGAAAATCGTTACGCAGCCATAAATAAAATAATAAATCTTAAATCTTGCTCACAAAATTGTATTTTTAAATCTATTAACTGGGCATTAAGGTAAGAGTGTATATCTGTTTGCCCGAAACTGGTGTGAAAACTACATGTTTCTAACTTAAAAACTGTCAAACATAACTAAGAATGAAAAGCAAGAGAATTGTTTACTTTAGAACGGTATATTTACATCTCGGAGAAGCTTTCTAATTCAAGTAACTGAAAATACCTTTAATGTGCAATAAATCTTTTTTAAAGTGAAAGGGTGTTCATCACGTTCTTTTCCTTGCTTTAAAACAAATTTAAAAAATTGTCTTGCAGACGTACAATAGAGCGATTTCATGCAACGTCATGAATGGCTTTAATGCCCTTCCCATTCATTTTCATGTTTACGATAACCAATAGGCAACCAATAAACTGCTCTTCCATTTGAAATTAAAGCCAGAATCGTCATAAGTTGAGATGTGCATTACTGCGTGAAATCGTCCTATAGTGACACCGTTCGATATGAAGAGGATAGCTCTCTAATGTTAATATCCCTCCAATTATCTTCTATATTAATAAACAGGAGTTTGTGTGTCTAATTCTAAATACGATTACGATTCAAAGGTGAGAACTACATACATGAGATTTGGTACAGGGATTCTACGTGATACCTTCCAAAACTTCCCAAAGAACTTGTCTTTTTAAATCTGAGTTAATTTTTTATTTATTTTATTTTTAAGTGATTTTTAACAGGTTTTACTTTTGATTTTAAACATTTCTTTCAAAATGAACTACAGACAATAAAGCTGACGTAAATGTGCTTAAATAAGACAGTCAACAAACGGGATTTAAAGTAAGAAATTACATCATGATGCATATTCCCACAATGGCTTTAACGTAATTTTAACTTGTTTTAGCATTATGACGCTATTCCTTGAAATATCTCATTTATTTGCATCTTTTAAATCTGTTTTGATACTTTACTATCTATGTTTATTATTAAATGAAACAAAACTATTCTCCTGTTCATAGCATCGTGTAAAACTGTACCTCTGATACAATTTAAATTTTTTATTTATTTTATTTTAAGTATTTCAGAAAACATTGTAATTATGTTATATTTTATAATCCATTTTAATTCTTGTTCAGGATAGCAAAATCTGTACAATTCATTGAATCAAAATACTTTTTTAAACTTTAAAAACTGTTATGAAATTTAGAGCTAACGGCTAAAACTAAGATTTTCTTTGTTAAAGTAATAAAACACTCGATTCATTTGCACACGCTTAGTGCCAGACTAATTTCCTCCTGATTTTTTTTTCCTTTTCGTTTCTCCTTTTGACTGGCTTTTATATGTCTTGTCAAACATTTCCTTTTACTTCACTTCAAGATTGAATGATCGTTGTACATAAATACATTAATAATACCGTAAAGAAAATACTCATAAGTTTTAAAACCAGTGGCGTGCGGTACGTTTTCATGCAGTGTGTGCAGAGAACATGAATTTTCCAATAAATCTTTAATTATTGAGACATCTGAGTTCTCATATGTTCAGCAAACGTAGCACCACATCGCGGCTGCCGCTGCGATGCCGACAAACCGAATGTCTATTCCACGTGCAGAGGATTTCGCTGCAAGCTGGCACAATAGAGCGAATTGTTTTTTGTTCGATCAGTGGATTAAATTATATTTATTAATTGTTTTTGACATTTGAAAATCATATATTCTGCGAAAAACATCTTGACAGTTTTTAAAAACAAATCCAGGAATATGGTGTTACATAAATAACTTATATACTGTAAGACAAAATGAATGGTAAAATTTTGACTGTTCTGTTAAAATTCGTTTCTTTAAAACAAAACAACATTGTTTTTCAGCTAATTATTTCAATAAATATAACACATCACCGAAATTAATTTACCACACTAAAACATTTCACTTTATATTGATGACATACTTCTTTTATATTTCCATGAAAACAAAATCTTACAATATATAAATTTAAACATTAACCGTCTGCAAAATCGTATGGCCAGTTAATCAGTTAAAAAACAAAACAAAAAAATATCCCCGCTCTAATACAACGTTTAATAAACCGTACCTTCGGATAATTCTAAATGCCAAGTGCAGGAAAAATAGCTGCACTTGCCTCAGCGCCATAGCATGCTGTTCTTCTCCAGTAGCCCATACATATAAAGCGTGATTTTCAATTTAGTGGTCAATGAGTACACATCAGAACTTCCCATGTTCGTTTGCGCGCTACGTGGTGCAGCACCTAGTACTGCACGCACTGCAGGAATACAAGCAAGCAAACCAACATAATATTTGAATACATTATAAATAATATTTATTATATATCATATAAAGATAGGTAGACATAGGTGCAGAAAATTATTGTCCCTCGTAATTTTGCCAGGGTGTGCAGTGCACACCCTGCACATATGGACCGCACGCCATTGTTTATAACCCTTATAATTCTCTAAACAATCTTTTTGAGGTTTATTGATGTTTTTTCTACACGTGATTGTACAGAGATTTTTATATACCTTGAAATTTATATTTCTTAAATTACTTTTTTCGTACTTACAAAGAGAAACGCTTCTCGCACAAATTTTCCATGTAAAAAAGAAATAAGCAACTTATTGTCGATTACATACACAGTTGTTTCTATACAAAGTAGAAAACCAATATTAACTAACACATGGTTAAATGTAACACTTGCTTAATAAAAAAAAATTATCTTTAGTACTTTAATGCAGGTAATTCAAGAAAAGACAAGCATAGATAAAAGAAAAAGTTAATTTTAAGTTTTTATTTGTTAAAAAAAGACCAAATAAATCAAACCATGAACGTAAATAACCTGTGGAATATTGAAAACAGATTTATAATTTTGTATTTCCGTGTAGAAAAATTAGAACAGTAATTTAAAGCAATAAATTTTTTGGATATTTTAATCAAATTTAGAGTACTACATTCTTGTAGACTGAAAAAGAAAATGAGAAAAGTAGGGTAACATTTTGTTACACAGTAGAGAGCACAGAAAACATATTCCGATGGTTAGATGGTAGTTCTGTATTTGAAATATGTGTTTTTTCTATTATTATTCTTTCATTTAGAGACGTCTCTACGGAGAACATTCAATCGCAATGTTAACTTAACCCAAAAAAACATTCATCTTAATATGGAAGTAAACCTGTAAGATGTTTGCAGTTACGGTATTTGCAGTTACAACAGAAATTGTTAGAGTTATGTCTGATGTCAGGGCAAATGTGATTTCGGAATAAACTTGTATGTTTGCCCGGTAACGTAAGGTTAAAAAGAAACCTGAATCATTTTAACCTTATAAACTGCAAATAAAGACCTTCTCTGTCAAGCCGTTTAAGTACAAGTAGATAAATAAAAACTTGTTACGCTACGGTTACACACATAAAAGCTCAAAATAGATCGATGCGGTTTTCTAAAAAATGAATCAAGGACAATTTTTAATACGGCTTCTTTAAACCGTAATCCTTTTACTTCGCTGGTGATTCATCGAATGCTGTTTTTTTTATTATTTCGTAGCGTTAAAACACGATACAAGGGCTATTTCTCACTAAAAGGCAGACTAACAAACTTGTAAATCTGCAGAATAAAATAATACTTAATGAGTTTCTAATACCTAGATTTTTTTTCATGAAAAGGGGAGGGTGTATGGAGGGAATAATTATAGTCTAATAATGGCCCATTGAATCAATAATTTTTGATGGCTTAATCATTATCGCTCACCTGAACTTCGCACGAAGTACCTATTTTTATAGACGCCCCTTGTATTTACAGTGACATATATTCTTACGGATGGATTAAATATAAATTTATGGATAGAAAGTACAAAATTTTGAAATGTATTCAATTTTTATGAAAAATATACCACTCATTGTAGGAAAATGGCTTAAATATATAAGCACAAATTTGCAGATTGGTGAGCCATGTTAGCTTTGTCGGCAGAGGCGTAAAGTAAATAACAGGAGGGTTGTGGATTTGTTCATGACTGGAGGTTGTAGAGGGTTGAGGAACTCCAGTTAAAGATCTGCTGCCTTCA
>CM063508.1:52013950-52051450 GCA_032207245.1 Pardosa pseudoannulata
ACCAGGCAAATACTTAATAGAAATGCTTTGTTTCTTCACATTAAATTTAAGGAAACGACGAACGCGTTTTACATAGTCAATAGTCAACCATGCATCTCTTGCTTTGAGAAATGTTGTTTTTGAGGACAGGGTAATTACTCGGCTTAACTTGTCACTATAGAGCAGAGGTGGGCAAAAGCCGGCCAGCTGGCCAGATCCGGTCCTTTTGCTTATTTTATCCGGCCCGTTGAAAAATCCTGCATGCAATTTTTTTAATCTCTTACATGCGATTTTGTTGAAATTAACAGTATTTGTATGCTTAGTGTGCATATAAATAATGAAAAATGTATAAATAATAGAGTGTATTATAATTTGAACAGCTGTAACCATATCTCTATTTTAATGTATACAACATACATACTCTCATAAAGCTTGTGGTTGGCTTACTACATAGAATTGAACGAGAATTCCTCTCACTCTTCGATTATTCTATTTTATAGGGCAATTCTATTTTAACGTTTGATGTTCGTCTTTTCTTTTTATAATCCTATTTACTATTATATTACCAAAATGTAATATAAATATAAAAATGTAATAACTATGATCAAAATAAAATAATATGTATCGTTAATATATAAATAAATATCAAAATAAAATCTTTCATTATCTGATTTATTTAATGACCATTAATTTAATATAATGGATCATTTTTCTATAAAAATTACGTCACATATTTTACTGGGCAAAAATTGTTCGCATATACACCTAAGTAAGACAATTTATTATTACTATTATCTTTTATTAACTGTCAAATTTCTCTGAACAAATGATTTAAAATGATACTTATAGTGTTTTTGTCCAAAAGATTTCTTGGATAGGGAAAAAACCCCACCCAAAACATTCGCGTGTGCATGAGTACGCGGTATAGTCCTTCGGCACGGGAAACATTTTGAAAATTTCATTTTGTCCCGCCCTTAAAAGTATTTGCACACTCCTGCTACACAGAGACTAAAAAACGATTCTTCTGTGGTCAAAGAATATCCAAACAGCAAGAATAATTTAATATTAACTTCTAATAATTTTGAACTTATTTCATAAAAGAATAAAATTTATGGTTTTATCAGTTTTCTATTTCACCCCATGACATACACTTGAGGAAAGACATAAAATTGTTAATTTGGTATCAGTTTTGTTTTATAGTATCTTGCAACAATTACTGCTTCCCTCATAAAAAGATTTATAGAGAACAAATATCTGTGTTGATATACTTCTGTGGACTTCTGTTTCAATTCATAATGATGGACAATGAATTACTGTTTTCAAAAGCAATAAAATTCGATGTGTAGAAGGTAATTGACTTCCAAGTCAATGAAAATCGATATATGCCATGGGGTCTGCATTTTCTGTTCCGGTATTACATTTAAAGGTGTTATTATTTCAGATCACACGCAAGTGCTGGCATCACGCAACGACTTCTTGCCCAACAATGGAATGACCTCCTATATAAGTGATAAGAAAGTGTTTTGTTGCCACGTTTTGTTAAGATAAGATTTTTATTAAGGAATACCGTTAGCTCATGAATTAAAAGTTAATTTTTTATGCCTTAATAAGCCAATTAATTACTGTGCGACAAATCGGTAGATGAGGAAAAGTAAGCTTTTGGCTTATTGTATTTAGTATTCAAGATAAAACTATTGCAAACCGTTAACTGTTCTAAAAATGACTTGACCGTTCTCATGGATTGGTTGTTGTTATTATATTGTTTAGAGACAGGTAACCACGTTTGTGTAATAATTCTTATTTTAAAAAATTGAAAAATTTTTTTATTAGCTTATTTTAAAAATCAAACCTTTAGCTTTCAAAACAGTTTTCAGTTTGTTTATAGAAACATTAAAAGTTGAGATACAGTTGTCTAATTTCCACCGGAAGTGCCGGTAAGATATCGAAAGCACGCAGTTAAAGGACTGGACTTAACTGTTAGGATAAAAAAGTTGTAAGAAGCGTATTATGGCTTTTAAGCAAAGAAGTAAAGTATTGCAGCATATTTCTAAATGCTCTTGAAGTTCTAAAATACATCTTTCCTTTTTATCTAATAAAAGCTCCAAATTAGATTTCGGAAAACCTGCTATTTTTTGCTTACCCACCAGGCATTAGCTGTGGGATCAGTTAATACTACAAGATTTTTTATATAAAAATTTAAAAAATGGATAAAATTAGAAAAAAAAACAGGAGTAGAATGAAATCATAATTATTTACTTTGTAACAGACAAAAAAACTTTTAAGTATCTTAAATTTGTGTATGATTTTATAAGTATTTAGAAACTTATAAACCAAAACACTTTAGTTTGGTTTGGTTTAGAGTGCTACGGTCTACTTTTTGCAACACGAGCGCTAATGAGACCGGGACCTACAGCTTAAAGCCGATTCCGAAGGGCTACGAACATCCATGCCACTGTGGGATTTGAGCCCACGAACTCCGGTACCGAAGGCCAGCACTCTAACCAATCGGCCATCGTTCGGCACCAAAACACTTTAAAACGATACACTTTAAGCATGCACTGATTTTCTTTAGAAAGTATGTGTCCCCTTGAAGTTAGTTCACTGTATCAAGACTTCAATTTTGAGCATGTATATTGCAGTTCTGTAACACGGGGATAGAAAAGGTTAACATTGTTGAAGTAAAATTTCTGACAGTTTGGTATATGATCTAGATTTGCATTAATATGAAAGTGGTAATCATCGTTAGACCTAAGGATATCAGCGAATATAAAAATTATTTGAAGTACGTTGTTTAGCATTTGGAAATTAGTTTATGACTATACTTCGTAATATTATTGCTATTTAATCACTAGCACATGATAGAAATACAAAACATACTCCTTCGGTATTAATAAAATTTCATAGTGCAAAGCTTTAATCATCATAAGAAAAAATTGAGACTGACTTTTACTTAAAAGAAAAATATTTTCCATATATCTGCGTTCAGCCAACAGTCCTAAGAAAAGTAAAATACAGTAAAGAATACTACATGAAATTATTACAGGGGAAAGTATTATATTTTATATACTTTCTTTATAAGATAACAAATAAGAAAAACCATCATTCTGAGGTAAATAATCTCAATATATAATTATAATGAAGGTTACTTTCAAATGATACATCTCTAACTATTGTTTTAAAGTCATCGTAAATCCTACATGCTTAATCTTCTTTTATTTATTCTAAGAGATGTGTTGCTGGATTCATGCAAAACAGAGAAAAGCGTAGTGCTAAAAAAAATCCTATTTTCCAAACCTTTCTAAGCTGCCATTAAGGTGAATATGCAACAAAGAATGGTAACTGGCATGATTACATAGGAATTTTAAATACTTTTTTTTATATGATTACAAGTAAGGAAAATTTCCGTTCTAAGATAAATATCTTGGATGTCGATTTCTAACAAAGGTTACATTCAAATAATACATCGCTAATTATTGTTTTATAATCAGCGTAAGTCAAATATACTTACTTATTTGTTATTTCATTCTAAAAATTCATTATTTGGATAATATGCAATAAAGAAAAAGGTGATGTTTAATTCTTTTCTTAAATCTTTCTGAGCTGTCATCAACCCATTAAAGCCCAACGTCCTCATTTGAGGACAGTCAAAAAATGGTTTGTAGAGTTTTTGTTTTCTTGAAACGATTCTTCCTTTTTAATGGAAATATATATTAATCTTATGAATAATCTCCCAAATTTTCAAATATGATCTTATCTATAATTGTGTCCTTTCGATCGGCATTTTATGATTTTCAAGCTTAGAATATTAACACATTATGACCGGCATTCTGAACGTATACCGGTCAAAATCATGGTGAATAGCCATATCTGTCATAAGCCATCTCTTTTCAGTACTTTTCTCATATATGATAGCAAATAAATCTCTTATCACGAAGTGTTCCCCCTTTTTTTAAAGACATCTTATTATGTTTTATTAAAATGACACCTCCTCACTAATGATGACTTGATGTCATTTTAAAGGTGTTTAAATTTTATATTTTGTTTTACTTCCAGGTGTCTATAATAGCTTCTATGTTAGGTATTTACTAATATATAGTCATCAGAAATATCCGGGCGTTAATGGGTTAAAGCACTATTTACACTCCCTTAATATCTGCGATCTTACTCTATTCCATTACTGGGAGAACTTAAAAGTTCATCATTGCGTAGAGTGGTTGCTAGTCATAGAACTTCACTATACTGATCTATTTTTAAATTTCCTATTTATGGCATTTTGCAAATTAGCTGTCATCGCGCATTGCACACATGAGCGTTAAAATCAGATTTGACTTTATTTGCATTTAGAACAAAAGCATCTTTTATTCCTGAACCGTCTTAGTATTCTGTACACGCAACTTTATATGGAGTGGTACATGTTGGAAGACATGCGTGATTTAAAATCCTGAGAATGAATAAATGCGTGTGTGAGAAACTCTAGTTGCACACGAACCCATCCCTTGGATTCCGCATTAATCTGCTGAGTCCCGTGGTGAACTTGGAGAAGTTTGAAGTTCAGCGCACTCGTGGACCAATATTGCAACCGAATGTTAATTAACGAAATTGAGGGATTACAACATATACTAATCCCCAAGATGAAACCAAAATACTTTACACCAGTCATTTTAATCAGGAGACATGCTTAATGACTTGAGTCATTGTTTGGATGTCTAACTTCTAGGTAATGCTTTTTGTTCGACTAATTCGAACGTGAGAGAATGAATAATACTTGATCAAGTAACCTGTGAAAAAACAGTTCTCCAAAGATTTAATGCAACTTACGGATGCATGTAACTGTTTTACATCATATTTATATCATATGTGACAGGAAATAATTTAAGGGGACAAAGAACTTTTTAAAACTTTATTAAATGTTTTTATAAATTTAAAATCTGAGCTAAAGTATAAACTATTAACTCAGAATTTCGAAAATTTGTAGAAACATCAATACATTAATTTTTTTTCTTAAAACCAATCAATAATTTTTTTAAATTTATTTTAATAGTATTTTTTAAAATTTTTAAAATGATCTTTCTGACTCCATTTTTCATAGATTTCTACAAGATATTTATTAGACTTTCCTAAATATATTAAAATTAATTTGGGTATTCCTTTTAAATTTCAACTTTATTTAATCTATTAAAACTCAATTTAAGTTTGGGAAGCTCGAATTTTTCATGAAAATTATTCGTACAGACTATAAGTATTAACAATTCAATCTGTATACAAAAAAATTACACAGATATATTCAAAATATACTTTGAAGTAATAAGAATGAAAAACTAAAACTAAATAAAAAAAAATTATTTTTGCAAGAAAAATTTTAAAAATCAGCAAATTATTTCAAAAAGTTGATTTAAAAAAAAAAAACTATCTGATATTTAAATTATTTTTAAGTGCGATTTTTAATTGCTTTTAATTATGATTATTTTGTTATAATTATGATATTTTATTGAAAATTATTTTAAATTTTTTAGCTATTTTGTACTTTAGTTGTATACAAAGTTTCATAAATTTAAATTAATAATTTTTATAAACGCATTGCAACGTCTGTTGACGTCTTAAAACACCACTCCTCATTCAGTGAACGAAGTACTGGGTACCTGTTCATAATATGCCTAAACAGAACATTAATTATGAATAAGATTATAATATTTAGATATTCATTATCATATCAAGAATATCTAGAAAATTCAAATTAATAATTTTCCTAAACGCATTGTAGCGTCTACTGCCCCCATATAACATTACTCATCATTCAATAAACAAAGCAGTGGTTACCTGTTCGTAATACTCTTAAATAGAACATTAATGATGAATACGATTATAATTTCTTGATAATAATTTTCAAATTATGAATTCCCATAAAGCTTAATAATTATCATAAACGCATTGTAACGTCTACTGTCCTTATGAAACTCTACTCATCATTCAACGAAGAAAGCACCGGGTACCTGTTAGTAATACTATTAAAGAGAACATTAATGATGAATACGATTATAATTTCTTGATAATAATTTTCAAATCATGAAAACCTATAAAACTTAAATTAATAATTTTCATAAACGCATTGTAACTCCCAATGTCCCCATAAAACTCTACTCATCATTCAATGAAGAAAGACCGGGTACCTGTTCATAATACTCTTAAATAGAACATTAATAATGAATACGATTATAATTTCTTGATAATAATTTTCAAATTATGAATGCCTATAAAAATTAATAATTTTCATAAACGCATTGTAACGTCCACTGTCCTTATGAAACTCTACTCATCATTCAATGAACAAAACACCGGTTCCAATTTTTAATACTCTTAAATAAAACATTGGTGATGAATATGATTATAATTTCTAGATATTCATTTTATAAATCGTGAATATAAAAGCTTAACATAGTCACGGTTCAAGGATGTATTTATGTATTTATTTATTTTTGCCTTTGCACTGGACCGTAAGTGTGTTCCCTCGACTCCCCTACTTAGAACAGGCACGTCCTTGGAATATTCTTAAAATATCGTCGGTCGAAGAGCGTGAACAAATCATGCATGCCATTTAAGAAAAAAATGTTTTCGTTTACGGTCTGTCGGCTTAATGT
Organism: Pardosa pseudoannulata; assembly: GCA_032207245.1. Lineage (NCBI taxonomy): Eukaryota > Metazoa > Arthropoda > Arachnida > Araneae > Lycosidae > Pardosa > Pardosa pseudoannulata. The sequence continues at coordinate 52,020,565 of CM063508.1, forward strand.
CCCCTTATCTGTCCGAGATCTCGACAACTGCTGGGAAAAAATGGAACACATCTTGACCGAGAAGATCATATTGAGGAGCACAATTTTCTTTTTCTCTTGGAGCAAGAGAAGAGAAACATCAGGTACGAAGAGCAAGAAAATACAGGGTTTGTCGACTTACGCCAATATTATCTAATATTTGGAGTCAAATTATGTGGCCTCGTTATGAGATCAGTTTTTCAGGCGGTGCAACCTTTTTCTCATGCGGAACTGTAATCCCTGTCACCCAGAGTCAGTTTCTTTAGTATTTTTGTAATATCCGTAAATGGACAAATATTACTGTAATGTTGATTTGAGACAGAGTAAATTTTAGACACTTTACTAAACACATGAAATTTTCTTGTTTAAATTCTTTCTATATAAATGTATGCATAAAGAAGTACAGTTAATAAAACTTACCAATTGTTTCTACAGTGATTAGCTTTGATTAGGAACTAGAAAGGCTGCATTAGATTTCAAAAGATATGCCATTGACCTCTAATTTTGTCGGGGGCTTCAGCAAAAGTTGAACAGACAAGAAGTTAGAAAAACAGACCATTACTTAAATACTTCAACACCTACTCTCAAAAAATTCATCTCCTCTGTGATAATGGGAGTTAGCTTCTAGACAAAGGATGAACTTGGTTTGTTTAGAAGCGCTATGACCAAGTGTTTTGTTATAGAACGGCTAATAAGACCGGGATCTACTGCTTAACCCTTTAACGTGCAGTGGTTTCGCAGAGAAACTACCTCTTAATACTTTATTCTATTCTTTTTAAAAATATTCGAAGGATTTTTTTCGATTTTATATGTTATGAACTCTTTGATGTAGCAATATATATATAATAGAATTTTACATAGTTTATTTTTCTCTTTGAAATATATTAGTTTAAGATTGCTTTACATGAAAAATCTCGTATTTGATTTTTCTTTTTATAACTTCAAATAAAAAAACTTACCCAAAATAACAATAAAAAATTCCGTAATTATCTATTTATTACACCATTTCTATGATAACTATACATTGTTCTACCAATATAATTAATTTTAAGAAACTCTTGTTTCCATGCTGTACAAGGGAAGGGTTTCACAATTACCCCCCCCATAAAAAAAATCCACCCACTATAGGAATGTAAAATTTGTTTTCATATGCTTCCTATTTATAAAGCTCACAGACAGCGTCTATAACCTAATGCCGTGAAATCTGAAAGAATTTTTATTCATGACCTTTAAAGGGTTAAAGCCGATTCCAAAAGGATATGGTTATCCATGCCAACTTGGGACTAGAATCCATGAACTCCGGTACCGAAGTGCAGCACTTTACCCATTCGGCCGTCGTCGGACGGAGGGTCAGATCCCCCCAAACCAACAAGCCTTTTATTGGTTGAGCCAAGCTTACAAACTTTCTTCTTGGTCTTGATATGGTTTGTATACCATTTGCTGTAAGTGATCATAATGCATGAGGAAAGATTATACTCATTCACAGATGTAGAATGAAACATACCGTTACAGTTACACACATACAAATGAAATAGTTCTGCATTTAACCTATAAACAGGGTGCATGGTAAAGTTTTGGGCTCCCTTTTTTCTTTGTAGCCGTTGCTCGTAGACATATATTTCTAGTGACAAAAATATTTCAGATAAAATAAATATTAATGTTATGATATTTTAAAATTTAAAATTCCTTTTTAAGAAAACTACAAAATCCAAATTTTATAAGTTTTCCAGTACTTTATCCTTGTATTTTGCAAATGTTATTCATCCAAAGAACAGCAACACAAAAAGTTCCGCTACTGTGTGAGACACATATTTAAAAAAAAATTCAAAACATTTAAAAGAAGACTTTTAAACTACACATTAGTCCCAACGTGTGAACTAAGAAATATATCGAGGATATATAAATAATTATTTGTATTATTTTTCCCATAAGAAAATTTATTTATTTTTTTTACCTTGTATTCTGGATTCAGTAAAGTTTTCTGAAAAATACATAATCATATGAATTGAGAAAGAAATTCGGTTTTTTATTCTAATCTGGGAAAGTGCCTACCTAATTTAATAAAAAATAATAAAAGAAATTTCATAAAAATACCTCGAGTAAGTAAAGAAACATCATTGAAATCTGGGAAGTATGTCACATAAAAAAATAAGCATGGAACGATTTGATAATATTTGCATTCCCTGCATTTCTTATTTTGATAAGGTAATCACCGTGTTCGAAAACATTTGTCAAGGAAAATAAAGTCTATAAAAATAATAAATAAATAAAGATTTCGTACCGACTCAAGACAGCTGAAATCTTTTCATCGCCTGCATTTTTTTCCTCAAAGATATTCACACCTGTCAGTAAAGGAAATATATAGAATCTATTTTATTCATTCTCAAAAACTATATTGTTAATCTGTAAACAAATTAATCCCAAAATAAGTAAAAGGGATTTAAACTCGAAATGATTAGGTAACAGTCACCATGTTGAGTTACAATAGTGAAGTGACGGCTTTGAGTCTAACAACCATTCGCTAATTTTGCCCTGTATATACACAAATACGTGTTGAATAAGCCTGTAAATCCGATTTTTTTCGGAGGGGCTGTGAGTTTAAATTTTATCATCCAAAACATCTCCCTAAAACTTACGCTCGTCTAATATATAGATTCTCATTCTGTATAAAAATTTAATATTCGTCTGTCCGAAATATCAAAATATGTTTTGGGGAAAAGTGAAATAAACACTTTTTCACAAGAAATACAGGTTGGCCAAGTTTTTCACGGATTTAAAAGTTTAATTATAAAAATATTGTATAAATATTAAAAAGCATATGTTTAGTTTATTATAAAATACATAATTGGATGTATAAAGAATTAATAAAAATACTATTAATATATATATATATATATATATATATATATATATATATATATATATTTAAAATATACAAAAGTATTTTATTAGAGTAATATTATTTATAAAAACTATACATATGTGTACAGGAGTTTTTTCAGTTCCATACATTCTATCAAATGAACAGTCGAACGATGGCCGGTTGGTTATGGTGCTGGCTTTTGGTATCTGAGTTCGTGGGTTCGAATCCCACTGTGGCATGGATGTTCGTAGCCGTTCGGAATCGGCTTTAAACTGTAGGTCCTGGGCTCATTAGCCCTCGTGTTGTAAAAAGTAGAACGTAGCACTCCTAACCAAACCAACTATCAAATAAACAGTGGACCAATTAAAACGACCTAGAACGATCCCTGTGACAAAAGTCTAAAATGTAGTATTCATTCTATTCTAAATTTTCATAAAAGTAATCAATAAATTAAATGCTTTGTTGGTATATAGATAGTGTCTTAATTGAAAAATAAAATTTGACTCTCTATTTAAGCATTATATTTTTACTTTAAATATGAGGATGACGTATGTTTATAAATGAAGCTGTGAAAAATAAATTAAAAAGCAGCTTGTGTTTAGAAATTTATGAATAATTAGAAATTAATGTCATATATTTCAAATTAAGTTTTGAATGTTAAACAGGCGATATTTTGTATTAACTTTATTTTACATAGTTAGTCGATATTGTACATCAACGATATTTTGCATAGTCGATATTGTGCATCAACGATATTTTGGATTTCGCCGATATTGTAACGGCGATGTATTACACTGCAATTTTTCGACCGGATATTGTTATGTCCTTGAGAGCTCAAGTGGTTAAAGAATCTTACAAAACTGGGAGAAAAACCACTTTTTCTGTGGCTGAGCAAAATTAAGGGGATTCAAAACGTCATTTCAAAAATACCTTCACAGGTTAGTCTGCAAATGAAGAAATGGTACTTATAAGTGACCTACTTATGCATATCGGTTTAATTCAGATTTTTAAAAGCTTTCGAGGTACAAGACAGTATGAAACGTTAATGTCACTTTACAAGATATGTTTTGGGGGATTTATAAATGCCCTGTTTGAAGGAATTGCTCTTCTTTCATTTAGGCTTTGTCATCCGTAACTTGGAGACTTCTAACAAATCTTCGTAAAGTAATCGCGGTTAAGGTTCGCGGGGCAGGCACAGGAAGCCTCTTTTGTTGTTAGAAGCTCACTGATCTTCGAGAGCAGATAGAACTACAAGGACTTTGGGGCACTAACATGAAGATGGTTCCGAAGGATTTGAGCGATTGTTATTGCGATAGCGTGCTTCCGTTCATTTATTTCAATCTTCCGCAGCATCGGGGGAAGCTGCTAGCGAGACAAATCATGACCGGCAACACGGCAAACCTCAGGAATGAAAAATTATACCTAATCGAGTATGCACGGAAAAGTGTAATTTCAGACCTAATTTTCATCTCGGATGGTTTATTCAGTGCGCAGCAAATTCTTAAGTTCTTTCGTTACGCTTTCATTTACATGGAAATTAAACTCTGGGAAATTGTTTGATTTTGCTTTTTAGCATTATTATTATTATGGTTTTCTTATGGATGAGTTGTTGGAATCTCTAACTTGTCTATTTCAAGACACAGATGAAAGTAGCGATAATTTTGTTTCCTTTCGAGTTGGACTCGTGGAATAGAAATGCACCTAAATTATAAGAAGTACAGCGGTTAAATCCTACTTCAAACGTGTTATTTGTATTTCTGTAATAAGTAAAGAAACAAATAAACTTAATAGTAAAATAACTATTTCACAGTCAATTTTGGTTTCAAGAGGACGGCTAAAGTGCTTCATTTTATTAACGAATTCATGATTGGAAGCACGACAAACATCAAAAACTAAATATTATACTTCATCTATTATGCACAAAAAGTGTAATTTCAAACCTAAATTTCATTTCGGATAGCTTATTCATATAGCAAGCAATAAATTCTAAAATTATTATGTTCCGCTTTCATTTAGATGGAAAGTTAAATTCTTGGAAACTGCTTGTTTATTCTTATACATTATTTTGAAGTAGAAAGGTTCAACGAACAGAAGAAAATAAAGATAAATTGGTGGTTTTTCTCTCCAGTTGTATAAGTGCAACCGATATGCACCTAAGGTATAAAGAGTCCGGCTATTAAATATATTAAACTATCTTTCCCTGATGTCAACTGTGATTCTGTAATGAATGAAAGTTAAAAAGACTGTATAGTCAAATGACTTTTCAGATCCTGGTAAGAAAATTACTCTTTGACACATATTTTTAAGAAGAGAAGTGCTAAAGTTCCTTTTTTTCTATAATGGTAAATAATACATTCAGAAGCCGATATCTTTAAATTCGGTTTCAAGGAACCTTGGAGTATTGCTTTATGTCCCTTCAGTTGTCTCGAGTAGCTTTGTAAACGTAAAAAAAGCACATCAAAGACTCTAGTTATATATTTAATCCATAAGCTACAAGTAGTTGTCTTGATCTCTATAGAAAAAGGTTTTGTATCGGCTGCTAACATTTTGTGCAGCTTTTATTCTAACATCCTATTAGTGGCTGTGATGATAATGACAGTTACCAGGACATTCATAACTATTTTAAAGCCATTTAAAACAATACGTTTGTGTTAAAAATTATTTTCAATTTCTAAAAACAGAAAATAAGTATAAAAACAAGCTGGATGTAGAATACGAAATGAACGTCCTAATGTTATCACGGATAGAATTCGATCTTTTGTGTCAAAAAAAAAAGATACATCTCAGTCACTAGACGTGATGATGCAAGACCAATAGCAGGAGTTATATTGATATTTAAATACATAAAACAATATTATAAAAAATTCAAATTCAGCACTTTTCTTTATTTCCAATACTACTACCAGAATCTATATATTGTAACTAATATCTAACTTGAGCGTACTTTTTGAAAATGGTTCAGTGTTCTACAAGAATATCATCTAATTCCAAGGGTACGTGAGTGCGTGAAAGTTTTAACACCACTGCTACAAATTATAGTATCTTAACTTGGTACAATATATTTTATCTTAAAACAACTAAAAGTTAGTTGACGCCAAGCTGCCTAAAATTTTAGAATAGAATATTCATTGTGTGTTAGTAAATTATTTTCGTCAGGGCAGATAGTACAGCTCCAAGAGGGTCATGAGTCATAAAAGTTTGAAGACCATTATTCTGTAGCTTTTGATATAGTGTTTATTAAAGATATACCCCGAAGAGGTCTATTGAAAAATACTTCCTTTGCAGAATTCATTCAAAACTTTGCATCGTACTCTAACTATCAAATATTGAAGTATAATAAAGAACTGACGAACGATTTAACTTTTAGTAGATTCAACGATCATCTAATGAAAAGCAGTTAAATTTCAAATGCAGAAGCTAAAGTATCAGAGACGGCAACTTCTTTAACGGTGGGATCAAACACCATTTCTCAAAGAATGATATTAAATTTAAACTATAATTATATAATGAATCTTCACTCAATGTACTGAGAAAATATTTCACATTCATCTAAGATATTATCTTATAGATTAATAAAAGTTTTAATAAATATTAGCACATATTTTCCAAGGGAATTATTTGGAATCAAGAACTGTTACTTATATAGCTTATTCTACGTTTTCTTTTCATTAAACATTTTTTCTATTTTAATATCTTTTATACTATTTCAATATGTATTTTTGAGTCTAGCCAAAAAATTGACATTAGCTCTCCAAATTAACTCCAAAGTAAATAAAATCCAATAAGCTTGTAACACTGGGAAAAACGGAATTTGTATTTAGTAATAATTCTGACAAATGGAATTTATTATATTCATTAATACACTGGTTTTTATTGCTTATCATTATATTTTTGTACATCAAATAACTTAATGGCAGTATTCATTACTTCATTTAACTTTCAATAGAGGCTTAACTTTAATTTAACTTTCAATAGATCTAAGTATTCAATAGAGGCCAAATATCATTTTTAATGTTTTTCTTAAATATTTTTTATATGCATAGGAACACTACGATTTCTAATGACAGTTAAAAAACAATTGCTGTCAAAATAAGACAATTAATAATAAAACAAAAAAAAATAAAAACTGTGAAAGAAGTAAACCCTAAAAATCCTCAATCTTGCGCCTAGCCTCTTTATTTTCCCAGAACAGTGACTCAAATGGATAATGACCATTTCTCTACTGTTGTTGCATAAACAATGCAATAACTATAGATTATTAATCTCTGATTATTGTAAACAAATGAAGGAGCATTTTGATTTTGAAACTGATATTAAAGAGTGAAACAGGAAATAAGTTATATAAACAAGTAAATCAAGAAATGGAAAACGAGAAGAATATTTTTTATTTAGTACGACAAAAAAATAATTTTAATGTAACACTTGTTGTTATTTCAAAATTTAAACTTACGACAATTTCCCCGTTCTATACATAACCACTGTGCGATTTTATTTTTCACCGTAAAAATAATTCGGAAATACCTTTCACAACTTTTCCTCTCCAAGTATCACCGTGTCATAACAATGAAAATTAAAGGAAAATTACAGAAAATGAGCTGCGAAAATTGACTTCAGAATGGCTATCATTCTTTATTAGTCATTTCCAATATCTTCGACATATAAAGTAGAAACTTAACAGTTCTTTTGCTAAATTTGTCAATACGCTAATAGTAAAGCTTTAAATCAAAAGCGGTGTTACAAATTACTTCTTGAAAATAGAAAAAAGTTGTTAAATATAGATATGTTGCCAAGATAATGCATTTAAAACTATTTGTTTTCTTTCCTTCGTGTAACAGAAATGCCGTTGTAAATGTTGGGTAATTATAGAAATGAATTAAAGCCACTGAAATAACTCTAGCTTTAGCTTTTAATTTAAACATTAATACTCATTAAATTTTTTGATAATTTTTATTTATAATGCATTATTTCTAATCAGTGATGGGTGTTACTAATTCGGATTTAAATAAGATAAAATGTTTTTCTTCTGTATCGCAAATAGTGTATAATCAACAGGATGATATTATTTAAACTGTAGTTTTACTTCTTAATAGGATTTCTGGTTAAAAAAAAATTACTATTTTTTTTACATTATTCGTACAAATGTAACTTTGAAAATATTACTGAGGAAATTTATTAATACTCATTAAATCTTTGATCATTTTTATTCATAATGCATTCTAATCAGTGATGGGTGTTACTAATTTGGATTTTTAAAACAATTTTCTTCTGTATCACAAAAGGTCTATAATTAACAGAATGCTACTTAAATTGTAGTTATACCTCTTAATAGGATTGCTGATTAAAAAGAAACTACAATGTTTTTATATTATTCGTAAAAATATAACTTTGAAAATATTACTGAGGAAATTTATTAATACTCATTAAATCTTTGATCATTTTTATTTATAATGCATTATTTTTAAATCAGTGATGGGTGTTACTAATTTGGATTTTTAAATTTCTTCTGTATCGCAAAGGATCTATAATTAACAGGATGATACTTAAACTGTAGTTATATTTCTTAATAGGATCTCTGGTTAAAAATAACCTACCATTTTTTACATTATTCGCACAAATATAACTTTGAAAATATTACTGAGGAAATTTATTAAATACTCATTAAATCTTTGATAATTTTTATTTGTAATTCATTATTTCTAATCAGTGATGTGTGTTAATAATTTGGATTTTTAAAATAATTTTCTTCTGTATCGGAAAGGGTCTATAATTAACAGGATGATACTTAAACTGTATTTAAACCTCTTAATAGGATCTCTGGATAAAAAGAAACTAGAATTTTTTTTTACATTATTCGTACAAATATAACTTTGAAAATATTGCTGAGGAAATTTATTAATACTCATTAAATCTTTGATCATTTTTATTTATAAAGCATTATTTTTTAATCAGTGATGGGTGTTACTAATTTGGATTTTTAAAATAATTTTCTTCTGTATCGCAAAGGGTCTATAATTAACATGATGATACTTAAACTGTAGTTATATCCCTTAATAAGATTTCTGACTAAAAATAAACTACAATTTTTTATATTATTTGTATAAATGTAACTTTGAAAATATTACTGAGGAAATTTATGAATACTCATTAAATCTTTGATCATTTTTATGTATAATGCATTATTTTTTAGTTAGTGCTGGGTATTATTAATTAAGATTTTTAAATTTCTTCTGTATCGCAAAGGGTCTGTAATTAACAGGATGATACTTAAACAGTAGCTATACTTCTTAATAGGATTTCTGTCTAAAAAGAAACTAAATTTTTTTTACATTATTTGTACAAATATATAACTATAATATAACTAAATATATAACTAAAATATAACTTTGAAAATCTTACTGAGGAAATTTATTAATACTCATTAAATCTTTGATCATTTATATTTATAATGTATTATTTATAATCAGTGTCGGATGTTACTAATTTGGATTTGTAAAATAATTTTCTTTTCTATCTCAAAGGGTGTATAATTACCAGGATGATACTTAAACTGTAGTTATACTTCTTAATAGGATTTCTGTCTAAAAAGAAACTACATTTTTTTTACATTATTCGTACAAATGTAACTTTGAAAATATTACTGAGGAAATTTATTAATACTCATTAAATCTTTGATCATTTATATTTATAATGTATTATTTATAATCAGAGACGGATGTTAATAATTTGGTTTTGTAAAATAATTTTCTTTTCTATCTCAAAGGGTGTATAATTAACAGGATGATACTTAAACTGTAGTTATACCTCTTAATAGGATTTCTGGCTAAAAAGAAACTACATTTTTTTTACATTATTCGTACAAATGTAACTTTGAAAATATTACTGAGGAAATTTATTAATACTCATTAAATCTTTGATCATTTATATTTATAATGCATTATTTATAATCCGTGACGCATGTTACTAATTTGGATTTGTAAAATAATTTTCTCTTCTATCGCAAAGGGTCTATAATTAACAGGATGATACTTAAACTGTAGTTATACCTCTTAATATGATTTCTGGCTAAAAAGAAACTACCATTTTTTTACATTATTCGTACAAATGTAACTTTGAAAATATTACTGAGGAAATTTATTAATACTCATTAAATCTTTGATCAATTTTATATTTATAATGTATTATTTATAATCAGTGACGGTGTTACTAATTTGGATTTGTAAAATAATTTTCTCTTCTATCTCAAAGGGTGTATAATTAACAGGATGATACTTAAACTGTAGTTATACCTCTTAAATGTATTTCTGGCTAAAAGAAACTACAATTTTTTTTACATTATTCGTACAAATGTAACTTTGAAAATATTACTGAGGAAATTTATTAATACTCATTAAATCTTTGATCATTTATATTTATAATGTATTATTTATAATTAGTGACGGATGTTACTAATTTGGATTTGTAAAATAATTTTCTTTTCTATCTCAAAGGGTGTATAATTAACAGGATGATACTTAAACTGTAGTTATACCTCTTAAATGTATTTCTGGCTAAAAGAAACCAATTTTTTTTTTACATTATTCGTACAAATGTAACTTTGAAAATATTACTGAGGAAATTTATTAATACTCATTAAATCTTTGATCATTTATATTTATAATACATTATTTCTAATCAGTGATGGGGTTTACTAATTTGAATTTTTAAAATAATTTTCTTCTGCATCGCAAAGGGTCTATAATTAACAGAATGATACTTAAACTGTAGTTATACCTCTTAATAGGATCTCTGGTTAAAAAGAAACTACACCTTTTTTTTACATTATTCGTACAAATGTAACTTTGAAAATATTACTGAGGAAATTTATTAATACTCATTAAATCTTTGATCATTTATATTTATAATGTATTATTTATAATCAGAGACGGATGTTACTAATTTGGATTTGTAAAATAATTTTCTTTTCTATCTCAAAGGGTGTATAATTAACAGGATGATACTTAAACTGTAGTTATACCTCTTAAATGTATTTCTGGCTAAAAGAAACTACAATTTTTTTTACATTATTCGTACAAATGTAACTTTGAAAATATTACTGAGGAAATTTATTAATACTCATTAAATCTTTGATCATTTATATTTATAATGTATTATTTATAATTAGTGACGGATGTTACTAATTTGGATTTGTAAAATAATTTTCTTTTCTATCTCAAAGGGTGTATAATTAACAGGATGATACTTAAACTGTAGTTATACCTCTTAAATGTATTTCTGGCTAAAAGAAACTACAATTTTTTTTTACATTATTCGTACAAATGTAACTTTGAAAATATTACTGAGGAAATTTATTAATACTCATTAAATCTTTGATCATTTATATTTATAATGTATTATTTATAATCAGAGACGGATGTTACTAATTTGGATTTGTAAAATAATTTTCTTTTCTATCTCAAAGGGTGTATAATTAACAGGATGATACTTAAACTGTAGTTATACCTCTTAAATGTATTTCTGGCTAAAAGAAACTACAATTTTTTTTTACATTATTCGTACAAATGTAACTTTGAAAATATTACTGAGGAAATTTATTAATACTCATTAAATCTTTGATCATTTATATTTATAATGTATTATTTATAATTAGTGACGGATGTTACTAATTTGGATTTGTAAAATAATTTTCTTTTCTATCTCAAAGGGTGTATAATTAACAGGATGATACTTAAACTGTAGTTATACCTCTTAAATGTATTTCTGGCTAAAAGAAACTACAAATTTTTTTTACATTATTCGTACAAATGTAACTTTGAAAATATTACTGAGGAAATTTATTAATACTCATTAAATCTTTGATCATTTATATTTATAATGTATTATTTATAATCAGAGACGGATGTTACTAATTTGGATTTGTAAAATAATTTTCTTTTCTATCTCAAAGGGTGTATAATTAACAGGATGATACTTAAACTGTAGTTATACCTCTTAAATGTATTTCTGGCTAAAAGAAACTACAATTTTTTTTTACATTATTCGTACAAATGTAACTTTGAAAATATTACTGAGGAAATTTATTAATACTCATTAAATCTTTGATCATTTATATTTATAATGTATTATTTATAATCAGAGACGGATGTTACTAATTTGGATTTGTAAAATAATTTTCTTTTCTATCTCAAAGGGTGTATAATTAACAGGATGATACTTAAACTGTAGTTATACCTCTTAAATGTATTTCTGGCTAAAAGAAACTACAATTTTTTTTTACATTATTCGTACAAATGTAACTTTGAAAATATTACTGAGGAAATTTATTAATACTCATTAAATCTTTGATCATTTATATTTATAATGTATTATTTATAATCAGAGACGGATGTTACTAATTTGGATTTGTAAAATAATTTTCTTTTCTATCTCAAAGGGTGTATAATTAACAGGATGATACTTAAACTGTAGTTTTACCTCTTAAATGTATTTCTGGCTAAAAGAAACTACAATTTTTTTTACATTATTCGTACAAATGTAACTTTGAAAATATTACTGAGGAAATTTATTAATACTCATTAAATCTTTGATCATTTATATTTATAATGTATTATTTATAATCAGAGACGGATGTTACTAATTTGGATTTGTAAAATAATTTTCTTTTCTTTCTCAAAGGGTGTATAATTAACAGGATGATACTTAAACTGTAGTTATACCTCTTAATATGATTTCTGGCTAAAAAGAAATCACACTTTTTTTACATTATTCTTACAAATGTAACTTTGAAAATATTACTGAGGAAATTTGTTACATGTGATAATACGAAAAATTTGTAAAATTTATAAGTGAAATCTTTTTTCTAATGAAATTACCTGAATGAAAAATCTTATCTTTAAAATTTTGAGTGATGACAAGTATATAATCTTAGGTTGGAATTCTCAGTTAAAAAGTTAACATTACTGATATTTATTAAGAGTTGAAATCGCTACTTATCTAACTACTTTTTCAAACAGAAGAATACGGGTTTCAACAATTCTCTGTTAGTATGTTCTTTCTTTATATGAACATTTATTTCTTTGCCATAGACATTATTCTACAAAGACTTACAACTGGGTCCCTGTATCCAGGCCATAGGTCTGCAAATCTGTTTTTACAATTATAAATAAACATTGTCGGTTAGTTGAATGGATCTTATAATTGGTTTAATTAACAAAAGAATAATTTATGGATTTTGAATAAACAAATATCTGTGTAAACGCCAAACTAATACAAGCTTATTATTTAATCAGAGCTATTTGTTTCCTACTAAACACTGGACTATATAACGATTTATTAGAATCACTTTGATGATATCTTTTATGAATAGCAATATACTGAACATCGTTTATCTACTTTAAAATAAATGTTAGCTTTTATTCTGTGGGGAAGAAAATGTGTTTAGAAGGCTTTATTTCCCATTAGAAGCATGTCATATAACTTGTTTTACATTCAAGGACCTTAAAATTTATGCATTACTCCTGTATTTACATCATTAAATGTCTATGAGACAGCTAATCAAGAATATTCATTACTCTTTCAGCAATTTCAAATTCAAAATCATAATGTCGAAACATTTAAAATGGGAATATTTTACGTAAGAAGAGTCTATGCATGATTCAATCTGTTATACTTCAAAAAAGCGCCAATACATCAAATTTCAAATTCAAATCTCTGTATTTCTCCATATCTTCATTCTTTTAGTTGCTGTTATACAACAAATATATTGCAAATTTTAAAAATAGGTATTAATATTTTTATTCATTCGGATTTTAAATTCTAAAGAAGTGAGCAGATTGTTTAAGAGAAAGTTTTTATTTATACTTCTTTTATACCGGTATAAATACAAATTTAGATACTTACATTTTAAAGAATGAATAAAATCAAATTAGTGTCACATTATAAAAGAATATTTCAGCTACGAAAAATATTAATATAGAAAAAAGCCATTTAACCTATAGACTTTTAGTGTCTATATAATAACATATACTACCACGATATAACGTACAACTATAAGAAAAATATTGCACTACGACCTTTCCAGACAAGCCAACTACTCCGGATTCTCCGGAGGAATTCCGGAGAAATGAGAAAATTTGATAACTCCGGAAACTCCTCAGATTACTCCGGAAAATAACAAAAAGATTTTTGAACAGATAAAAGATTACAATTCAGTAATTAAATACTAAGTTTTGCAAAAATAAAATAATAATAATAATAATAATAATACTGAATATTGCTATTTTCACACAGTAATGCTGCATGTTAAAAGTTTTCAGTACTGTGCGGAAAAATCAAACTGAATGTAAGTCAAATCTAAGTAGACAAACTCTAGAATCCCTCATGATAGAAAAATGAATATATTATAATTAGGGTCAATGTTGCTATAAGAAACAGTGCTCTGAAAAATAAGTTGATAAATATAAAAAATCATAAAATTTTAATGCATAAATTTTAATTTAATTTAATGTACTCTGCAAAAAAAAAAAATTTAGAAAAATAAACTTATACTAGAATAATCGAATCAGATATAAAATATAAATGCTTTTAAAAGTGCTCATGTTCTTGTCAGTATTTCTGTATAAAATAAGTGAAATTATTAGAATAATATTTTAACTTTGCTTATTTAAAATAAAATAAAATTAAAAAACAAAAAAAGATATTTAAAATATAATATTTGCTCTATTAAAATTTCATCGTGTTTCTGACAAACTGTATTTTTAATATTTTATTTTCTGTATAAACTAAGTGAAATTTAAAGTTTTTTTTATTTTCATTCAAATAGTATTTTATCATATAAAAAAAAAGATAAAATTAGCAAAAAAAAAGATATGAAATAAATAATTGATTATTTTAAATATTTTAAATTAATTGTCTTTAAAACTTACAACCGTTCTTTTCTGTATATTTTTATTTTTTTTTATACTTACTTCTGTATGTATCTTCCATAAAAACTATGTAATTTTAAACTTTTTTTTATTCATTTCAAATAGTATTTTTAAGCTTTTACGCTGATAAAAAAATAATAAAAAAGGATAAAAAGAGATATTATTTCTCAAAAAAATGATACATTAGAATAAAAACACTAATAATGATTTTTTACATTCTTCTTTCTTTATCAGTTTTCTTTTGAAAATACTTACAAATCTTTTTCTTCTGTATTTTTTATTTTTTTCAATTTTTCTTACTACATATAATATGTTTTTTATCTTTTCTCAGAAAAGAACATTTAAAGTTAAATATAAATATTCTTTTTAAATATTATAATTCATTTATAGCTTATTACATTTCTCTTATCTGCAATGTTTAATTAAAAAAACATTAAATTAGATATTTTTTTTTTTTAAACACTAATACTGTTTAAAATTTTAAAATCTAATAGTTTATAAACAAACCTTTTTGTATAAATTAACACATTAAAATATAAAAAAAATAATTAAAGAAATTTTACTTACTTACAGTTTCTCAAATTATCTGCAATACTTTTAATTAAAAAAACAGTTAAATAATACTTACATCTTTTTAAAAAAGTGTAAATTTTAAAATTACTATCAAAACCATTTTTATAAATTATATTATCTTTTTCTCAATAATTAAAGAAATTTTCTTACTTACATTTCTCAAATATTCAATGTTTTAATTAAAAAGTTAAATTTCATTATCATAAAAAGAAAAGAAACATGATAAAAGTAAAATATAAATAAAAAATGTGTCAGCTTTTTAAACTATAAAAAATAATTCAAGAAATTTCATCAGCTTACTTACAAGGTTTCTCAAATTATCTGCAATAGCTTTAATTAAAAAAAAACAGTTAAATTAGATACTTTTTTACATCCTTTTTAAACACTAATACTGTTTAAAATTTTAAAATCTAATAGTTTCTATAAACAAACCTTTTTGTATAAATTAAAAGTCTATCAGTTTTTCAAAATATAAAAAAATAATTAAAGAAATTTTATCAGCTTACTTACAAGGTTTCTCAAATAATCTCTAATTGTTTTAATTAGAAAAACCGAGTTAAATTAGAT
This sequence comes from Pardosa pseudoannulata, assembly GCA_032207245.1. Classification (NCBI taxonomy): domain Eukaryota; kingdom Metazoa; phylum Arthropoda; class Arachnida; order Araneae; family Lycosidae; genus Pardosa; species Pardosa pseudoannulata. The sequence goes on from CM063508.1 coordinate 52,036,507, forward strand.
ACATTTTACGTCATTTTTAAACACCAGTGCTATTTACAATTTTAAAATCTACTAGTTTATATAAACCAACCTTTTTATATAAATTAAAAATTCTTGAGCTTATCAAAATATAAAAAAATAATTCAAGAAATTATAAAAAAAAGAAAAAAAAGAATTAAATTAGATACTCTTTTTACATCATTTTTAAACACCAGTGCTGTTTAAAATTTTAAAATCCACTAGTTTATATAATCCAACCTTTTTATTTACACTTCTTTATATTTGTTCCTCGTTTTTAAACATATATGACTCCATACATATAAAAATATAAATAGTTTATATACATATGCATGTAATCAGTGAAAACCTCTTTCAACAGTTAGATGGAAGTTAGTCCATATTATTTAGTTTGCCCGGGCTTTTAAACCTTTTTGCAAACCTTTTTAACCCGTGAGGACGTGCGCTTTCGTAGTTACTCGAGAACGCTTGCCGGGTGTCGAAGGCCCGGTGCCACTTTTTTTGAACAAAATACTAACAAAATTACTCTTGATGATGAATAGAAAATTTGTATTGCCAAATATACTTTATAAAAGTTAGAAATATATTTCGAGTTGTATGAAATATTAATTTTTAAAAGTATTTAGGACTGTAGATAGTTCTTATTAGCATTCCGAAAGTACAAACATGAGACACATGCAAGTTAAAAACTTAAATTGCATCCTTATAGTTCATCATTGTATTTCATCATTTTAATCATATAAAGGTGTTTTTTTGACAACATCTCTTCTCCGATCACAAACACTAAATAAAAATGCAAAAGTGTATACGAATCCACTGGACCTCTGGAGCACGAATAATTTAAAAGTATCCCTTTCTTAAAAAAAATATTTAAAGAAAATTTAGGATGCATGGTATTGAGGAGGGGGTGAGGTAAAAATCTTAAGCAATTACTGAAAATTTGGGAAGTTTCTTTTCTGTTGGGTGATTTTGTGTAGAATGTTTTTATAACTCTCGGGTCTGAGTGGCCGGCTTGCGTCCCCGCGGGTTAAATGGACAGAACCCTCATATAAATTTCTTTTAACCTTTTGCCTGTAATCCCATAAGATGTACTCATTTAATATTTATTTAACACTTTATACGGTTGTATATTACACGTGATACCCAGGGATATAAAATACAATATATATAAAAGTCAGTATATGAAATATAGTTAATTGGGAATCACTTGTAATATATAAGTATATAAAGCATTATATATTTGTATATCATGTGTGATGTACAAAACAGACAGAGGCTTAAGGTAGAATTTATCATTTCCTGTTAGAGACTTTTTTAATTCTACCGATAAGCAGTGGGAATTCATAGTCTTTCTGTTATCATTTCTGTGACCACTTCTGATATCACAGCAAAATTTATTTGACCTTATCTGCACTTTTCATAGATATTTATCATATATCTTAATAAAATTATTTGTTGTAAAATACTTTTTTTCTCTCTATTTTTCGAGAACCTTAATTTTACATTTCTAGAGCTTAATTAATAAAAATCTAATTCTGCATTAAGAGAAAATGAAAAACAAAAACTGTAAACGTTAGTTCAATTTAAGCATGTGTTATAAATGTTGAACGCATGTAACTTGTAGTCCCCAAATACATGATTGTAAAGATGTTGTAAAGTCTTGAATCACTCCAACTTCCAAAAAATAAAAATGAGTTTATTCGAAAACTTCCTACTTCAGACTTTATACAAATCCTTTCAGATCCTTCGGTTGCTCACACAAATCTTTTTATGTGTGACGTTTACACTAGTTTCATTTCCCTTTCATAATGAATACAGGTATGTTCTTGAAAAAATGCCTAAAAATGACTCCGCAAAATACAACAACAAACCTTCCAATGTGTTTTATCAAACTACAAATTACTTTCTGCACTAGATAGTTCTTGTAAGACACTGAAGTCATGAAACTTGTATGCAAACCTTTTAAAGGGAAAAAACCCTCTCATTAATTTCTTCCAAGGTAGTTTATCATTTCCTATCAGTGACTTCTCTCTTTTCTACCTCTAAGAAGTGGCACAGATTGATAGTCTTTCTGTTATCACCTAAGAGCACAATAAAATTTGATCTTATCTGCTGCAAGTCCCTGGAGAGAAAAACATCAGTAATTGTCTCCGAAAATGCCGCTATTGAATAACTTGTCTTCCGGGATGTAATACACAAAGTACGGTTTATTATTATTGTGTTTTTCTTTTCTAGGTTATTTGGCGACGAGAATTTTCTTTTCGCACCAAACGTTAAATAACACGAGGATTATTTTTTTTTGTAGGATTTCTTTATAGCCTAATGAACGATGTTTAAAGGATAACAGTGTAGTTAGCTATCAGATACTGTAGTTCTTATCCTGTAATAATCGGAGAATGCTTTAAATTCAAGGAGAAAGATATTTTATATAACAGTTTGATTATCGCGATCAAATAAACTGCAAATCATAAGTCTTTCCACCTAACTGCTCTTATTTTGAGAAGAATTTTGTTGTTGCATTTGTCATGAATTTCCAAAGAAAATATTAAGCAACCCCAGTCTTAATTCGATTTAATGGAAAATGAGGTGTCATAAAGTATTTTCTGAAGCTATAATTGGAATAATTTTGGGTATTATTAAATTTCTATTCTTTAGGTCAATGTTTCAATGCATATTTTCATGAGAGCTTTGACTTCTGATACTTGTACCAACTATATTTTTTAACTTTTAACTGCTTCCATGAAATTTAAAAAATATTTTGACTTTTTTCAGTTAGGACACATCTTATTTAGAGAAGATGATAGTACCAAAGTAAAGTATCTTTTTTTATGGCTATCAATTCACCTATTGCAAAGTCACTTGACCCTCGATGCCTTAATGTACTATTTTAAGATGTTTCTAAAGTGGATGTTCAGAACGATCAACTTCGATACAATACGAATCCTCGAGAAGCCACGGTAGTTTAGATGACAAAGGCAGCGATCTCATAACTGGAGGGTTGTGGGTTCGGGCTTCGAACCATCCTAAGATTCACCATGTTCATAAATGGTACTGGAGCACGTAAAATAGATTTGTGGTTGCAATGTCCTCCAAGTTTTCAAACGATACCTCTGGGTGTGGTAAGCCAAGTCTTTGGGGCCTTCTGCTTGGTCCCTGCTTCTAAATTCGAGAACCCTCTTGAGCTAAGTCGTTCTTTCACCTAGCAGTGCTCGTCAAAAACATAAAGGAGCACCCCGCACCTTTTGCCTTAATTCATGTGAGCTCTGATCCACGTGCTTTGCTTGATCAAATGGCATTAGAAGTAACATAAATCCTCCGAGTCATACCTGGATGCCTTAACTTTTAAATTCAAAGTTAGTCATAATTTCACTAAATCCATCAATCCATTCAAGCACACAGATCACACAAAATATCGTTTATTTCACCTAACAAATTATAGACATATTTTTAGAATAGGAAGTCTTCAAGTTACTATGATATTAGAAGCCAACGAAGCAAACACTTCGATAGGTTTGGTGATTACAAATATTTTTTCATATTCATGACAAGAAATAATTGAAGTACAAATGTTGTTATTTTGGTTAAGAGGTTGTTTGGCTGTGTCAACATTGATTGAAACAACTAATTATACCGAAATCGTCTTGAAGTTTATGCCTAAAGGATAAAAACCTACAAGATTACGATGGATTTCTAACCAACATATCCCTACTTGTTAGACCATCATCTGGCTAAGATGTGTTGAAAAATCCACAAATCACCAAGAATTATTAGAGCAACTAAGATTTTCGTAACCACCTGGGCATAATCAACGGGCTATAAGGTATGAAAGGAATAAAATCAAAAAGATGTAATAGAAACTTCTGATTATAACAGAAAACTCATTTCAATCTGGGATCTCCTTGAAGAGTAGCCACTAAGGGCAAATGGTGTGTGTTATAAAGGAGAGAAAATAGGTTTACGTTTACAGTAGATAGCCGAAGTTATACTCTGCATTATTTTATAAAATTTTGAAACATTTTTTTATCGTGGGTAACTCGTATAAATTTTCAGTATTTTATTTAATTTCATTGAGAAAATCCACCTATAAAAATTTACTGGTGGAAAAGCAAAATCTATTTCACTGAAACCGGTGAATATCTAGCGATAATTTATTGATTAGTAAATGATGCAATCGTAATGATAGTCATAATAATGTAAAATAACGTTATAAACTTAAAAAATAATATCGGATCTGAAAATACTCAAACTTGAGCAGTGCGTCGTGATCTCGCACACACGCGGATCGAGAGGCGCGCGCGTTAGTCTGCTCGAGACATTTTGCGTGTGATCTAAGATAAGCAGATACAATTGTTTACTGACAGAGATGATTTATTGCTCCCGGCAGATGATATATTGTTCCCTTGCACACACAAACGACGCCAACTTTTCATGACTCCGCCGAATGCGAAAGAAGCATTCTCTTCGAAATTGTCCCCCGATTATCAGGGGTTGTTCTTACGTTTAGGTCAGTCCTATAGAAATGCGAATGTGGGTCATACGGAATGACCCAAAGTCCTTGTCGATAGCTACATAAAACCACGATAAAAAAAGGTTTTTTTGTATTAGAAATAGAATCTATTTGGTGAAAATCAATATTTTAAATTATTATTTTATTCGTTCATAATGGTAATTCCCATAGAGACGTTGATACTTCATTATATTTTTATTTCAGTTTCAGCAAACGTGTATTTTTGCAGTAAACTTTTCTTTAGTGCATCATTAATGGGTCTTTGTTATTACCCTATACTGAAAGAATCATTTGTTAAAGGCCACGGTATTCAGATAATATATTTCTTACTAGCATATAGCCCATCAAATGACGGGATTAGTATAATTTTTAATTTTCCGGAATTGTAAAGTACCCTATGAGGAGGTAAAACAATTATTTGGTTTTTTGGCTGAGAATTATCTGGTACACGCCAAATAATTTGCTTATATTCATACTCCTCTAAAGTCTCCCGGTCTCTCGAGGGCCGAATGGTTAGGGTGCTGGTCTTCGGAACTCGAGTTCGTGGGTTCCAATCCCACATTGGCATGGATGATCGTAGCCGTTTGGAATCGGCTTTAAGCAGTAGGTCTCGGTCTCATTAGCCCTCGTGTTGCAAAAAATAGACAGTAGCGCTCCAAACCTAAACCTAAAATCTCCCGATACTGTGAATGCAGTTTAGAATCCAGTTGAATTCATTTAGTCAAACCGTGTGGTTATGTATGAAAAACAAACACATAAACGAACAAAATTCTTAATTTTCAAAGATATATATAACTTAAACACTAGATATTTATTATTACTTGAAATAGACTCCTATACTTTTATGAAAAGAATTTGTTAATACTGGTGATAAAATTTTCATTGCAACAAAAAGTAATCGATGATTATGTTTAAAATTATATGTACCTATCTATTATTTAAGCCAAATATGAAAGAAAATTATTTACGTAATATCTACGTTCATCGATAAAGCATATGAAAATAATGCAGAGATACATAAATAATTTAAAATAAGAAATGATTCAATGAGATGGTTAAAGGAATGAAGTCATAATGCTAAAAAAAGATATTTTTACCTCTTTATTATGTGACAAATTGATAAATTTAATTGCCTCTTAACCGGAAAAATAGTTCTCGAAATAATGGCAATAAATACTCGAAAAGGGGTGAAGGGTTGATTTTGAACGTTTTAAAGACTTGCTTTGAATTTTACTATCCCTTACTCATTAAGAATCCAATGAATGCCTCTGCCCATTTCAGGTCTAACCGCTTCATAAATTCGAGGACTGACGGACAGATAACTTAGGCTATTATTATATAGGGGATACTGTTCTTAAGACATTCGTTATAGCCATGGGATAATATAATTGTGGCAATCAGTGAACTCAGTCATTCTCGTCAATAAAAATTGCTTTTTTTATTATTGATATTCAGTTTGTATTGAGCAGATATGGTAATACGGGTATGGAGAAACAAATGATTTAAAAAATGATAAGTCTCCCTGAGATTTATTTTATAATTCCACCAATTGGCTTGCACGATATCACCCAACGATCATCGGTTTGGTTTGGATAACTATTTTCAAGTCTACTTTTTTAAAACAACTTTTTTTCAACAATTAATGAAACTGGGACCTACTGCTTAAAGCCGATTCTGAATGACTACTATCATTCATGCCACAGGGAGATTCTTACCCACGATCTGCGGTATCGAAGTTCAAGTTCTAATTATTTGGCCATCGTTTGGCTACCGATCCTTAGAGTGAGCTCATGATTTATAACTGCAGTTGCGTGAGTGTAATCATACCATTTTATTTGCAATTATTATGGTTTGACACTTTTTTATGTTTGTAAATTGGTTTCATTAGTTAAAATACATGTAATATATTTTTATGTGATTATATTTTTTCATCCCTTCTACCACCGTTCACATCATAGTTACTATACAGTACATGTTGCTTAACTATGGAAAGACCAATATAAAAATGTGATGCTTTTATCAAGGGGCATTTAAGGATAATTATTAATTTCACAAGTTATTAAAACCTTTTTACGATAGCATATACATTTGATTTATGGATGTAACGTTTTGTAACGTCATTTTTATACACTTTGTCAAGAGAAGACCCGTGTTCATTTGAAGAGGTGCATTAAATCAAGTGTGATCAGAACGCATAAATGTAATCAGCTGGGAAAACTAGAAGAAATAAGCAGTTTGTAAAGTCTTTACATTACGATGTTTGTGTGAATAAACGTATTTTGTTTTCAGCTGCGTAAGTTTATTCAAGATTTGATGAATACTTAAGGTAAATGGTAGCAAAGAGAAAAAGGACTGTAAAAGCCACTAAGCTGTATAAAAGCAAATGATTATAGTAGGAAATATTTGACCAAAAGGCTATTTAGTATCAAGCGCATTCATTTTTTAAAGCATTTTGTCCTTTTTGGTACTCCATTTAAAATTTTGCTTACAAACATGGAAGTTAAAACTCCAAACATTTTCGAACTGGTAGAAGATAAAATAAAATTCTTTGATATCCACTGCACGGTTAAATACGTTGTAATGCGTAATTAAATTACATGTTAAATGTTAAATTTCAATTTTTAAATACGCATATGCCACGATTTATCTAATTTAAATTTTGGTTACCCGGTTTATTTTTTTTTAAATGGCTTGCCCCACAAGGACTAATGAGATTAGGACCTACTGCTTAAAGCCGATTCTTTGTCTAGGAACATGCATGTCATAGTGGGATTCTAACCCACGAATTTCGGTATCGTAGAGTAGTGCACTACCCATTTGTCCATCCGTTGGCCTGAAATTACTGTATAATAAACATAAGGATTTCTCACTCGAAAAAAAAATTAACGTCCGTCAGATGCATCATTTATAAAAAAAATATTTTTATGTTTTAGTATGCGTAACATTGTACATTCATACTTATAAGTTAAGATTTAAATTCATTTTTTATGAACTATAAAAGTTGTATGAGAACAATTAAAGTCATGGTACACTAGGTAAACTAGCTCCCTATAATTCACTTATCTACCTCATGACCTGCAGGTTATATTTGTGGTCGTCTTCAAACATGATTAAAACAAACTTTTCCCATGGTGCATAAGTAAATGAGATAATTTATTGTAAATTTCTAGGTGACACTAGTTATTTGTCTGGTTTTCTAATGCAGCCTCATGGCACTATGACCAATTGCTCACCACTTCCTGAAGGTTACCTTGCAGGATGGTTTATCGGTTTCATCCACATGCTGGCCCACTAAATGAGCCGATCGCATTGATTCGTACATAGGGTCTACTGTGCACTTTAGTTGCGCATTCTAGCTGCTTTTGATCTTTGGAGAAAAATCGCCTCCGGAGCCATCGTCCGTCAAGGCTATTTTATCATCTGCCACCATCGACCATGATAAGCTATACTCCCTCCAGATGGTGGTAATGGCTTGCAGTGGACCATGTGTGGAGGGGCTTTAACTGGAGTTCGTAATCAGAAAGATGATAAATTGTGTTGTCTTACTGGAAAATCCACTATTTATATCTATGCCTGTATTCAAATTTGAATTGTACTCGTCGTATTTTTTTGTGACATCCTGTGCCATTTTAAAACCGGAGAAACGAACTGTTAAGCCGGAAACAGACTGTTATTGTCCGATACGAAACACTGCTCGAGAAAGCAGTGACTACGCTATCCGAATTAGGCTCAATTTCTTGGGTTTTTCGGGGAATGAACGTGAACAAAAATAATCAACATATATCACGTATTGTATGCGAAGCGTGTAAAGGTGCAGGTATTTTGGACTGGCCACTGCAACAGTGCTTAAGTATAATAAGCGCAGCGAAGCACTTTATGAGGAAGGAAGAAAAATGAGCGTAAATAAGTCGATGGAGATTTATTGCTTGGTTTGGCAATAAATCTCCAGTGTTACATTGCTGAACTTAAGGTAGATGCATTTAAGAAATGACGCCAATATTTACAAATGGTACACAAAATGTTATAAATTTATATACTCAGGTAAAACATATTGTGAACTCAAAAGTACCCTTTGCTCTGAATAGTGTGGTAAGGTTAGTCTTACACAGAACAAAGAAGAAAAGGCTTAAATTTTTTAAAAATTTTCAAACATTCATTGCATCAGAGAACAGGAAAAAAGTAATTACTTTTAATTAGTGATATTTCAAAACATAAAATATAAAATTCAAAACGTGGGATTTAAGAGAAAGCGTAGAAAACATAATATTTTAGATTAAAGCAAAATTTGTTGTTATTTATAATACGTTTTAACATTAGAACACTCTTTTTTGTATTGGAGACGTTTTTTAAATAAAATAACAAAGTATTAAAACTGTAAATAACTTTAACGTGCGGTAGATCATTAGCTAAACTGAAAGAGGATGTATTACTTTCTTTTTTTTGCCATAAAATAAATTATGAAAAAGTTGTCCTTCACACTTAACACTAAAATAAGAGTTATGAAAGACCAATATTGAGCCCCAGAGTTTCAATTCTTTTCATCATTTCACTTAAAAACGATTTTTTAGTGACAGTTATTATTATTATTCTTATTTTTATATGGCATGTAGTTTATTCCAAAAAATCTCATATTCCAGAATCTTTGCAAATATTTGAAATGGCATCTTTCGGGATTTAGTCTTGCAGTTCTAAAGTCGTGCGATTAATGTATTTAAATGCTTGTCTCATTTTCCAAAACTGGAGAATGAAACTGTAGATTCAGCAGACAAAAAATAATCGTATCGATCCAAACCTTAAAAGAACAGTGCAGTTCTAGTATGCTGACACATCAAATAGATTGCAAAAGTGCATGTTATTCAAAGAATTATTTTGCAACTGACGAAACAAATTTTCCGCAAAATGATTTCAGGGATAAATCTTTAATCTTCTTATAGCAATAGCGCAAATTAGGTTGTAAAGGTCAAAAGGTACACGTCATATGTACAGTTAAATGCGCTCAAAGTTCCAATTTGTATTATACTAAAGAAAAAAAAAGGTACACCAGCCTAATATCTTGTTGGGCCCCTGCAAGCACGCAGAAGTGGTGCAACACGACGCGGCATGGACCCGACTAATGGTTGAATTAGTGCTGGAGGTGATTGACCCAATGAATCCTGCAGGGCTGTCCATAACATTCTAACATTATGAGGTGGTGAAGATTCCTCTTAACAGTAAATTGCTAGGCATCTCAGATATGCTCCAAAATGTTCATGTCTGGGAATTTTGGTGACCAGCAAAAGTGTTTGAAGTCAAGAAAGTGTTTCTGCAGCCACTCTATAGCAATTCTGGAAGTGTGGGGTGTCGCATTGTCCTGCTGGAATTCCCCAAATCCATCTAAATGCACAATGAATATGAATGGGTGCAAGCGATCAGACAGGACACTTACGTACTTGTCACCTGCCAGAGTCGTATCTAGACATATGAAAGGTCCCATATCACTTCATCTGCACTCATCCCATACCATCACAGAGCCTCTAAGAGCTCCAACAGTCTCCTGTTGACATGAAGGGTCCATGGATTCATGAGGTTAATTCCATACCCTTACCCCAAACAATCTCTCGCATTGAAAAAGAGCTCCATAACTTTCTGGTATAGGATAGAAAATAATGATGATAATAGAAAACTCAAATATATGTGTAACATTCATGTAACATGAGTATAATGGTCTAGTCCAAAATGTTTATTAAACTATAGTAATAGTTCATAAATAATAACAAGGACTGTTATAACATTATCTGAAAATGTATTTTTTATTATCTTAACACACCGACAAAGTATTAATCTAAAATATGTTTTTACTCATTAATAAAGGAACCCCAATATCTATTTTGAGGATTGCAAAAAATAATTCGTAGAATTTTTTTGATTTGTTGGTATGAAAGTTTGAGGAGTATGAAGGTAAACAAATTATTGAGCGTGTAGCGTTTGGATAGTTCTCATCCAAAATACAAACCATTTTTTTTACCTGCCTCATAGAGTACTTTACAATTTTGGAAAATAAAAAATTTAACTGATTCCGTCATATGGTTTGGTTGGGAGTGCTGCGGTCTACAACTTACAGTCGATTCCAAACTGCTACGAACATCAATGCCACTGTGGGATTCGAACCCACGAACTCTGGTATCGAAGGCCAGCACCCTAACCAATCAGCCGTCGTTCAGCAATTCCGTCATATGACGGGGTATATGCTAGTTTTTTAAAAGTATTACTGCTGATAAGAGGTTATGTTACAATATTCGGAGTTATTTAAATTAACCTATTATCATTTTATTTTCAGACGTCCATCATAACTTCAATTTAAGAATTCATCAATATACACTACGCATAAACTATTCGCACGTTAATAGGTTAATAGGCAATATTTTCATGTGCTTTAAAACAAATGACAATCATTTACTGCCCAAGATTGATCGAAGTTCAATTCCTTATCAACAATCTCTTTCTAAGGCAACTATTAAAAATGACCCGAGGCTCACGAATGAGCTCAGGTGCCGAAGTCGTGTCTGTAGTCATTCGAGCCTTTTGATTAGAGTAACGAGTGGAAAGCATATCCATTCAAATTCGATTCAGGAAACAGTCTTGAAAAGTCATTTAAGCATAACACATGTAAAGCCTGCGAACAGGAGAGTAGTGTGGCGTAACACGAGCCTTGAATGTACTCATTTGGTTGCCACGGTGATTTTCTCGCATTGCGAATGAAATTGCGAATGATTATTTTTGCAATGAATTTAAGCATTTGCTTTTGAACAGCAGAGGCCTTTTGATGGTGATTGGTGTGGAAAGCAAGTCGATGGAAATTTAAAAAAGGGCTGAGAAAATATTCGAGGTTCGATATAGGGTTTCTGTACAAAGTTCATTAAAAACTGTTGAAATTTAAAACTACTGAAATATCTTTTTTTGGTTTGAAGGACTACGATCTACTATTTTGCAACACGAGGGCTAATGAGACAGGGACCTACTGATTAAAGCCAATTTGAAACGGCTACGTTCATTCATGCCACAGTAGGATTCTAACCCACGAACTCCGGTATCGAAGATCATCGCCCTAACTATTTGGCCCTTATTCGGCTCTGAAATATTTTTATAAGTGACTGTACGTGATTGGTTTTGAATTATATTACTGATCTAAATATTTTTAAAGTTATTCTCTAGTGGTATACTGTCACAAAACGCATAAAAAGCAAGATGGCCGAAAAGGTAAAATGCTGCTTTTCGTTCCTAGTTGAGTTAGAATCCCACTGCTGTAATGAATGTTCGTAGTCATTCAGAATCTGCTTTAAATAGTTGGTTCCGGTCTCATTAGTCCTCATATAGCAAAATATTAGACCACGTTACGAACCTACCAAACCTTCCAGCTGTATGAGCACATTTATTATGTAAATATGCTGCAAATTCAAAATTATAAATTGCATCATATTTACATAATGTTGAAATATATAATCGCACTCATACTTGACAACTTAACTGGTTATTGTTGTATATAAATAATAGCTTTTTTTGACGTACGAGGTTTTCTTTAGTTGATCCTTTTTGTGTTTTGATTGGCTGTGTTTAATTAGTTTTTGCCTGTAATTTGATTGGCTGGACGCAGGATCTTAAAACTATAAAAGCCCAATGTACCTCGTATTTCTTGTTTATTTTGGTGTTTTCAATAAAAGGTGTTTGCGATCTGCGGCTTTTCATTATGCTTCAACACATAATAATCCAAAATTATAAATATTATGTAGATATCACAAAAAAGAGTATTCATATATATAACATTCACTAAAATCATAGAGGGCAGTGTGATAGTAGATCAAGCAGATCGTCCATCAAAATATAATGGTAAAATTTGAGTTTTCTAGCTCTTAATATATATGTGAACATCTTCCCTTTTCCCACTGCTGAACGAAGTACTACAGCTCCAGAGCAGCAGAGTCCATCTCCAAGTCATCATCAGTTCGACTTCCGGAGTTGACAACAGTTGGTTTTAGAAAGAATGTGCATGCAGTTCCAAGTTCTGAGTGACATGTGTGGGAGAGAGGAATAAGATGATTTATCGAGCCATGCTTAAGTTTATCCCTAGACCCCTTGTATATATAATTCCCTTAAATGTTAATTAAACTAATTTTTATAATAAGAGTTTGTATCCGAGTTTGTGTCCTGAATCTCTCTCCTTCACATATATATATTTTTAAATATTTGCAATGTTTGTCATTTAAGACCATCGCATTTAACATGTTACTCCGTACCTTTGATACCCGGTAAAGGAAAATTTAGAATTCCACCCACGCTCTTTTATTTCTAATCTTATATTCAGATGCTTTAAACAGAACTGAAACTATAGGTAATTATTCACCTGTCACTGAAAAATACCGAGAGGAGAGCAACAGGATGTTTCACACAGGGATCGAAGATCTATGATGCCTTAATAAATTTCCATTGTTTTAACAATCATTGTATTTAATCTTTTTCTCGTTTTAGGACACAAATATTAATGCTTCAAGTATAGGCTTATTCTCGATGATACAATCAGGTTTTATTTCCTTTTAAAAAAAGGACTAACCTTATAATACCTGCCTGACATCACTGTTACGCAGAAATCTGGTAGCAATTGGACATTTTTCAAATACAGTATTTACTCATCAACTATGAAAGGTAGCTAAATTTTATTGATTTTCAAAAATTATCATGTATTGTCTGTCCAATGAAACAATTTATTTTAACGAATTTGACCGGTTTTAATATTCTGTACTGCATTACGGAATTTCTAAATCTTCTAGATTTTCTACTACCAATGGCTTGAAATATTCTAAACCTTGAAAAATTAATTGCAGAATAAGGATTATGATTTTTTTATAAAGTGTTAAACTCCTCATATACACTCAAGAGCTAAAACATTATGACCACCTGTCAATAACGAGTTAGCCCACCTTTGGAGCGCAACACAGCTTCAACCCGCCTTGGCATGGATGCCACAAGTTCTTGGTACATGGCCTGAGACAGATTGTACCAGATGTTTAAGCAACGGTTACGCAAATCGAGATATTGCGAATTGGTTGTTTTTGAACTCTGAACTGCAGTCGCATGACATCCCAAATGTGTTCTATCGGATTGAGATCCGGTGAGTTAGGCGGCCAGGACATTAACTGAAATTCAGCAGCATGTTCCTGGAACCACTCTAACATAATTTTAGTCTTGTGACACGGGGCATTGTCCTGTTGGAACATTCCATTTCCAGCTGGAAAAAACAGAGGTCATGTAAGGCTTCAACTGGTCCTCAATGGCCGATGTTCAGATATCCTGTTGCATTCATTTGTCTGTTCTAATACAACAGCGGGTCTCAGAGACGCCCAAGAAAACGTCCCCCAAAAATAATACCGCCACCACTGGCCTGTGTATGACTTACTGTACATTGAGGGAGCAACTGCTCGCCTGGAAGACGGCGTATTCTGAAACGTCCATATGTATGGCTACAATATGTATGTGAACTAATGTAAAGTATGAAATGTTCAAACTAACATTTAATTGTCGGGAGTGGAATTCGAGCTCTGATTCTCGAAAGAAGAGCGTGGGTTTGAACCCCACTACTGACATTTTACTTTAAATGAGGTACGCAGTTTTATTGTAACAACTTTTGAAATGTCTATAAGACAGTTTTTATGGTATAGAAACAATGACATCAGTTTTGATTTCAAAACCAAAACAGTTTCTTAACACTAGCACAAACTTCATTCAACCTCGGATATCGATCCATTTTATAACCAAAAAGAAGAGCCGCGGTTGCTCAGTCGGTAAAATCAGCGATCTCATAACTGAGAGGTTGCCGGTTCGGAACCGGAGCCGGCCTAAGATCAGCCGTGTTCGTTATAGTTGACTGGGGAACGTAAAATATGTTCGTGGTCCTCCAAGTTCTCAATCAATACCTCTGGGGTTGGCAGGTCAATCCTGTGGGTCATCTGCTTGGTCCCTGCTTCAAAATTCTGAAGACGCACTTCAGCATAAGTCGTACTTGCACCCTTGTGGTGCTCGTTACAAACGAAAAGTGCACCCCTTGCCTTAATACGAGTCTCCGGCTCAATGGCATATGCAACAACAACATGATCTTTTTGGATGGTGTTCAAAATTCTTCTTATGAGTTTCATGCATTCTACAAAACATATAATTATAGACCGATCTCGAGGGTAGCAACACCGACATTATACAGACATACACACGCAGACAAAAAACCTCTATTTCATAATTTTTAAACACGTGGTTGGTCTCATTATTAACACAAATACCCATCTAAAGTTCACGCATGTGTAAAAGATCTCAATATGCAGGCGTCAGAATTATCTTTCATTGTATCATTACTACAAATACTGAACAATCGATGAGAATACACGTATATGAATGATGGATATGTGACTTGGAAAAACT
>CM063508.1:52056450-52066450 GCA_032207245.1 Pardosa pseudoannulata
AATGATCCCGTCATATTACGGGCTATATGCTAGTAGTATGTAATGATCTGTGAGGAGATTTTCAATAGTTGGATCATATGTTTTTGCTCTTTGAAGACCTTAAAATGTATAATAAGATTAGTGATGCATATTTATTCGAGATCATTAGGAACTAAATGCTATTCATTCGTATTCATTTTGGATAATTTTGGAGGGCGGATTATCATTTACATACATAAGCGGATTTTTATCTCTGAACAGAAGGTCACAAAAATCCTTTTTTGTTATTAACAATTTCTTCCTATAATTAATTTCTACCTGAATTATATTTCAGAATAAATACTAGTTGGAATGTTATTATAAAGTTTCACAACAATAGTATTCAGGTACGCAGGGCCGTAGCCAGAAATTACTTTCGGAGGGGAAATTTTTTTTTGTGAAGAATACTTCAATAAAACTACAGGTTTTCCTATATATAATCCTAATGAGTATCATAATACAATGTGATTTTAAAATGTTAAAATAATAAAAAATGATATAATGAACAAATTTATAATCTTAAATGAATCATGTAGTAACTACATAATGGATTTAATAGTAAAATTAACAATAAAAATATATAATAATTTTTAAAACAGAAGTATAACTGTAGAAAAGGAATAATTTTGAAAGAAAATGAAAACGTTCAAATTTTTACTTGAATATTATAAAATATGCTCTATTTGAAATTTTCACCAAAAACTGTTCGATTATGAAACAATATTGGGACGAGATGCCAAAAGGGCTAGTCAATCTGTTCTTACATATCGAATCCTATTTGCACCTATTCCTTAATTCAATATCACTGTTCTAAGCCCAATGTTATATATTCACAGCTAGGCAGATGACAGACCCACACACATGGTCCCTTTTCTTTTCACGGAACGGTCTTTAAGAATTTCGGAGGGGACCGGTCCCCCTAATCTCTCCCCTTGCCTACGGCCTTGCAGGTATGTTTAAACGTTTCTGAAAAAATACACTAATGATGAGACAAATTATTTAGGTAATAATACATCATAGATTTTATTTTATAGATTTTTATATTAATGAGAAACGGTAACATGATAGATTTGATTTTAGTTCTATAATTTATGGACAAGAGGATTTTAGATTTTAGTATTTTGTTTTAACTACCTCAGGGATATTTGATTACACCTCGTTAGATCTGTTTGATGGCAGCTCACTTGTTGTCGGAAAATATTTCAAATTCCCCAGATATTCTTGGGAAACAATGTAATTTTTTGAAAAGGCAAAATATATTTTTTAACTTATTGGTGTATGATTTTTTCCATGGGTCTAAACTAGTTAGGAGAAGGGACCCAAAAATAACCAGAAGTTCCTAAAAAAAAGCAATGATTTTATCCACTTTTTTTAAGAAATATTTTTTGTCGGTTGTTCTTCATAGATTTTCTCTGGTGAGATCATGAGTTTTGATAATGTTGTCACAAGTTCGCACACTTGAAAGACGAAGGAAAAGGGGCTTACCTTATATGGCTATAATGCTAGAGTTAGAAGTTTTGAATTAAATTCTATGTTGCCAAATTCAAAACAGAAATTTTTTTACGGATTGAGTAACATCGCTGTTCGGTTCAATGAGTGCATAGAGACCTGGAGTAATCAAGTGATCATTGATCCAATTTTACTGCAAACTTTCTACAGTTCCCGGATCACTTCTTCTAGCAATTTTCATTTCACCCCTCTTTTTCCGTCTCCCCCCGCAGCCCAACTTGTCGGATGAGGTAGAAGTCCAAGAACGTACTGAAATCGAAGAAAACACGCGAGTGTCTCCCTCCCCCCTCCATTTCCAGTTCGCATGGAATGAAGTCATGCGTGTTGTTTTATTAGTTGGGTTAGTAGAGGCAATACAAGTCCGCGTCACGAGTTTCCATTGTTAATTGTCTGGGCACTAAAATAAGGTCATAACTGGATCCTAGGAATGTCAAGACTTGGAAGCTTCCGGAAAGAAGTTTGGAGGACTCTGATGGTTCTCGCTGATACCACACAGAGTGGGTGCGCATCTTCTTTTAAGTGGGTTAATATGTAATCCTCGTTCTGCACTTTCGATTCTGAAAGGAAGGACAGATAGCCAGCCAAGTGTTTTGGATGATTCATATCAATCGATTAAAGGAAAAGTTATCGTTGTAGCAATATGTTTTGTAGCTGTTAAGTACTCTTAAAGATCGTTTCGATGAACTTGAAGCATACGGAGTAATCAAGATGAATTTTAAACTTAAAATCTAAAAGAAAATGAACTACTTTGCTCATGTGAGGTCTCGATACTAAGATGGCACGGATCAATGCTTTAATATATTTGATGATTTTATCATAATGCAATAATATTGTTTTAAAGAGATTTTAACGTCCTTGTTTAACAACTTAAGCTGAGTAGCTGAAATCCTGATCGTGAGCAATATATCTTCATTCCCATATCTAAGCTTCTATAAAATGATATTAAGAAACTAATATTAGCTCGATGCTTCTAACCATTCTTCTTTTATTGTGGGAATAAGATTTTTTTTATATAAAAGATAGATGCATCACTGCACCTTTTTACCGTCAGTCAGTTGGTTGGACTCCTCTCATCCATGGTAAAACTAAAATTTTACTTTGTTGAATACGTGTTCAAATGCATTAATAGTCTTATTCTACATCATATATTTTCTTTCTATATGTTACCTTTCTACCTATCTATAAATCTTCATTCATTCTCTTGTACAGGATGGAACTACATTACAGTTAAACGGATAATACAAAAGGCGGTGTAAGATCTTTTATTACATTATGTTAAAAATAAAACAACGGAAGTTGTTTTATTTAAACCAATGGAAAATTTCTTAAATGGATTGATTGGCACAAAATTTTATTTATTTATTTATTTATTTAGTTTTCTTTATATGCACATAAAATTAAATATATAGCGTATTATGGTACTTAAATTTAGAAACTTAATTATATATAAAACATTTTATAATTAAAACTTTAAATTTTGATGTAATAGCTAAACTAAAACTTCCTTATCATATTTTAACTTTTGTATATAAAGAAAATGAAATAAATTTCAATTTAGGATTTTTAAATAGATTATTCCCAAAGTTTGTACTATTTGTTAAATTTTAAGAAAATGTTGTGATAAAAACATTTTTAATATTGTTGCTATTATTTAAAAACCATAAGCAGAATATCTGTGCAAACTTCAGCCATTTGAAAAGAATGAGATGTACCAATTTGAAGTTGTGCAATTCTGAAACGTATTTACTGGATAAAATTTGGGGTATCAACGGATATTATAACATAAAGGAAATATCTGCTGAAGAAATCATTGCAAACATGAGATAGGAACTCTTTGGTTTTTACAAAGTCTCTTTTATATTTCATGCTAAAAATCGAAGAATTTTAGAGATTTTTGTATTCTAAATTTCTTTCAAAAATTTAATCTACGTATTTCATTAAGTTTATGAAACTCATTAGTTTTTTCTCAAAGTTTTGCAAAGTATAATATTTATAACGTTTTATAACAAAAATGTACTTAAAAGATAGACGTAGATAATATAAACGAATCCATGCGAAGAAAATTCAAATTTAACAGTGTAATTAAGGCGCATCTTTTATGTAACAAGCTATCAAAATGAAAATATTTAGAGTTGTATACTGTATGATAATTCTGTTGGTAGTAAAAATGATAGTTTGATTAGATTGTGTAATATTTATGATTTACACTCTACTTTAAAGTTTCATTTTCAAATTTAAAACAAAATGAACAAGAATATTTAAAATGTATTCATAATATGCTCTTATGTTATATTGCAGTGGTACACAAACTAGGGGTCGCGACCCCTGTGGGGGTCGCCAGAAGTTTTTTTTGGGTCGCCAAATTTTTATGCACAACGTATTACAAGACGCTGTTAGTTCAATTAACTACATTAAATGCAACATCCACACCAGCCGTCTCTTTTCAATACTTTGCAATGAGATGGGCTCAACATATGAGAGATTACTGTTACACACTGAAGTCAGATAGCTTTCATGTGGGAAAATATTACGACGGATATTTGATTTGAGAAATGAAGTGTACATGTTTTTAATCTAAAAGAAATATAGATTGGCAAGTTATTATATCAATGAAGTTTGGCTAGGGAAGCTGAGCTATTTAGTTGATATTTTCGAAAAACTTAACGACTTAAATTTGAGCTTGCAGGGTGAGAATTCAACTATCATAACTGCAGCCAGTAAAATTCAAGCTTTTAAGAATAAGCTTAGTCTCTGGCAAACTGAACTGAATAAAAGCAACACCGACATGTTACCTTGCTTTAACGATTTTAACAAGGAAAGTAATATAGATATATTTACATTTAAAAACATCATTTCCAATCACATTGAAAAGTTAAAGATTCGAGGATTTTCCTGAAAACGATCTTGGTTGGATTCATAATCCATTTTCCTTTGACATATGCAGTTCAACTCTTCAAATTAGTGAGAAAGAGCAATTGATAGTGATTATACTCTTTGAAATCAATTTAAGACTCAGCCTTGCCAAACATTTTGGTTACCGTGGAAAAACAATATCCCGTTTTATGCAAGAATGCCATCAGAGTGTTAATACAATTTGCATCAACGTATTTATGTGAAACTGGATTTAGCAAACTAGTTTCAATAAAAACTAAATACCGCTCGCGTTTAAACCCTGAAGATGATATGCGAATTGCAATTAGCAACATACATCCAAACATCGATGAGATAATTAGAAACTTGCAGCCACATACATCTCATTAAAGGGAAATTTACTGATTTTTGTGTTATACAAAAAGTATTTTCTTAAAATTATAAATAAAATTAATATGAGTCAAATATGATGATGTTTTTATTCGATGAAACGAAAGAAATGCGCGAAATATACATCGTATTTGTGAACATTTATCTCTAGGGGTCGCCAAAAATTTTTTCTCTACAAAAGGGGTCGCAGTCGAAAAAAGATTGCGCACCACTGTTATATAGTGGGAAATACTACTGTATCCTTAATCGAAATCGGAATAAAATTAAGTTCAAAATCATAAGAAATATCAGTGATTTAAATTTCTCCTCAATAATGTATTTTTAAGTGTAGAGAGGGTTTAATTTTTTAAGTTTAACATCCATGTATTTCAACGTGTATATGTTTTATGTCGAAGGAGTGATTTAAATATATGAATGCACCCTTCAAGAAAATTCAATGTTACTATTATTGCAGGTATATTATATGTAATATGCTTTAAAACTTAAAATGTGTAAATTGTAAATGTAGGATAATTTTGTTGGAAGTTATAAAAGATATGAAGATTGAAATTATTAATATTTTATTATTAGAATTCTTTGAAGTTACATATATAAATTCAACAAAAGGTTCAGGCAATTTTAAAATATATTGGCATTGTCCTCTTAACCTATATATCAATGTGAAAAATCTCTGGAAATCAGAATCAAAAGGAAAAGTAGGATCTAGTTCTTGATAAATATCATCAACAAACAAAGTTTCTCATACGCAGAAATAAGTTAGAGTCTAGTCAGTTTCTCAAGTTGAACTAAGAATAAATCTCAAATCGAAATGCAGTCAATCAAACAGAGGTGATGGAAAGAGAAAAAACCAGGTTAATGTATAACAGAGTTCTTCTTAATTTAAAAACTTATCTCTTTTCGATTGACATACATGCGTAAATATGTTTTCTTTTAATGCTTCTAGTTTTATCCCAGTAATTTAAAATTGGGTTGCATTAAATTCATATTAAACATGAAGTGAGATTTTAAACGTTAATTTTGAAGAAACGTTAAAATTAAGCAGCATTTCAGCAGTAGGTCATGAGCAACATAAGATTATTGCTTCCCATACGTGTGTAATTGCTTATTCAATATTCCCCACACTCCGGTACAACAGAAAAATCAAAAAGTAAATTGAAGTTTGAACATACTTAGAGAATGTTATTTTCAGATTTACTTGAGTATTTTATACCAGCTACAGCTGGTAAACTTTGAATACAGCATACACTTTCTTTTCAAATCAAGAAATACATACAAACAGATCTTAAGCTAATAACATGAGAATAGTATTAAACATAAGATTTTTCTAATTAAGTCAACGTTACATCATGTCTCTTAGTTATGGGTACTCAGTTTTACTCGATCAAACATATTTGTATGCATTGTAGATTTTTTGTGGTTACAGGCTAGCATTAAAATTTCACATATACACGTAGCTTCTTGAATAAAAAGTAGATTATTCTAGAAATAGCATGAACAGATTAAAAAGCTCTTTTGTGAGAGTTATTCTCAAAAATTCTTAAGGAATTTATTATAAATTATGTTACTATTGTATAGATCTATATTTAAACGCAGATTGTTAATTCTCCGTTTACCATCTCTGTTAAATTTTTCTGTCTTAACGGCACCGAATTGAAAAATATTTTATAAAATACTAGCAAGTGTGACCGTGCTTCACTACGGTGAACTTAATATCTTACTTTTATACAAAGCTTTTTTTTTCGTGCATAACTCTCTAAATTCGTCACAGTTCAGTTCGAGTCATTGGCATATTTATATATTTATATTATAAGCGTATTATAACAATATTCAGTTTTTATATTCGAATTTGTGTCTTTTTTTATGGTAACATATAAGTTTAACCGTAAATTACATTACTGTACGTTGATTAGCAACGTTAATAGATCTTGCAATATTACGTTGTAGAATAGGAAGCAGAGGTTTTGACAGCAACAGTGCTAAATTTGTTGGTATTAATAAATGTTTTCCAAAATTAAGGAAATTTATGACAAACCACATAGTTTTATATGAAACAGAAACACACATTCATAGTAACAACCATATGAATATAAAGATAACTATATAAAATGATAGGTTTTTATTTGCCTATGAGAGTTACTAAAATTTGTACTTTTTGTTGTTAGAATATTGTTGATAAACATTTAATTGTAACGTAAAAATTAACCAAGAATTAAGTTCAAAATTAGTTCTTATATAAAAATGCTATAATTTGCGTGACATAGAAATGAAAGTTAATCACTTTATATCTAAATTTCCAGGTCAAATCGAATGGATACTACGCAGACGATGTTTAAATAATATAAAATAAGAAATGAATAAATGAAATATTTAAAGGAATGCCGTCATAATGATAAAAAATTATCGTTTTCACCTATTTATTATAGGATAAATTGATAATTTTAATCTCCTGCTTTTAACCGAGGAAAACTGTGCTTAAAACAATTACTTAGGATTAACGCGATGACGTCACATTGCTAGAAATATTATTTCTTTCACTTAGTTATGATGCTATAAATGAAAAAGTTAATCGTTAGCGTTTAACCAGGGAAAATAATGTTTGGAATAATGACATGAAACGCTCGAAAAAGGGGGAAGGAATGGATTTCGAACATTAAAAATTTTTAAAAACCTTTCCAGGGATGTACCTAATAATTTCCCAAATTTTCACGGCGATTGGATGTATGGTTTTTGAGTCTATTGAGTACAGACAGACACAAATTCATTTATATATATATATAGATTAAAATACATCATTTGTAATTAAAATAAAAATAATTAAAAGAATTGGAAACATGAAAATTTGAAAATATTTTTTCAAAAACGTTATTTTCTAGATATAAAAAGTGCTTATTTCTTACTAACATCATTATTTCAAGGGGTGAAATTTTTATATACTTTGCACAAATATATATTTACCTAAAGTATTTAAATCTATAGTAATTTTTTTCTGACATCCTCAGTTCTTTTTGAATTTAAATTTTTAAGTTTATCTCAGTTATAATCAATGATTACCATGTAAATCCGATTAAACCATAAATGAAACTTTTATAAGAATACTAAATTTAGAATCGCCATTCAATAGGGATTCTACGATAAAATTGTGTTAATTGCTATGTAGCAGGATATTAACGATTAACTAAACGGTCTTTTGAATCTTTCCGTGAAAATGACATTAATTTTTCATGTTACAAAAATGCATCACGATGGTGCAAACAGTTATGTTAATAATTAATTACTGTGGACATATTTTGTAAGATAAAGCTATTACAGTTGTTCCCTTTAATTAATTTTTAACTAGTTTGCAGCATGGTAAATAACCTTGATGGTTCACTGTCAGAAAATATTGAGATAGACATGAATTAATTATATATTAAGACAGGGCCTTAGATTAAATTTCGTTTCTAGGAAGGAAGGCTCAAATTGTGCTGAACCGATTATTGATTTTCTTATTTAGTAAATTAAAAAGTTAAAATTCAATAAAAAATTATATAAAATTTAATACTGATATTTAATAATAGCTTTAAAAATGATATAAAATTTAGAATGATAGCCGAATATGTAAGATACTGGTCTAAGCTCTTGGATTTGAATAATCCTGATGTTATGGATATATGGATTCAATATTAGCTTTAAGCAGTAGGCCCGTCTCATTAAGTCCAGGTGTAGCAAAATATCGGACCGTAGCTTTCCAAACGAAAATCGTATAAAATTTAATATTTTAAATCGAAAAGTCCATGCTCAATGTTGTGCAACATGTTTCATCCAGTAAATTTATAAAAAAATTAGATCAAAAATGTCAAAATTAAAAAATAAATGATAATTTTAAAAAATTGAAATTTTTATTTAAAAATTAAATTTTGATTAATATACGGTTTTAAAAAAATTAGGCTAAAAATGTACTTTTATATCGATGCTGAACTGCAATATATTTTACTCTGGACGTTTCGGAGAGGCACTCAAGGTGCCCCAGCTCCTTCTGTAGCTATAGCCCTTTGAATAAAAAAGGGGTAAAATATCTTAGAGATAAAATCTGTTAGCAAAATAGTAAATAACCTTGATTGTCAGAATACACTGAGATACATTAAAAAGGTTAAACTATTCACTTCTACAAAGCTTGCACTTTAATTGGACATACATCTTACATAAAAACATATTTTAATAGTTTTAAAGATCACAATCCATTTTTGTTCTTGAGTAAGCACAAAAATTGAGCTACTTCGATCATTACATATTAGGCGGAAATTTTCACGCAATAAGTCTGAAAGCAATAATTTTCTTTAGCAAACGGCGGTAGCAACTGTCATCTTATATTTAAATTGCTGCTATCACAATTTCCGTGTGAAAGAAATGATAATAATCTCCCTTTTCTCATTGAGATTAACATCAGTCCTCAAGGTAAAATGCGCTATATTAAGGTGTGCAGCTCTTTCAGATTTTCCTCGATCTGCGACAGGTACTACATCACGTTCCGGAATTGCCCGAAACTTCCCCTTTAAAGCCGTTTCGCTGTTTACAAAAAATTCCCAACCAGGTCAGCGAGGAATTTAGTTCTGTAGGGGGAGCACAACTTTTCTTTAGATGCTTTCTCATGAACTTACTCTAAATTGCGATAATCTCCAAACTTCTCTCAGATATATGTTTTATATCATGTCCAATGGAAGTCTGGTTTGGTGTATCAGGAAGCAAATAACTGTTCCGTGTAAGGTATTTTTCTATTTTCCCAGAGTAAATCGACCTTTAATAGATATTGCAGTATTAAACCCTTGAACTTTTGTGTATAATTTTACATTATGTTACCTGTTTACATTAGTTTACCTGCGATAATTTGCTATCTTTTTAGGTGATACTTGCTAATCCTAACTTATACTCTTCATTATTCTATTGCTTTATTCATGAGCAGGCATTTCAGGTGACAACAAAAAATTAATTACAGATTATATAAGACTTAAATTCGATTTTAATAAATAAAATGATTTTAAAATTCTAAATAAAAATGTTTGTTAAAAATATCTGTAATTTTAAACCAATATTTCAGTGAATATCACCACTATTCCACATTATATATATATATATATATATATATATATATATTATATATATTTATTTATTTATTTATTTATTTATATATATATGTAATAAGACGGACTTCAGGATGGGTGGTTGCAGTCATGGG
>CM063508.1:52071450-52101450 GCA_032207245.1 Pardosa pseudoannulata
GAGTCTGTTGAGATCCCTAAATAAAACAAATGCATACAACGTCATAAAGGTAGCAAAGAACCTGAAATTTTCTTGGGAGAATTGACATCTGGTTCATAAAAAGAATAAGAAGGCCGCACTTAGCAATTATTCAAGCTTTAGTTTTAAGAAATGCGGAAGAAATCCAATTACAATCAATCAAATCCTTGATTGAAAAGGAAGTTTGCTGGGAAAGTTGAGATTTGAAAAATTTTGAACAACTTAAGAGACAATAATTTGTGATATAGTACACACACACATGTAATATATCAAAAAAATTAATGCTTCTTAAGTTCTTCAAAATTTTCCCAATTCACGTCAATATGGCTTTACACCATTCCGAATTACGTCGCACTTTTTCAAGGTGAATCGTGTCGTATATATCTCTCTGGGCGCTCAACAAAGAATGCTTCCACGGATGACAAAAGAAAAATAAACCTGTCTAACATTCCGAACATTCTCTGTGCACTTCGGCATTAAGGTCGTTCGGAACGATCTCCATGGGTCGGATACACATTCGTCGCGATAAATCTGTTTGTCACGCTGTCTGTCGCAGACAACGATTTTTGTTTTGCTTCAACTCTGCAGAATTACTTGCGACAACGTCTATCTCAGATTTTATTCATTCCGAATTTGTTTATGTTATTGAAAATTCCTGGTGTACCTTTTAATTGTCATCGATCAGTTCTCATTAACATAGTTATATAATAATTGTATTTTTTAACTAATTATGCTTGTATGTAGAATAGAAACTACCACCATATTTGTAATGTATAAAGTTTTCAGCACAAATATTTACTTGTGTTATCTTTATATTAAGACATGTCTTAAGACCAGTGTTGGCATAATTTTTTTTGAAAAAAATCATTGATTTAAATCATTTTGTTTTCACTTCTTTTAAAATCTATATTTCAAAGACAGGGGAATCAGTCGGCACAGGAATACCAATAAGTAAATAAGTGTAAATAGATAGCATGTGCTTTCCAATAATTTAGGGGTGTTGTTATCAGAAAGTATGTAGTAGGGGTAGTACAATGACTGATTATGACTGGTGGAAATCATTTTATGTAATGGGAGGTAAAGAGAGTATTACAAAACTTGATATCCAGTTTGTCTACCAAATAGCAACAGCTGTGGCTTCATCTGCTAGAATGAAAACACAGTTTTCTTCTTTTTTGTATTGTTCATTCTAGCCTTCGTAACCCATTAGGAGTGTTTTTATTGAAACAATTAAATTCATAATTTGGTGCTTAAAAATATTGAAATAATTGTGATTTGTTTTTTTAAATAAATAGTTTGCGTTAAAACAATATTTAATTTGTTCTTTTAATTTACATCTTATTTAGTTTGCACTATCCAATAACAAAATAATAGAATGTATTTAGATTAAAATTTACATATTTAAGTTTAGGTAATGAGTGTGCAGAATATACTAGATAGATAAGTTGTTACTTCTTATAACAAACTATTCTATGTGTATTGCAAAAAACATAAAAACAATTAAAATTAGTATTTAGAAAAAAATAAAAAAATCCGATTTATATAAAAAATACTGATTTAAATCAAATAAATCTGATTTTTTTTATTTAAAAAAAAAAACATGATTTTTTCCAACCCTGCTTAAGACTCTCTATTTGAAATACTAGCAATTTATTTTTAATGAAATTCGATTGGAATGAATTAAAAGATTCATCTTAATTTATTGTATCAAATTTGTAAATTAATTAGTCATGGTAGATATATTGATAATTGTAGTCTTTTAACCTCCTATATTTTGAAATTGAATTATTGTAATGCAGTGAAACTCTCCTACTATATTTTTTATTTATTTAATTTCTTCTTTCTTCTCTGGAGCTTCTTACTTTAAAGATATATTTTCTCTTCCAATATTTAATTCACTATTAAAAACTAGAGGGGAAGTATTTAGTATTCAAAAGTATATAAAAATTAAGGGTTGCTTAAAAGTAATGTTTTAGATCAGATTTTATAAACTTATTCTTAGCATTGAATCTTGGTTTGGTTTCGTTTGGAGCGCTACGGTCTACTGTTTTGTACACGAGAGCTAATGAGACCGGAACCTACTTCTTAAAGCCGATTCCGAACGGCTACGAACATCCATGCCATAGTGGGATTCGAACCCACGAACTTCAGTACCGACGATCAGCGCCCTAACCAATCGGCCAGCGTTCGGCCATTGAATCTTGATTTTGTAATTTGGTTTCACTGTGTTTGATATTGTTGGAAATATTTCCAGAAACTCCTCTTTTTTCACTGTAACCGAAGACTTTGGGCGCGCAGCGCCAGCGTCCTGTATAATATCGTTTTCTACCTATGTAGAGTTTGGCTCTGTGAGCGATGCATGTATAAAAGGATGTCTTGTTTTCAAAAAATGTTCTTGGTCGTGGTAAAAGCACCACGGAAGCTAAAATTGGAAACTATGTATCACTAGTAATGTATATAATGTAAATATTTCTAAATTACTGTAATAAAGCTCTCCCATATAGAAGATTACTTGGAATGGAAATATTTTCTTCATGGTGCCGAAATAGATTTAACATATTGTTACTTGGAACACTACTCGCTTACATGAATGCTAAAGATTTCTTGGAATAATTAATATTTTTCTTCAGATATGTTCACAAAATTCCTTTCGGCTTGATGGCCCATAATTATAAAATTAATTTTATTTATTAGTAAAAATAATTGTGCTTATAATTTTTTGTTTTGTGATAAGTTTGAATAACTTTTATTTTTTTTCAATATTGTATGCATCAGCAGTTAATTTGCTCATTTAAAAGTTTATCGTAAAAATAAATTCTTCCTTTAAAATTATTAAAAAAATAATTATGCATTTTGTTTTGAGACATTTTAAAATCCTGTCTTTTGTAATATCCTTCTTTTTCTGTGAATGTTTAATTTATTTTAATTATTTTTCATTGATATTTTTAAAGCTATTAACAGAGAGATTTCATCTGGAAAAATGTATTGTGTTAAAGCTTTAATTTACAAATTTGTAACTTTTAAATGTGCTTCATGAAACAAGAAAATTGAATCGTACAAGAAATTGAGAGCATTTTTATTATTATTATTAATTTTCTATGGTTCTAGATTTGTGTTTCTTTTTCTTTTTGATTTATTACTTCCATTATATAGACATTACTTCCTGGTAAAATGCGCATTGTATTATCCCATCATTCACGAGATAACATAGAAAGCTTTCAGCATTTTATTTTTTATTTATTTTTGACAGTAAGTGGGGTTTTATATAATTACTAGCATATAATACGTCATATGGCAAGATCAGTACAATTTTTAATTTTCCAGAACTGTACAGTACCCTATGAGGCAGGTAAAAAAATGGTTTATTTTTTGGCTGAAAACTATCTGGTACAAGCTCAATAATTTGTGTCAGTGTATGCTTAACACATGAAAAACTTAAAATAGTACATATATAACTAATATAAATTTTGTTGAGCAAATGTTACGTTTTGATCCTTTATTCTTGTTCAATTAATACATAACAAAGCTGGATTCCAGTGCTACTGTTGACATAGATAGATCTTTGTTGTCGTTTGGGAATGAACTTCAAGTCCCGGTCTAATTAATCCCCTTGTTTCAAAATATTGGACATACCTGAAACCTAACCAACTAAGCCACCAACAAAAAATTCGGAGTTTAGCATATTTAAATTAGAATTTGTAGAATTGGGGCAATCATTAAAAGTGAAAACAATGTGGCTTGTAAATATGTTTTTAGATTTAAGTTTCATTTTTTTTTTCGAATTTTACTGCAAATGACAATTTACTCATAATGAAACGACAACAGATTGTATAATCAAGTTTTGATCTTAATGAGGTAACGAATAATTAAAAACCAGTTGAATTTGTTTTAATAGATGAATTCATTTTTTAGTTTATCAGTTGAATTGGAGATAATATCCGATTGCTTTATTGACGACGAAAAGATAAAAACTGAATTTTTAAAACGAATTCATAAAGTTCCTGAAACCTAACTGATCTTTTCTCCTTCAGGATCTTTGCATGCATTGAAAGCCAGTTCGGATTCACTCTTCCATCAAGGCAGGCAGGATGTCTTAGCTCATCCTGACCTCGATGGAGAGGTTTGGGATTGTACGTGAAACAAACTTTTTCTTGCACTTACGTCACTGCCTTCCCTTTCCTACCACATTTCGATTCATTTAACTTTCCGCGAGACTCATCTTACACGAAAGACGGATGCTTGTGACTTCCAGTTAACTTTGATTTTTTTTTAAATCAAAGAATGTAAGATCTACTGTCTGACTTTTGGTCCTGGAGGATTCATTAGAAATAACCCTCTTCCCAACGTTTAAAACTTATTCTGAAACCTATAAATATTCGAGCTAGCAGTGGATTTTGAATTTACAAACTCCGGTGCCCAGTTGTAATTCTTGGTCGGCCATCTTTCAACTTCAATTAGCTTTTGTAAGAAGCTATATAAAATCTGTATTACCTTTGACCTGATCACCATCACCATGATAAAAGAAACGCTTTATCTAAATTTTCCTTCAAACACCCGTTTTAACCCTCCGAGTGGAACAGCACATCGAGGAAAAAAGTCTCCAAAAAATACATTAAAGGTTTACTGTGTCAGTGGCCAAAACGTTCTATGATTTTTTCCTTCACCCTTTGTCGACTAGAATGGAATACGGGAAACCCACCCTCGTTATTGTCCCTGTACTTCCGTTTATAAATAGATATATAAATGGATATTATAGATTGTTAATTTTTAATACACATAGAGATCGCCAAATCTCGAAGATCATCCCATAAGAAATAATGGATTCTAAAAGTACAAATAAAAATATTTTTTGAGACATTTATATTTTTTACGAAATTCATCAAAGATATTTAAGTGGTGCAATTAGAGATACATCTGTTACCGCAAACGAAATACTTCGAAATACTGATTTACAAAGCCATGAAAAGCTATCAGTATCTTTGTGCCTCATGGGGTAGGGGTACATCCCTCCAAAAATATTAGTCAAAGAGGGGAGCAGTTCCTAACAATTGACCTGACCCTCCTACCACAAAACTCCATGGGGGGAAAGCACTGGTAGAAATGTACATTACATCCATTTTCGGAGCGTTTTTAGAGGTCGAAAGTGGTACATTTTGAAGATATCGTCGGTTTGGTGGAATTGCACGTCCAAACCGCTTAGGGGGTTAAATATTAGCTCAAATATTATTCATGTTTTTGGAATGGTTTATTGAGATAACAAAAGTAGTTTATGAATGATCAGCAATCTTAAGATCACTTAATAAACGCATCTAAGATTCTGTCGATTGAACATTTATCAGAACTGATATTGTGTTCCTTGTCTCTAAACTTCAAATTTGTTTGTTTGGTTGGTTTGGATCACTCAGGTCTAATGTTTTACTACATTAGGGCTAATGTGACCGAAACCTATGGTATAAAGCTGATTCCGAACGGCATGTCAGCTTTGGGATTAAAACCTATGAACCCCGGTACCGAAGAGTAGCGCTCTATGTTATCAGCCATCGTTCAACAAGATTCAAATATGAAGCACAATCAATTGAACTATCGTACCGATCTTAAGAATAGAACTGAAATATGCCAGGCTTTGTCATTTCCATTTATTCTCTTTAAAATTTGTCTTTCTTTATATTCCCTACCTTAATTAATATTTTTAGTTGGCTCTTCAGCTTTTATTTAATACTATGGAGGAAATATACAGAATATAATTAGCTAAGAATGCAAGGGTTACCTCAAAGAAATGTTGATGGTCCTTTAAAAATTTCCAAACTAAAGTTTATAAAAAGAGAAATTTTGCAGGCTTTTTAAAAACAATTCACTGTTGGTAAAAAGAATAAACTATAAATTTAACCTTTTCTTCGTTTTATATATTGATGGCTCATTTTCATCTATTTCAACAGATGCAACGGATCTTAAATTGTATTCCTTATATCCAAGTATTACAATTGAGTTATATTACTAATCTTAAGGATAGAATGAAAAGATGCCAGGTCTTATCATTTTCCCCAATTTTTCTCTTTTTATATGTCTTGCTCTACACTCTTCAAGAGTTTTTTTTAGCTTGCTCTTCGGCATTTTCAACATATCACGGAGATATTATAACTCGAGTGATTGTGAAATGATATCACAAAGAAAGGTTGCTATATCTACGAAAAAGAAAAGCTTATTCTCACCTTTGCTAATGGAAATTTTACGCGTGCTTTATAATACATTTTCTCTTGGTGTGGATAATAAAAAGAAAGCTTTAACCCTTTCTGTATTTAATCTATAATGGGTTTTCTTACATCTATGTATTTCACCAAATGTAACATATAATCAGACCATATCTACGTTTTTAATTGAGCTCCTCATTAACAAACCAATAGAAACTTTTAAGATTCACCATGAATTGTTAATTCTCTACAGACAGATGTGCGAACTCTAGGTGCCTGCATCTTATCACTATGCATTTGCATTTACTGGAATTTTATATACAAACAAAGTTCCATTGAGTTTTATTCCTATCAGTTCCCATCTTCTTATTCACAGAACTTTATTGTTCAAGAGCAAAACAGAAAATCTGGCATACGTCTCGCGCGAGTGACTCGAAGCGAGATACAGTACCTGAAACTTTTCTTCTTAGCATGAAGAAAAGGAGAAAAGATAATGGGAAAAGTTAAAAAGCATTTCAATTTCGCCTTCCTCGTAACGCCGTGTGTTTATGGGCTGTGATCATTATCGTTCTACGTTTATATTATTCTGAAAAACGCTGTTGTTTCTAAATGAACTGGCGCGTTCTATTCAGCCGAGTCATAAAATGAAAGAAAATATATATGATTTGAGCAGAGTTAATTTAAGCAGAAACGATTTGAGAACTGTAAGTTTCGCCTCTTCTGACTAAACTGTGAAATGCCGCCTCCTTCACCATGATAAAATTTGATTTATACCATATATATTTTAAGAAACTTCCCTGTCTTTTTGCTACACTTATTAGCAAACATAGTAAAATTTTTAAAGCTGTAGTAAGATTCGGTAAAAAAATCTAGATATAAAATTAGTTTTGAAACTTCAATTGGGCTCTTTAATTAACCTTCCGAGTGGAACACATCGAGGAAAAAAGTCTCCAAAAATACGCTAACGGTTTACTGTGTCAGTGGCCAAAACGTACTATGATTTTTTTCCTTCCCCTTTTGTCGACTGGAATGGAATATGGGAAACCCACCCTCGTTATTGTCTCTTTATTTCCGGTTATAAATAGATATATAAATAGATGTTATAGATCATTAATTTTTAATACACATAAAGCTCGTCAAGTCTAGAAGATCATCCCATAAGATATATGAATTCTAAAAGTACAAATAAAATATTCTCTTAGAGACTTATTTATATTTTGTTACGAAAGTCATCGAAGATATTTAAGAGATGCAGTTAGAGATACAACTGTTACCGCAAACGAAATACTTCGAAATAGAGATTTACAAAGCCATGAAAAGCTATCAGGGTTTTTGTGCCTCAGGGGGTAGGGGTGCATCTCTCAATAAATATCAGTCAAAGAGGGGTGCATGTTCCTAAACAGTCAACCTGATCCTCCTACCGCAAAACTCCATGAGGAAAAGCACTGGCAAAAATGTACATTACATCCTTTTCAGAGCGTTTTTGAAGGTCGAAAATTGTACGTTTTGAAGACGTCATCGGTTTGGTGGAATTGTACGTGCGAACCGCTTAGACGGTTAATAAGGCCAAATCTGACATTCTTTCATCTGCTAGATCAAACTACTACATTACTTCCAAATCTTTAGATTATTTAGTAAATACATTTTTTGAAGTTATTTTTTTAATTCCTTTTTTTATACAAAAATTAAAATTAATTGCTAATCGATTATATCCATAGCCAGTAGATTCGACTGAATTATTGCTTATCAGATATGCTGAAGTTTAAAGCTGAAGTAAGATTCGGTAAAAAAAAAATCTAGGTATAAAATTTGTTTTAAAACTTCAACTGGGTTCTTTAATTAATCAGGACGAATCTGACATTCTTTCATCTGCTAGATCAAAGTACAACATTACTTCCAAATCTTTAGAGTATCTAATTAATACATTTTGACCGTTATTTTTTTATCACTTTTGTTATACAAAAATTAAAAGTAATTGCTAATCGATTATATCCATAGCCAGTAGATTCGACTGAATTATTGCTTATCAGATATGCTGAAGTTTAAAGCTGAAGTAAGATTCGATACAATAACCTAGATATAAAATTAGTTTTGAAACTTTATCTGGGCTCTTTAATTAATAAGGCCAAATCTGACATTCTTTCATCTGCTAGATCAAACTACTACATTACTTCCAAATCTTTAGATTATTTAGTAAATACATTTTTTGAAGTTATTTTTTTAATTCCTTTTTTTATACAAAAATTAAAATTAATTGCTAATCAATTATAACCATAGCCTGTAGATTCGACTTAATTATTGCTTATCAGATATGCTGAAACTTAAAGCTGAAGTAAGATTCGGTAAAAAAAAAATCTAGGTATAAAATTTGTTTTAAAACTTCAACTGGGTTCTTTAATTAATCAGGACGAATCTGACATTCTTTCATCTGCTAGATCAAAGTACAACGTTACTTCCAAATCTTTAGAGTATTTAGTAAATACATTTTTACCGTTATTTTTTTAATCACTTTTGTTATACAAAAATTAAGAGTAATTACTATTCGGTTATAGTCACAGCCTGTAGATTCGACTTAATTATTGCTCATCAAATATGCATTCAAAGGAATTAATCCATTTATCTCATGCAAAAAAATAAAATGATTACACTGGTTGGAATTACATCGGAATTAATAGAAAATAATATAAACTAATTCCAGACATCCAAGTTATAAATTTTGTAAACTTTTTTAAGCCTTTTTTTTCTAATATTAAAGTATTTTACAAGTGACACCTTTAAAATTTCCCGCCCCTGATTTGAGGTTTGACGCATTTCAACAGCGGGGCAGCGTGATGATAAAAGCAAACTCTTAATATATCATAGAATCAAGTTCCGTGTACACGATTTTCTCATTAGTTGGTACTTTACTGGAAGAACAGAGTAAGTCTGTCACAACAAATAATGCTGGTGACACTCGCTGTGATCGTGTATGAATTAGGTGTTTAGAATGAACTGCTAAATAGAGCACGTCTCAGAGCTCTGCTAGCTTTGTATATAAATTAACTGACCTGGAATTGTGAAATAGATGAGATTATGCAGAATTAATTGCAATTCAAGAATTGATGTTTATGGAGTTCAAATAGTAGGCATGAAGTACTTTAAACATGCAAGTTAACGTTGGTGAACTACATCGGAATAGTCTATCGTAGAATCACCAAAATGGTGGTTCTATGTATCTGGAGCAGTAAATATCATTCTTAAAGGTCCGTCTTATTTCTAATTCTCTTGAAAGCTTGCCTCTGAGCATATTTTAAAAAAGTTGTAGTACTTAAAGGAAGGCAGTAATCGTCTTATAATTAAAGCAATATGAGTAAAGCAGTGATTAGTTTAATGGAAGACAATCACATATAATTGCGAATATGATGGTTTTATGTATTTGAAATACTAAATAAATCTTAAAGTTTTGTCTTATTTCTATCTCACTTAAACACCTGCAGTGAATCTTGTTTTAATAAAGTTGTAGTACTTAAAGGAAAGCTGCAATTATCTAGTAATTAAAGCAATACAAGCAAACAAATGGAAAGTTTAATGGAAGACTCTCTGGTATAAAGGTAACTGATATGTGAAAAATTAAGGTTAACTGAAAAGTTTCAAGTACCATCTTTTGAAAAATAGCAAAATTTTATATCTTGTTAGTTGCTTCTACGGTATTTGCATGTATAAAGATACGGAAAAATAAAATATTTTTAAAAATGATGTAAAAATATCTTTTCACATATCTGCATGGAAACTCAGTTTTTGAATCTTACAGCTATTTTTAAAATATAAAGTTGAAATTTAACAATTCATTTTTACTCACAAAATCCATTTAAACTATAACCTCCTATCATTTAAATGGAACTTCCAGTTTTTCTATTAAAAACGAAAATTATCATATTTTCTATTTTATAGATTCAAAAGACAAAAGAAAAGCTGCTTTGCTAATATTATGGCCTTTCAAATAAATTCATAAAGTAAATTCCTAATTTTTCACCAAAAACAGTCATATAACTTTCACGAACAGTCCCCGTTGGATACCTTAAATTCCCTTATTTTGAACAAAACACATTTTTTAGCTGTGTAACAATTTGAGAGCTACCTTATCGAGTAAAGCACATGTATTTTTCCTGGTTTTCTTAGTATGCATTTATATATATATATATATATATATATATATATATATATATATATATATATACGTGTGTGTGTGTAATATATTAAAAAATATCCTAATAAGTAACTAAATTATTTCCCCCCACGATTAATCACGATTCATGATTAATTTTCACATCGTGAGTTCAACTAATTCAGCTTCTTAAGAACAGAATCACTGAGTTTCAATTTTTTCCATATTTCAGTGTGGATCTCATGAGATCTTGGAGACTTTTTGAACTTTAAAACTACAGGGACAACGTTTTTTCCAGACATATGGCATTCTTAGTACTCATGAACTTTAAGCAAAGTTAATTTTTCTTGATAAGTGTCGCGAATTTACACTGGTGACGTGTAACTGCACTTTGTTATTAGACCTGATGGTGTGGAGATTCTTAGTTAACATTATAAAATACTTTCTGTTACCTTCTACCTCTTTCTGTTACCTTCTATTTTGACTACGACTAGCCACTTTTGACCAGCCCTTCAAGTTCAGTTTTTTTGTGTTAATGAAGACTCAAAAAACTCAACGGACTCAAGCGATGAAAACTGAATTAGTCTATCTCCGGCAAATGAAATGAGAACTGGTATTTCTCCTTAAATTATATTTCTTAAATTCATTATAAAATTAATTCTAAGTAGTTTGATTTGAAGCTCTATGGTCTGCTCATTTGCTCTCGAGAGTTAATGAGATTGGGACCTATTGGGAAGCCGATTTCGAACAGTCATGACAGCAGCGGGATCCGAACCCGCGATCTACGGTACGAACTCCAGTACCGAAGATCAGCGCTCTACCATTCAGCCCTCGTTTAAATCTAAACGAATGTGGTTTTTTGTTATAATATTATAAGATGTTTTATTTTTGGAATTACTTATATTGTTAGAGTAATGTAATCTTAGAACTAATTTGAATTTTTAAATAAATATTACTTTTATATGGAAACATTATTCACCCAGACCCGAAAGCTGGAAGCGAAGCGGCCAGAATTTCATATAATTTTATTATGAATTGAAAACTTTTGGATAGATCAAAAGAGACGCATGTTCAGATGCGCAAAGACTGTTTTAGAAGGTAAACGAAATTCTTTAATATAAACATTCCTGAATTTCCTCTTCGTCGGAAAGATAAAAATGTGAAGGCTACCCAAGTTTAAAGAACCGCATCCGCTCTAGAGGGTTCGCTTGACAGGAAGTCCAGAGATACGAAAACGGTTTGTCCTATCAGTACTTCATGACATAAGTGATAAAACTCAAGAGGGTGGTAGATTAAATAATAGATCTCTCGAACACATCTGTAGTAATGCTCACAAAAACTTGTACTTCCGTCCTTTATCAAAGCAGAAATGTCGTGACACTTGAACACAAACCCTAAAAATGATTTATAAAGATATGATCTTGATTATGGAATCCATACTTAGTTTCAAATCTTTCACAGTTAAGAGAATTTGAACAAAAAATATTCTATGGCGTTAGATAAGCGAACATAAGTTAAGAACAAAATTCTTCAGATGATAATGAAGTTTCAAAATACCCGTCCAAGTTTAAAGAGATAATTCTTGGAATTTTTATTTTGTTTGTTATAGAAAATGTCAACAACTGATAGTAAATGAAATGCCTGTTATTTTATCTAAGGATTACTCATGAGTCAAAAAAAGAACAAAAATTAACTTTTCAATTCTGCAATTTTTTAAAAGTCTCACTTTCAACTGGGGATTTGACGTCAATAGAAAAACCTGTTGCAATTTGAGTTCATTTTTATTTTTTATTGCATTTTTCTTTTACATCATAAAGAAAAAACGCTGATGCATTATTTTGACACTATACGTTGTTATTGATTGCATGAAAGTTAACTATTTATACATGAAGTATGGGAGAGATTCATCAAAAAGAACACACATATTATTTCTGGTGACGATTTATCCATCAATACAACAAACAAGAACTTTGAAAAAATCTTCCGCACACACTTTTAAAGTAGGGATTTCTCAGGTAAAAAGACTACGAATAATCCCTAAGCACATTTGATCATGTGATAAAAACACCCATGTCTGAAGAGAACACGTTTACTATTGGTTAAAGAAGTACAGACAGAGGCTGGATTAAGTCTATAGCGTATCTGTAAGGAAAAATCAGAATTACCGCGCAAGCCCTAATAACGTAATTTATGAATTGAAGTTATTAAATTAATATTAAAATTTGTAAAAAAAGGTATTTTAAAATTACATACATATTTGAACATTTAACAGTCAAAGTTAAATCAAGTTCAAGTTGAAACACCCTGATGTAGTAATTGGTTTAATTTGTAATTTTTAACTCATAAACACATAGGTATTTAACTCCAACAGGGAATTAAGATGCTTCAAAAATGAGAGATATTTACAAAATCATAAAAACAAATTTTATTTCAGTAAAAACTAAAATTTTTACATACGATAGTTTTAAGCTGTAACTACCTCGAGGCATGTCATATGTGAAAATTAAAACAATAAAAATATATTAGTTATAAATTTAAAATTCTTGCACTTATAGGTGATTCTTTAAAAATATCTTTTAAAAAAGAAAAAGTTTAACTTGAAAGTTGATGTATCTTGGATCTAATCGATGCTAAAATAAAAAAAAAATCTGGTTTCAAGTACAGGGGGTAGACTAACTGAAACGTTATTTGCACTGAACTGGAGGTAAAGTTAATGTCATGAATAATGAATTAATACATTGGTAAATAATATCTGATTTGCAGATAAAAATAATTGGGAGTTAAAACATAATGGAATTTAATAATATTATATATTGAATACTTATTGAATTTAAGAAAATCAAATACTTTATGAAATGTAGTTGCGTTAGGTGCAATATTAAATATACTGATATAGAAACCTTACTTATTTCTTATGCACATATCGTAAAATATATTAAATAATACAATTTTGATGATAGTCTACTTATATTTGATCTAAAAGCAGGATAATGTAATTTAACATTTAATATTTGCTAAAAAGTTTAGTTACATGGTCTTTAAATTTATTGTTAAAGTGTTCTGACTCTCGTGTGATAAAAAATCGAAAAAATTAAAATTAATTTTTTTTTTGAAAATGTGCCTGTATGTAAATAAAACATGCAGACACTTCCTAGTGTCAGTATTTATATTTTATCACTATTCTCTCAGAAAGTCTTCCTTTCAACTTCTATGTAACCATTTGTAGAGTTCAATTTTATTTGTCTGAAGCCAGCTGTTTTGCAGCTGTTTTAGTTGAAACTTCCTGAAACTCCTTTTTGCGATAACATTGAGTGTATATATATATATATATATATATATATATATATATATATATATATATATATATATATATATATATATATATATATATATATATATATATATATATATATATATATATATATATATATATATAAAGTATAATATATAACTATAACTATATAATTACAAGCATAATATATACTTATATAGTATATAAGTATAATGAAATTCTTCCTTTCAATTTCTATGTTACCATTTGTTGAGTGCAATTTTATTTGTCTGAAACCAGCTGGTTTGCAGCTGTTTTAGTTCAAACTTCCTGAAACTGCTTTTTGCGATAAAATTGCGTATATGTATATATATATATATATATATATATATATATATATATATATATATATATATATATCTAAAAAATCATAATATTGATATTTATAAGAAATTTGAAAGATCTATTTCAATAAATAAATTAATTATTCGAATTTGGATTATTAAAAAGACAAAGTTATCTTACGTAACAGAACAAAAGCTTATTTATTGATAAACATTTTTGAAACTTATATGTAAAAGACTTTCGTCTATCTTGCTTTCATATTTTTATGGAATGGTGCTGCGTCTGATTAATCTTAATCAGATTTTCCTAAGTTTATCCTTGCCTAGCAAGCCCGTGCAAGTAAAAATTATAGGGGCGAAACTCTATAAATTTCAAGTGTAACCGGCAGATTAATTTTAGGTGGTTTACATATATATATGTGCTTTAATAAAAATGGCATGCAAGTAAATATTTCTGTTCGTATTTATGATGGCAGTTTTAATAAGATAACTATATTTTTCTTGCAGCAAGATGGAAATTTCGTCGTTGAAGCTTTGTTTTCTGCCGTCGAAGAAGGGAATATCGCTGGCTTGGAGGAACTGTTTACGCTGTCTCATATTAATCCGAATTACTGCAACAAGGTAAATTTTTAAGTACTAAAAATGCTAAACATTTATGTACAGCAATTTTTCTTAATGCTTCCATCTTCATTTTACATTCCCTTTCTATTTTCACTGTGAAATTCTTAACTGAATTTATAAATACAGTATGACTTACTTATGAAGCACTCCTGAATAGCGGATAACTGTATTTAGGAGACATTTCCAGTCAAAAAATTTATATATATATATATATATGTGTGTGTGTGTGTGTGTATATATATATGTGTATATATATGTATATATATATATATATATGTGTGTGTGTATATATATATATGTGTATATATATATATATATATATATATATATATATATATATATATATATATATGTATATATATATATATATGTGTGTGTGTGTGTATATATATATATATGTGTATATATATATATATATATATATATATATATATATATATATATATAAAGAGAGAGAGAGAGGTTTCTTGGAATCGCTATGGTTCGCTATTTTACTACACGAATCCTATTGATACCAAGACCTACTTCTCAAAGCGGATTTCGAACGGCAGTGAACAATATCCTTGCCAGCAGTGGTATTCGAATACACGAACTCTGGTACGAAAGACACAGAATGAGAAAGAGAGACAGGGATACTGTTC
The DNA here is from genome assembly GCA_032207245.1 of Pardosa pseudoannulata. Lineage (NCBI taxonomy): Eukaryota > Metazoa > Arthropoda > Arachnida > Araneae > Lycosidae > Pardosa > Pardosa pseudoannulata. The sequence goes on from CM063508.1 coordinate 52,086,678, forward strand.
TCTGCATAAATTAAAACTGCGGTAGTAATTTTCTTTAAAAAATTAAAGGCACGTTGTCAATGAAATTTTCTTTATTTAACCTCGTAATAGGAATGTCCTAAAAGATCTACGGTGCTACTATAAAATAAGTTTCTAAATAAATTTTCGATTCCTTTTATACAGCTTTTTTTCCTTCCAGGTAATTATTAAATTGCAAATTCTGCAATTTCTAAAAATACACTGAATCTGAAAAAAAATAATAAAAATGCTATCCTTGTCAATTCTTTTATTACAGAACGAATAATTCTAATTATTTTTTAATACTTCATTTCGTTTTTACTCCTCACCCAATTGAAAAGTCTGCAAAAGAGGAAAGAGTCGTTCAAGTGATGGGAAATTCGTGACATTCCTTTCCGCAGGCGTTTTCTCTTTCGTATCTGATTTGCAAAAATGCTGACGAATATTCGAACGAGAGGCGAAAATATGATTTCCCCTTCCGATAGTTTATTCCGGTCGTTGGGATGCACGTGAAAGGGGATCAACCGGGTCAGAAGAGGATATCCGCCGCCCGCTGTCCTTTTACAGAATCGAACGTCGGAGACGTGATGCATGGTTGCCGGGGTATAAAAGATATACGGTATCGCGGATGAACGTTGAATTTAAATTTCGAAATATTTAGATAATTTTTCCTTTATTTTTTAAGTTTAAATATCCGTATAATATATAGGTGTCTTTGAAAGTTTTGAGGCAATGGCAGACGAAAGTTGTAAAAAATATTCAATAAATTTCAAATTTGAAATTTTTTATGGTCTAAGACGATATTTTGTGGCAACAATTGTAATTTAACTGTCAAAAAATAAATTTTGATAGAAAAGAATATGAAGTTGATGCGAAACTATTATCGTGCTCTGATTTTTTATGACTTTAAACTGGGATTAAATCAATAAAAATGTTTTGGTTTGGTTTGGAAAGCTCCGGTTTACGTTTTGCAACACGAGGGCTAGTGAGACCTAGACCAAGGGCTTAACACCTTCTCGACCAACGTCTCGTATACGCAACGCAGCGATTTTAATCTTATCAGTCTAGCTTCACCTCCATGTCATGATCTCCGGTTGATATTGAGAAAACATCGTAATATTATATCTGAACTTTTTATTTTAATTTTTAAATGCTAGATTTGATTACTAGATGGCGTAAACGGCAACGGTTTTCACAACGATCGGCTGTTATAGCATTTACGTGCTGGTCCTCAAGGGGTTAAAACCGATTACGAACTGCTACGAACATCCATGCTATAGTGGGATTCGAATTCATGAATTCCTGTACCAAAGATCAGCACCCTAAACATTTGGTTGTCGTTCGATATAAAAATGACTTCAATGTGTACATTAAGCATTTTAAAATGAAACTCCATCTCTTGTTCTTGTATTCAAAAGCTTCACAGAATTTTGCAGAGGTGGAACTTCTCTCATGCCTGAAGAAATCACTGTAATAATCTTCTCAGCAGTACTCTTAGAGATAATCAGAGGGAAGTCAATATCATTGTTCTCAATATATCCTTGTAGCAGTTTTGAATGACTTCAAGATTCAGTTTAATTAAACCCGAGTTTTTTAATATTCACCACAGATGAGGCACAACCAAGAAATCAACAACAGAGGTAACAGTTAAACAAACTTAATCCATTCGTTTATCTGAATTTCGTAATTTATTAAAGTTTTAAAAAGTTCAAGCAAATTTTCAACATACTTAAATATTTAGCATCATATCTTGTATTTCTAAGTCTTATATTGAGCTTTATAACTCCATAATCGTTGATGAAGAAAAGATGATTCTTAGATTAACTGTAGAAGTAAATGAAGAAACAAAGCTTTATATTGAGCTTTATTACTCGATAACCGTTGATGAAGAAAAGATGATTCTTAGATTAGCTGTAGAAGTAAATGAAAAAACAAAGCCTTATATTGAGCTTTATGACTCGATAACCGTTGATGAAGAAAAGATGATTCTTAGATTAGCTGTAGAAGTAAATGAAGAAACAAAGCCTTATATTGAACTTTATAACTCTATAACCATTGATGAAGAAAAGATGATTCTCAGATTCTTTAGAAATAAATGAAGAAACAATTTTTTAGCTTGATTTTTGCACTTTTCTCCTGTAAAATCCTGTCTTTAAGGGAAAAATAATTTTATTGCTAAATATTTTTCAAAAGCTAGCAAATATGTTTTTTAAGCACCTGACTTCGTGCTACAGGAACCAACAAGCATTTCCTGATTTCAGATTAGAATATAGCTGAATAGCATTCTTTTACGTACTACAAAAACTGGCATGTCAACTGATGCCACCAGCGTTTACAAAATGTTAATAAAACTCTTTAGAATATAGACGTATTTGCTTTCACTCCATTCGATTTTGTTGAAGCTCTTATTGTTCGTTTCTAAAACGAGACCTCATTGCTCGACAGGAGGGCGGGTTATAGTGTTTCATTATTTAAATCACTTATGGGTGTTTCCTTTGAAGAGTAATAATAGAGGGGAATGGGTCAATGTAGTCACTTTTTTCTTTCAGCCAGTTTGAAAGAACGCTGTACCAGGACTGTAATTTTTTTTTTATCGAAGAGACCTAGCCTATTTTGTAACAAAGAAATAATGCTGCCTGTTAAGAGTGATTTCATCAACTGTATTCAAAGCTCATATTGAAAGAGAAATTGAAAATAATTATGTGTTATTTCTATTATGTTCCCCATTTTAACTCTTTCGCACACGTGAACTCCACATGAGGCTCCTAAGCAATAAAAATAGCAATAAAATATTTTAAGATAATTTATCAACTTTTATATTCAATGACACTTTTCACACACCAAGGCTTCAAATGGGATATCAAGCTTGATTTAATTCTCGATACTAGTTGGTAGCACGAGGTTGGAAAGTTGATGTCTCGGATTGGTGGGAGAGCTACTGAAGCAAAACACTTTGTTTATGTTTGATATTTGTTATTTTATTACTAATAATTTTGAAATACAATTTACAACAATGCAAAATGGTACTATATGTCAGGTTTGCTCTGGTATTTTTCCGGCATTAATTATAGATGTATTAGCAGAGAATCTGCTTCAATTCACAAACTAAAATGAGAAAAATGTTTTACGCCACGTTTAAAAGCTAGTCAGCTCATAAGAGTGGCAGGAGAAAGCAAGCCCGAGCACAAAATGTTGTCAAAAAGTAATGTGTTTTTATTCCACTCGTGCACGAATTATTGCTGCTTAAAGAATAAGTCTTATGAGTATAAAACTTATCAAAATGCATTGGTTAGTTTAATTTTTCAAATTTACATGCATTGCTCTCTACATCAGTAATTTAATTTTTTATTATTATTATCTTCGGATTTAACTTTTTTATTATTATCTTCGGATTTAACTTTTTGATTATTATCTTCGAATTTAACTGATAGAATCAGGATGTACAAATTATCATTTATATGTAATCTGTACCATAATTTGAGAATAACAATGACACAAATTGATAATTTCTTTAAATTTCAAGTTATACATAAGCGAGAATGTTTACTGTATCAATAACTGAAAATTATCGAAGCTTCCAAGATATAAATAGTAACTGGAATTTATTCATTTATACGTTCTGTATTTTTCTTTAAAAAAATCTATTCAATACAATTTTTTAAGAGACACGTTTGATCTCTACACTTTAAATGATTCCAACGAGTAATTCTGATTTATCTGTTATTTACAATAGGAAGTAATGTAAGCACCAAATACTCCTTAGTCACAAGGTTAAAATTTTCTCTTGAATTTGAATGAAAATTTTAATTGTATTCATACATCTTATAAACTTTATTTTGTATTATTGTATTCATACAAAATTGTACAATTTTAAAGTTATTCGACAAATATGTTACAAACCATTGAAGTTATTTTAATTACTGAAATGGAAATAGAGAAATCCCTCGATTGATCTTTTGCAATAATCTAAATGGATGTTAAGTTCACATTGTCCTATTTCGATGTATTTTACTATTTATTTATATAATCTGGTTAAAGAGCTAACTCTTTATTGTTAATGTTAATATTTAAAGTTGTGTCAAACAATTACTCTTCAAGAAATAATTTCTTAACTAGTTTTGACTATAATTAACTAATTCTTAAGAAAATAAATATAAGTACATTTTTTAAATAATAGTTCACTTTAGTCATGTATATTTCACTTTTAGTAGTAGTTAGCTTTAAAATATACAGAGTTTTAATATACTATCCGTTATGTTCATATATTTATGAGATCAAAACGCGACAGGATAATATTCTAAGGGGAAATAAATTCTTACTTTATATATATATATATATATATATGTATATGTGTATATATATATATATATATATATATATATATATATATATATATATATATATATATATATATATATATATAAACGTTTTTAAGCAGTAAAAAATATAAAATTTGGATTTTTTAATTGAATACGGTTCTTGACTTTGTATAACGTAACCTAGATTTAAATACAATTGTTTAAAGATTCTATATAGATACTTATAAAACCCTTTAACTACTAGATTACTCTAGAGAATTATTTTAAAGCATTTTTTAAAATGTGGCTTATCTTTTAAACAGAAAGCTATTTGAAATCTATGCACGTCTTGCCGTGAAACACAACAGCTGCTTCTTCCGTAAACGATGACATGTCTATATTCGTTTTGACAGAAACATACATATTTATGTTATGAAACGTTCTAAGGGTCAATTAAAAACTGTCTACAGTTTATAACGTTTCTTGAAAAATAGAGGAGGGCTAATTTCGACGTATTTTTCAACTGTGGGACTAATTACGCAAATCGTAGAATCAGTAATATTAGAGAAATTACAGATCAACAAGAAAAAGTTTTCAATTTTTACTTCAATCTATCTTAATTGTCTAAAATTTGAGAGTGCATTTGATTTCCTATACATTCACGTATACCTCGAAGAAAGAAGCCAATTATGGCGATAAAACCTTGACAAAGAATAATTATTAATATCCTTTTTAAATTAAGTAAAAAAACTATGTTAAACCAGAGAATGCATCATTTATCACCGTTTTAGCATCTCTTAATAAGTCATAAAAATCAGCAACCTGCTCACACAACTTAATCCTGCACCGATTTTACTATACCGAATGATAGCCGATTGGTTAGGGTACTGGCCTTCTGTCTCGGAGTTCGTGGGTTCGAATCCCATTGTGACATAGATGTTCGGAAGCCACTTTAAGCTGTAGGTTCCGGTCACATTAACAATCATGTTGCAATAAAGTAGACGGTAGCCGTCCCAACAAAGCCACTCTTATTATACAGCCGCATATTTTAAAATAGTTTTTCCAATGCACTAATTATGTGAAACGTTTGAATAAATACAGTAGAACAATTTTGTGATACAACTCAAATTATATCCCTCTAGCTCTTTAAGATTTTGGTTAGTTTGGGGTATGACCAGTTGTTTGTAACACGAGGGATAATTAGACAAAGATCCACAGTTAAGACCCGATTCTGAACTTCTACAACCTTTTATGCCGAAAGCGGGATTCAGACTTGTGGTACAGGAAAACAATTAACGCTATATTTGTTCAGTCACCGAAGTTGTTCTTACATATTTAATCATCGAAATTCTGGTTGAAATCCTCTAACTTCTAAGATTTTTGGGCAGTTCCTTTTACAGTATTTTTTCTGTATTTTTAACATGCCACCCAAAGGCAATACGTTCTGATTATATCTTCTACAATCATTTAAAGGGCAAAAAACATTGCTTCCTACACATAAATTAATTTATAATTTATGTGTAGGAAGCAATAATAGTTTATAATTTTAAAACAAGAAGATATAATTTTGTTTAAAATTTACACTCAACATTGAGTTAAAAATATATAATACACTTCATAAAATTTAATTAACATCTTAACTCATTAGCACTTCTCTTTTGTAAGTTTACTTAACCATTGAATACCTGAAGAAAAAAGTATGTTATATCCATTAACTATAAAATTCCCTATCCTAAAATTTCTACCTTTCCATATCATAACATTCTTAACATTTAACTATATTTTTCCCAGTTCAAACCTTTGTGTTTCTGATTATTTTTTACAATTTCATTGTGATATAACTAACTGGTGTTATTTTCATATATATAATTATTATTTGTACTACTAAAACTCTTGCTATAAACTAATTTTATTGTTTATTTTTTAGCATGGTGAAGCTGCAATACACATAGCTTCAGGTTTGGGCCACCTGAACGTTGTAAAATTCCTCCACTCAAAGAGAGCTGACATACATGCGCTAGATAGTGTAAGTATTTGATAAAAATCTACTTAGATTCTACATTTGAAGTATTTTCAAGCTTTCGAGTTAAAAGGACCAGTGTTGGCATGATTTAAATCAGTTGATTGAAACCATAATTTAAATCTTGATTTATATCAGTTGATTTTTTTTGAAAAAATCATTGATTTAAATCATTTTTTCATTCCTTTTAAAAACTATATTCCAAAGACAGAAGAATTGGGAATAAGTCATCACAGTAATACCAATAAGTAAATAAGTGTAAATAGATAGCATGTGCTTTCCAAGAATTTAGGGGTTGTTACCAGAAAGTATGTAGTAGGGGTAGTACAATGATTGATTATGACTGGTGAAATTCATTTTATGTAATGGGAGGTAGAGTATTACAGAATCCAGTTTGTTTACTAAATAACAACAGCCGTGGCTTCATCTGCTGGAATAGAAAGACAGTTTTCTTCTTTTGGTATTGTTCATTCTAGCCTTCATAACAAATTAGGAGTGGATAAAGATAATTCAGTGCTTAAAAATGTTGAAATAATTGTGATTTGTTTTTTAAATAAATAGTTTGCATTAAAAGAATATTTAATTTGTTCTTTAAATTTACATGTTATTTAGTTTGCACTATCCAGTTACAAAATAATGGAATGTATTTAGATTAAAATTTATATATTTAATTTTAGGCAATCAGTGTGCAGAATATGCTAGATAAATAAGATATTATTTCTTATAACAAATTACACTTTGTATATTACAAAAAATATAAAAACAACAATTGAAATTAGTATTCAGAAAAAAAATCAAAAAAATCCGATTTAAATTTTTAAAAAATCTGATTTAACTCAAATAAATCTGATTTTTTAAATTTTTTTTAAAAATCATGATTTTTTTCCAGCTTTGAAAAGGACCTATTTAATACACATAGTATTTTTCTAATGTTTCCAAACAATTTTTCACGGTTTTCAAAACAGAATCAACAAATCATTCCTACTAATCTGTATTCAAAAGAAGAAGCGATATCAGAAAATCAGTGATTAAAGCAAAATTTCTTCAGGAAAGATACTCTGAATGTGGCTTTAAGGTTACAGATGAATGAATAGGATTTGACATCTTGTTTTTAAACGATCCATTAAGTAATGTATCGAAACTTGCATTTAAAGAGCTTCATTCATTCGTGTTTTTCCTGACCTATATGCATGCTTACTAATCAGGAATGAAGGTTATTGATGACTTGTTTAATACAATAACTTCTGATCTACCATTTGCTTAGAACTTTTGCATCCTCCTTTATCGACTTCTTTTGTAAATAATATGAATTATTCATGCTCCTTACTTAAAGGTGTAAGTTAAAAGTTGATAATTGTTTTAAATCATACGGGTAAATTTCTTTTGTGGTTAGTTGGTTAAATAGGATTTCATGGGTACTGAATCCTAATTAGACAAAATAGGAACATATAATAAGAATTCTATTTGCAAACACACTCAATGAATTTCTCTTACATACCCTGTTGTACATATGTAAAAAAGAATTAATTTTATTATATGAGGGAATAGTGAACTTTCAAAACTAATTTATTTTTTTCAAATCTAATTGGAAATTTAATGTGCCATTAAAAATTTATTAATATAAACGTGGTTGAGATTTCAAGGTAAAAATATTTATTGATAATGATAACTCATTTATTTTTCTTTAAATTAATCTACTCGAAATTTTAATTTGCTTATGTAATATATTTATTTATATATAAAAAATCTACACAGTATTAGGTTAAAATTTTAACTATTTAAAAAAGTTCTAATTATTAATTGTTTAACCCTTTAAAGGTCACCAAAATAAATTCATTGGAATTTAGTGTAATTAGTTTATAAATGTTATCTATGAACCTTGTAAATGTAAAATATATGATGTTTTCTTTACATTCGTTACGAGGGTTTGCTTTAGAGGATACCTAAGGAGGGTTAGTGGAGTGGTTTAACTGACTAACCCCTCCCCTTGTACAGCTTATACTTTTTTAAAAGTTTAACTATACTGGAAGAACAATAAATAAGAATCCTTAAAATAGTATAATAATAAAATGCCTTAACAATTTATAAGTGTTGTTTGCATAGATACTTTTATTTGAGGTCATAAGTAAGATAAATTGAATTACTGACTTCTCAGTTTAAATACATATATTTCAAAAGAAAAAATAAATTAAGTGTAGAGCTATCATCTGTTGTAAATTTAAAATGTCAAAAACATAAAAAAAAATCGAAAATTCATCCATGTTTTGAATATTTTTTTTTTAATTGCAGAAGTTCTTGATTCTAAATTATTGGCTTCCATACATCACAGATGTATGAGATTGGAGATGTAAATAATTATAAAAAGATAAAGCAAAGTACTCCAAAAAGTAAAGTTTAAAAGAAAGATGTTTAATAGGTGGTTTTGCTATGAAACCACTGTCCGCTAAAGGGTTAAAAAGTGCATCAGATAAATCAGATTTTGTTCATATACTATTTATGTTGCAAAATATTTCGATTATTATTATATAAGGTCTTTTAGACCTTGGTATATATGATATAACTTAGTAGTTACTTAAAGTATTCACGAACAGTACATAGAGAAAATATAATCATATGGCCAGTATGAACTAGACAAACGGTAGATGAGTGAGTAAGAACGCTGTTCTTTGGTAACGTAAATCGCGGGTTCGAATACAGCTGATGTTATGGATGGTAGTAGCATTTCGTTTCCATTAGTCCTTGTGTGGCAAAACCGTATGTCACGGCTCGCGCGTCCCCGGCTGCACTTTCTGATGTTTGCACGCCTCTTTTCTATACCTGCTCACCTATTGTTACTGGAGCAGGTATCTTGGGTTCGATTAAAGCCTATATTGCCGACAATTAAGCACTGCAGCGACAAAACTCTTGACTAAACATTTATTATTAAGAAGATTTGTTAAAACATATGTACACTCCAAATCATACTCAAAACAGGGCCGAAATAAGACCGAGGAAAAAAAAACAAATGGTGCCGAGCGGAAAACACCTCTCTCGGTCTCAGCTCCTTTCACCAGAATGTCCGTTCTCCGCACTTCCGACCTGGCATCCCTCTACCCTCTCATCGACTGCCGGGGTGGAACCCACCCCTCTTGCTCAAGCTTTCTTCTCCACGTGAAAAAATGTCCCTATCCTCCTCCTGTTGAACCTCCCTGGAACAGGGCTTGCCCACCCTCTCTCGGGGTATCCGTCTTCGGCCGCCGAAACAAAAAAACAGGGGCCCATGTAACACCAACTCGTGTCTTGAGTCTAGTATTACACTGTAGTAGAGCTCTTAACTGTCTATACTATTTTTATATATATTCCATAAAATATAGTTAGATAGGGTAGTTATAACTGCACTTAGAGTGCATTAAATATTTATAAAATACAAAACTTTTTTTTTCGAAAAAGTTTAAAGTTGATATTACTAACAAAATATTGTAAAATGAAGTAATAAATATATTCATTACAGGGTGATGAATAATCAAAACTATATTTGTTCTTTATTCCTAATTATACTTCCCCATTTCGTGAGATAGATATATAAAAATTTTGACCAAAGTTCGCCCAGATGGAATTCCTGTATCACTTTAAGTACTTTCTCCTTTTTTAATCTGTCAGACACAGGAAAAAATGTGATCACTTCTTATAAAATTTTTAGAAACTCATAAAACATCGTTTCTCCCACAAGAAATTACTTATAAAACTTATTATATAAAATATTTATACATAAAATTAATACAAATTATATCAATTATATATAAAAAATTTATAAAATTTTGTTTAAATATTTGACATAGGTCTAAATATAATAATGTTCACGGTAACATTTACTTATAAAATTTATCATATTCATTGCTCATGTTACAATCAATGAGCAAAAACTAATGAGTTATCAATAATTTAAAATCATTATTATCTTCCTTTTGTTCTCTTTGAAAAGATGTTTTAGAAGAGTCAATACATGCTTAAAGTGTATTGTATCCTATCTATTTACTTATAATTCTCCTAGTTCAAACCTTTGTGCTTCTAACAATATCCCAATCTAAAGAAAAGGTTATATATAATATATTATTTCAAAGTATCGGTCTCTTTATTCTTTTGTATTTAATATAAATCATTCTTACCCTGTACAGAGAGTTAAATGCTGATAAATGTTTTAAATGATTGGAGTGAATTATCTTTGAGAATACGTCCACAGATTTCTTAGGGTGTTTATTGTTTTATAAAATGATAATATAAAGTGTGTTCTTGTTTAAGAATTTTGTGCATGTTTTAGTCTGTCATTTATAAGAAATGAAGTGTGTTTGCTTCTTATAAAATTAATTAAAACTCGATAAACATTGTTTCTTATACATAAACAATATATTATTAAATGAAAGAATTAAATGTCGTATAAATTTTGACTCAGCACAGAACTAAAAATATATGATACATATTTTAATTATATCAATGTAGCATTAATTCATTTTATTTATCACATGCATTCTGGAAGTACTACAAACAGTTAGCAACATAAAATTAGCTATCAACGTTTTAAATTAATTATTATATTTATTTAGTTTTCTGTTGTTTTAATTTAAAACAATGAATGCTTGAAAAAAGTGTGCATTTTATCATTCCCATTTGTTTACAGTTTTTCCCAGTTCAACCTTCTTTCTTGTAATTTTAAAATATGTCAATGCATATGTATTGCAATTATAAACTATGTAATATTATGCGTGGTTAAAGTACAAAGAAAATCAAAACAATTTTCAAAATACTGAAAGATTTTAAAGCGTATTTTTAAAGAATTAGTGTCAGTAGTAAATTCAAAAGAATTTTTAAAAGTGAAATACAAATTATCGTCACTAAGTCATGATAGTGACTAGGTGCTGTTTGAAATATTAGCAAAAATATTTTTGCATAAATTTAGCGATATTAACATTCTTTCGCAAAGGTCCTTCAAATATGTTACAGTTGTTTGTGGAGGAATTTTTAAAAACCTTAAAGTTTAAATGTTATTTATCTAAAGTTTAAATGTTATTTATTATCATTTAAAATCACTTTTTACCCCTTCTAATTAGGCGATTTCACGTGGTAGGGCAAATTCTCAAATTATGACAATTCTGGCTTTAGTTTCAAACGGAAGGGCAGTTTATTGTTTGTTTATTGGCTGTTGTAAACATGAAAATGAATGGGAAGGGCATTATAGTAGTTCGTGACGTTACGACTAATTGCCTTATAATGCATATTTTAACCACTTCATTATCAATTATTTTCCGCAAAAAATAACTAAAATTAACGTCAATAAATAAACTAAAATGCAACTGTCGATATTAGGCTAAAAATAAATTCCCACATGGAAGAGAGGTCAGTCACATCAGTTCTATTTGGTTGGTTAGGAGCCATACAGTCTACTTTATGCTCCTTAAAACCGATTCTGAACGGTTATGAACATACATGCCTACATTTCCATTTGCTATTTTCTCTGGTACACATACAGGGTGTTTCAAAAATGACCGGTATATTTCAAAAATCAATAAAAACTGAACGGACAGTGATAGAAATTTACAGTTTATTGCAATATGCTTGAGACAATAGTAAATTTTCAGGCAGACAATCTTTAAAATTAGTTTTTCTACAGTGCAGCGTCATCTGTTGTGGAACATTGTAACTAATTTTGAAAGTTTGTCAGTCTTAAAATTTAATATTGTCCCAAGCATATTGCAATAAACTGTGTATTTCTATCACTTTCCGTTTAGTTTTTATTGATTTTTCAAATATACCGGTCATTTTTGAAACACCCTATGTGTCTCCCTCGCTTTCCCCAAACAATTTTCCCAACCAGAAAACCTTGGAAAACTCATTTAGAAAATGATTCTATTGCAATCTACTGGAAGGAAATTACAGTGGAACAAGCACTCGAATAAATCTCACACGTTTTCGACCTACAGGGGAATTGTAAACAAAGTCGAGAAATTGGACATTATATGTCTCGGTGGTAGCAAAAAGTAAGAGCATTCTTTCTCTCTTTTCATTAACCTATTCTTTCCATTTCAGCATGGAGACAGTGCAATTTACTGGGCAGCAAGGCAAGGCCACGAGCAAGTCATTCGTTACCTGTACGAAGAAGGGGTGTCTGTCGATATTCAGAACAAGGTAACTTTCAAATTTCTGTCTGTTAAGGATTTCCTTTGTGACGTGAAGATATCCACACCCTGACATTTCTAATTTTTTATAACATATATTTAACCTAGATGTTATATTTTTGTTTAAAGTCAGCTAGTTTAATTTTTAACTTCCCTCTAAGAAAAATAAATATACTCACCTATAAACATGTTTTACAATTCATTGTACCAGTGGCATGCGGTAGGTTTTCATGCAGGGTGTGCAGAGAACATGGATTTTCCAATAAATTTTTAATTATTGAGGCATCTGAGTTCTCCTTTCTGAAACGGATTATTTTTTATGAATATAAATTTAAAGATTACAATAAATAAAATATTTACCTATGAGTAGTCGAGTTATAACTATAAAAACAACTAAACTTATGAGAATTCTACCAGCACTGAAGCAAAAATCATGTCTTTTGATGTATGGTGTCATATGGGCTTCAAAAAAGGGCTTCCACGAAAAACTTATATGTTCAGCAAACGTAGCACCCCATGGCGTCCGTCGCTGCGGTGCCTCATCCGGATGCTCATAGGTGCCGACAAGTCGAACGTCTATTCCACGTGCAGAGGATTTTACTGCACGCTGGCACAATAGAACGAACTGTTTCTAGTTTGGTCAGTGAATTAAATTATATTTGTTTTTAACAATTGGAAATCATTTATACTACAAAAAAATCTTGACAATTTTTAAAAATAAAACCAGGAATATGGTGTTACAGATAACTTATATACTGTCTGTAAGACACAATGAATGATAAAATTTGAACTGTTCTGTTAAAATTCGTTTCTTTTTTGTCTAAAAAACAACATTGTTTTTCAGCGAATTATTTCAATAAATAGAATACATCACCGAAATTACTTTACCATACTAAAGCATTTCCCTTTATATTGATGAAATACTTCTTTTATATTTCCATGAAAACAAAAGCTTACAATATATAAATTTAAACATTAACCGTCTGCAAAATCGTATGGCCAGTTAATCAGTTAAAAAACCAAAAGTGCTTCAGCACGTAAGTCCCCGCTCTAATAAAACGCTTAATAAACCGTACCTTCGGATGATTCTGAATGCCAAGTGCAGGAAAAGTAGCTGCACTTGTTCAGTGCCATAGTATGCTGCGCTTCTCCAGTAGCCCATACATATAAAGCTTGATTTTCAATTTAGTGCACAGTGCGTACACATCAGAACATCTTATGTTCGTTTGTTTATGATCGCGCTACGTGGTGCAGCACCTAGTACCACACGCACTGCGGGAATGCAAGCAAGCAAATCAACATAATATATGAATATATTAAAAATAATATTTATTATATACCATATAAAGATAGGTAGACATAGGTGCAGAAAATTATTGTCCCTTATAATTTTGCCAGGGTGTGCAATGTACACCCTGCATATATAGACCACAAGCCACTGCATTGTACATGTGCAATGTAATTTCTTTTACTTGAAGCTTGGAAGTTAACTGTTTCTGTAACATGGATCCAAAAGAAAGGGGGCGATAACTGTAACCATATAATGTGGCCATTGTATAACATTTGGATATTTATATGTATATACTCAGAGTCGATTCTGAGGTATAAACCGCCAACGTGCAAGATAGTATTTGGACGCTCCCTGCTGGTATATGTTATCAGTAGATCATAACTTAGCCTAATACATATACACTTACTATTATGTTTATATGAGGGCTCCATACAATTGAATAGAGATCAGAAAAGTAAAAAACAAATGTATATATACGTCATATATTTATTTAAACTATATTAAATTAGATATAGCAAATAAATCTAGCAAAATGCATCCGTAAATTGCATTCATTTTGCTTTCTTATTTGTCAGCTTATCAAAAATACCTCGTCCCGGCTTCTAAATTAACCTAACGGGCCTAACGGGCATGATGTTACTCACGTGTGTAGCATTACTTAAGCTACACGTGTCTGGGGTGGTGCTAAAAGGGTAACAGCTTCGCACCCATGCATTGGAATAAAGGTATATGTGCCTGTGTTACCAGTTACATTAGAAAAAAAAGTTAACTTTTCTGTATTATGTCTTAGGGAAATGATTTAATAAATATAAAATTTCCGCTGATTAGTGAACTTTAACTCGGTTAACTTGCGTCATGTTTTCAGGTTTCTTATTGTGTAAATTATATTAGGTAATTTGTAAAGAATGTTCAAGCTAAATCCAGAAGGAAATAAGTAAATTCTCGTTTATTCTACTATTACTTTTCGCAACCTTGAACGATGGCCAAAACAATGTGCTACGCCTTCTATTCATACTCC
>CM063508.1:52106450-52108950 GCA_032207245.1 Pardosa pseudoannulata
GAGTTCTTTAAATTGGGCAAATCCAGTTTTGTTACTTTATAAACAAGTGAAAGTATTAGTTATGAGAATAGTCAGTCTTTTATTTAGAATTTCTTGGTACAAGTTTTGACTGTATACATTCAAAGAGTGGAAAATAAATAGAGTCATAATAAAAGAAAACTGACGTATAATCCGTGTGTGTTACAAGAAGTAAATTAGAAGTGAGACTCCTAGCGGTGTAAACAATTTAGTATATTTCTCTAAAGTGTGTTTTAAAACACTATCTTGAAGACATTCAATATTATCTGTATAACTTATTAATGTTTTGCTTTGATATTTTCTTAATTATACCTTTTCTGATATTATTTAACACTATGTAAAAAATGGATTTTAATTAGGAATATGTAAAATTGTAAAATGAAACAAGTTTTTTAAATAAAAAATAAATGGTTACTTCACGCAGTTTTTCATTATTAAATCGTACCGGAAGGGGTTAAACTGGTGTGTAATCCAGTTCTTGACACACATGATTTATAAACAAATGGAATTATTAGTTATGATAATAATCAGTCTTTATAGATAAGGATAAAGATTAGATATATTTCTCTAGAGTATGTTTTAAAATATGAGTGTTTTCGGGATGTATACATTCAAAGAATTGAAAATTAACTTAAATTTTAATGCCAGACTTTGCATGTGTGTGTTTGCTTGAATCTGAGAGACAGAAAGAGAGAGATAACAAAATAAAGTTTGATCGAGTGTTTTATTTTGAGTTGGAAGTTATATGTTTTCCTGAGGCACTTTTTAAAAACAATGTATTTCATAGCTGAACAAACACGTTCCCATAGAGTGAGGGGGTGAATATGGGTTCAAGTTTTCAGGCAAGAGATTTTCCCAGTCGATGTTACAGGTTTCGCTTGTATTGCGTTCACTTTTATTTTTTATATTACCACTCTTATTTTCAACGCTGAAAATCCTGATCTAGAAGAATTTTGACCCGACAGTGTGGAAACTTGAATGTTTGAAAGAGTAACAGGATTATTAAAAATCTGCTACTAAACTTAAGAACAACATCCAATTTTCAGTGTTTCTGTTGCGGATGTTTACAATAGATCGTTCTTAATACTGGGTTTACGGATGTTTTTTGTATACCTATCTCTACGAATACGCGTCGATTTGACGCATGAACGAATACATATAGCAACACTCAAAACGCAATGAAATTATGCACTGTAAGTAAAAAATGAAAAGAGATGATAATGAGGTAATGTTACTAATTTAAAAAATATTCTAGCATTTTATTTTTCAATACTCGAACCAGGCAACTAAAATTTCAAAATCTCTTCACACTCTTGACTTCAACTGACATTCTGCGTTTCGTTCTTTCTACTGTTGCTTACTGTTTGTTTCATTTGAGATAACAATATCAGATAACGGATCGAAGTATTGTCGGTACATTCCTTTTTATTATTGTTGTAATGATTACATGGCTAGAACTATTTTACTAAAAATTTTGTCTACGTTACGATCGCGTCAAATGAATGAATATCCGTAGAGATAGGTATATATCATAGATAATTTCAATATTTCAACACTTTTAAAGAAAGTAGGTTTCAATCTATATTTACCTCTTTCAATGGCTAAAAGTCAGTGCAAGAGATAAAATGCAAGTGCAGAAGGTTTTCCTTATAAAATTTGGCCGAAAGATGGCCGGTTGGTTAAGGTGCTAGCCTTCGGTACCGGAGTTCGTGGGTTCAAATCCTACCGGGGCATGGATGTTCGTAGCTGTTCGGAATCGGCTTTAAGCTGTAGGTCCCGGTCTCATTAGCCCTCGTGTTGCACAAAGTAGACCGTAGCACTCCGAACCAAACCAAACCAACCAAACCTTATAAAATGCGAAATGCATCAAAATGACTCGTCCCGTAAATCTAGTGTTAAAGATAATGAATCAGGAATTGTGTGTTTAAGTGAGAAAAGTTTAAAGGTAGATCTTTTCGATAGACCATCAAAAACGATCGTAATCCATCAAAAGTTTTTGCTTCATAAATCATAATTAGACTGGTATATTCCTCTTACGAATAATTACGAACATCCATTCACACCAGTGCTATTTGGACCCATAGACTCTGTCATAGAAAGAAGGTATTTTGCGTGTTAAGCCATCTTCTTTCTTCTACAAAGGGATAATCGGGTAAAACTAATTGGTATTTACATTGTTCTTAGAGAGATATTGGGAATAATATTATGCAGTAGATATAGATAAAATTTATATCCTTACTTCTCAGAAATTCCTTGAAAGTGATATAAAGGACAACAGAATTCCTTAAAATAAAAGGATAAAAACTAGAAATATCAGCCTATCATGAAATACCATAATATAAAATCTTAGCGTTCAGACTTCCGGATACAATTCATTGATGCAAATACTATAACGAGGGAAAGAAGCAATTAAAAAGAGAGAGTGAATCAATTCATCGCAGCTCTCATTGTATCTTTTCTTTGAAGTATCAAAGATCTCACT
>CM063508.1:52113950-52123950 GCA_032207245.1 Pardosa pseudoannulata
TCCTCAGAAGACATCTATCGTTCTGCTCCAATGACTTCAATAAAAACGTTGCTATTTTCTTCACAAAAAAAGGGGAAAATGTAAGAATAGTTTGGTGCGAAGATCTAAAATTGGAAAATTAATTTACGAGTCATAATGCATTCAAACAATGAAAAAAAAACCATTGTGCGATAATAAAAATATATTCATAGAATGTGTTTAGGTAAATCAACATTAAAATGATATTTATAACACGTTTTAAAAACTTTTTGATATTGTGATTTAACATTTATGATACTGACTTTATGATTTTGCCGTTGACTTAATGGTTACAGATATTTCTAAAATAAACTTTCAAAGGTAAGTTGAGCCCAAATTAGCTTTCGTATTGCTAAACACTAATCGCAGGGTTTCAATACAATTAATTATATATATATATATATATATATATATATATATATATATATATATATATATATATATATATAAATCTAAGATTCACAAAATCTAGAGATTTCGAAAAATATTATGTTTGACTCTTGGCCACGTGATCAAGATTCGTATTTTTTCCCATATTTAAATACCTTTGTATTTTCTTAGCATATATTAGTTGGCTATTTCTGCTAGCATAACTAAAATAAAAATATTAAATTACATTTTAAACAAAAAATGAAGTATACATTATAGAATTATAAATTTGGCCTGTTTTGAAGCAAAAAATACTTTAACTGTTGTTATATTTTTTATAAAGAGCTTCAGTGTTAACTTTTTTATAATTTATTCAATTTCGAGATGTCTTCGGAACACCAGTGTTAATGTCTGATGATCGCTGAATAACTAGACCCCTCGTTATCGGAGCTAGGTTTGAGTTTTACCACTGACTTAATGGTTAAAGCCATTTGCAAAATAAAAGTTTAAAGGTAAGTTTGAGTCCAAATTAGCTTTAGTGTTGCTAAATGCTAAGCGTAGGCTTTCAATACAATTAACTTTTATTTAAAATTAAATTCAGAATAAAGCTTAGTCACCACGTTAAATTTCCACATTGATTCAATGTACGGTATAAGTTCAATTACACGTCAATTACACATATTACAAGTCAACATGTACATGTTGAAAACATATTCGGTTTGCAATTCCTGCACGGGTTGGACATGAATTTTTCATTAATACTGAAAAACTGTTAACCAATTAAAGATATTTACACAAAATAACGTAAATTATAGTAAAGTGGTCGCAAAATTTTTCGTTGTAACTCGAGAAATTGTAAATTCTTCACCACTAAGAAGAAACATAAAATATACATGTGATAAGGCCTTTGTACCATAACTTACGGCTTTGAATGAAACAGTGTATAAAATATCATTTCCACTTTGCAAAGATCTCAGTTTAAATTTTTGTTGAATATTTTGGATAACAAAAATCGATTAACTCATATATCAATAACACAAAATTAATCCTTTTTTCCTCATATTTTAGACAGCACTGAATTTGAGATTACATTGCACTTGTAAAAGATAACTTTTTAAATTTAAATATTAAAAATAAGTTTATTGGAAGTAAGTTTAGTTTCGTATTTCCTACATATTTCTTATATTGTAAATTATTTTGCAGTAACATTCTCTTTACATAAATAATTAAGAATTGTCTTCGGGAGAAATCCACTAATGAAATCATGACATTTTATTATAAATGTAATAAATCCAAATAGTATTTAAAGAATCATTTGCATCTGATCAAACGATAAATGACACCTTTTTTCAGTGCGGCAAACTTAATAGACAATTAATCTAACTCAATACGGAGATTAAATACACACGTATTTGATCTCGGTTACAAAGCTGTTACCCATGCAGCACTACCTAGAGCACGTGTAGCTTAAGGAATGGTATGGAGTAGAGCAACATTGTCCCCCCCCTGCAAAGTGGTTCTCATAATTTGAAAACAGGATTCAAGCAGAAGACGCCCCCCCCCCCTGCTTAGCCTTTAACCTCCAGAGGTATAGTTTGAACTTTGGGGACATTGGGGGCCTATTTTACGTGGCCCAGCTGTCATTAGAGACCACATCGATCTTTGATCGAATAGAATTCGAACCCGCAATTCTCCGGCTATGAGATCAACCCCTTTACTGACTTAACTACCATGACTGAAAAATTAAATTTAGTTAATACATATTCTACGTGCATTTGAGAAAAATTCTACCAGCTAATTGTGTTAAATGCAGTGTTGCAATGTAGAAACAGAGTAAGAAACACTGTTTGAAAGCTGTGTAATTAACTTTTATATATATTGTAGATGTGTAGTACAGTGATACAAAGGGTAAATATTTCCTAAATACATACACACTATTTGATGTGACTCAGATGTAGAATAAAGCTACGTATTTGTATAAAATGAGCAACAATTCTCTGCATATATTTGTCTGTCATATATTTTCAAATATTCTTAGTAGACGAACTAATAAAATGCTGTCATTTGTACTGAACCATCGTGACTTCGAATTCCCCTGTAGCTATATATTTTCCCAGTCACTCCAAATACGCTTTAATTGGTAGGTTCTCCTCTAATTATCCCTTGTGTTGAAAAAAATTATGGTAGAATTCTAAATCAAACCAGCCACTTTCGAAACTTGCGGTTAAATTGTACATTTCGTGACAAATAAAAAAAACAAATTAATGCTGCAAATACTTAGTTTTTGGGTATGTAGTAGCTCTGCGTGCAGTAAAATTATAACAATTTTAACTGAATTAGATTTCATTGTTAAGATATTAAGTTCGCTTTGATGCCACACTCTAAGTTCAGTTAGAAAGTATGTAATAAATTCGTGCCCTAAAAGTACTTCATCTCACTTCTTCATCCTTCGATAATTCGCAAACAAATAAAAAACAGCGCCTTGAAGCAGCGTTTTGACTCCAGTATTTTTCATTGAAGATTTGCTAAATGACGAGAGTAATTAAATTCCGTTTCATTGAAATACGCGCATCGTGAAGCGGGTTAATTATGTTTTGACCCGAAAGTTAAAACGCGTTCTTCAGGTCGGGTTAACCGTCATCCTCCGGGTATTGCGCGTGTGAGAATTACGTGAACGGCAGTGAATATTTCACATAACTCCGAGCACATTTAAAAACTTGGGTTGGTGGCTTTGAGATTTTTTTTTTCAGTTTCTATATCACTTCATATTTTTATAGTTCATTTGCTAATGTAAAAAATATATCCCAAACATAAATTTTTGAAAAACGCTATTTTCTGTGGAGAATTAAATAATGGTTACAGAGCTCGTAACGCGCTGTAGTGGAAACATTTATGTAGTTAAACTGTGGTAACTCAGTCGGCAATGGTGTCGATCTCATATCCAGAGGGTTGCGAAATCGAGGCTAATGTTCATCAATGACGGTTGGGGTATGTAAAATAGGTTTTTGGTCTCAATGTCCAAGTTCCCAAACGATACCTTTGAAGTTGGCAGGCCAAACTTCGAGGTCTTTACTTGGTCCCTACTTCTAAATTCCAAGCATTCACTTCGGTTGTGTGGTTCAAAGGAGCAAAGTTGACCGCCTATATCTTGCTCCTAAAATAAAACGGTCAATAAATACTGAAGCATGATATGAACGAATGCTTTTCAGGCAAGTGCCCCACGTTATTCAAACAAATTATGCAGTTATGTATTTTGATTGTGAATGCATATATGACACGAGTGGTTAAGGCATTGAAGAGACATTTGATTTCATATATAAAAACTTCTTTACTGTAATCCTTCTGTCCATGTCTAAGCCACTTAGATATCCTTTGTTCTCATATTTTGCCACTCCAAGAATTGAGGATGTTACAGCCCGAGTTTTCCCTCATAACTGTCTTTTTGGAGGTTGTTACTTAAGTAAATTCCAATGACGGCTGGGGTATGTAAAATAGGTTTTTGGTCTCAATGTCCTCCAAGTTCCCAAACGATACCTTTGAAGTTGGCAGGCCAAACTTCGAGGTCTTTACTTGGTCCCTGCTTCTAAATTCCAAGCATTCACTTCGGTTGTGTTATTCAAAGGAGCAAAGTTGACCGCCTATATCGTGTTCCTATAATAAAACGGTCAACAAATACTGAAACTTGGTATGAACGAATATTTTGCAGGTTTCTACATAAGCAAATTCCTATGCCTACTTCCGCATCAGCTTCTTTACTCTGTATAATTCCGCTCGGAGGTGTGTCTTTCTCCTATTACGTTATCGTGAATGAGTTCTAGCTATTTTTAACCCTTTGACAGTTTCATTTTTTTTTCAGAATTCGGTCAAAAAATGTCACATTTTTTATTGCATTTTTTTTGTTCATTTTACATTTTTAAATAAAGATATGTTATTAAAATTAATATTTCTAATATTTTTAAGCATTTATTACAACTTTTTTTCTTTCTATGAAATCATCATAGAACTGAAGTTTACCTTTAGTCTCATCGACATCCAAGTTAATTTTTGGAATTCCATTGAAAGCAAATCTAGGAGGCAAATCCGAAGGATTATCACAATTAATTTAAAAATATTGTCTTTCTTGACTGATTCCATCTGTACTACTATCAGAGTCACTACTACCCAGGTCATCTAGTAAATTTTTGCTACTATTATTTACAGATAATTCAGTTTCTGATTCCGAGTCACAGTTCGCATCATAAGAAATTATCTCCATACGCTCTGAATTATCCATTATTTAAAAGTAAAAATATGTTATTTAACTCTTAAATCAATAAAATTATCAGGTGGTTAGTAAAACATAACCAGAAAGCTATACACTGAAAGATAAAAATTCGTCATCTGATACAAAACATGAGAAAAAAACCCACGCTTTTGAACCAATCAGAATAGAAAATACAATAAACTGCAAACTATCATTTACTGTACGACAACTATACGAATAATTTTTTACTAAAATTGGAAAAAATACAGCCGAAACAGTGCAAGCGAAATAGAAATCAGATTGCTCGTACGCTGTACGGGCAAATCAGTAAAGGCCCGAAAGCTGTGCCAGTACGACTTACGGGCAAAACAGGGAAGGGGTTAATTATAACTCGCTTAATTCTTAACCCCAATTTTTAAACCTGACATATATATAATTATGTTCTTTTGTATTCTTTTTGGAATTACTCAATATACTTTAATGTATTTTTGTACTTGAAACTCAAATAAAAATGAAGGCCTTACCCGCCCATTCCCCTTTGTGGGCAGAAAAACTCTTTTCTTATGTCACTGGTTGTATGGAATAAGTGTTTTATGTTTCTGTTTTTGTTTCTATATTTCCTTGAAATCTTTATATACAATTTTCTTTCCCAACAGCATGGAGAGACAGCTTTGCACATTGGAGTGTGGCACGGATTTCCAAAAATCGTCGATACCCTTTGCAATTTTGGAGCCAAAACGAACCTTAGAAACAAGGTATGCAATCTCCTAGATACAATTTTGTCTTGAATAATTTTCTAATACCGAATATTCTCCGATATCGAATCGTCTTCAAGCATGGAACTAATCTAAAAATATTTCAGGAATTTCGAGTTTAAAATCCCAGTTGTTGCAATTGAACAACTGTACTTAGTAAATAATGACTACTTAAAATTATCTTAGTTTAGAGTAATTTGTTTAAAACGTGAATTTAGATTTTACTAATAGGAATAAATATTATGAACAGGTTATGGATTATTTAATTAGTAAAGTAATACATTTTTAAATTTTATTTTAGTGTAATTTAACGAGTTCAACATTATTTTGTAAAGAGAAAAGCATAATTTTATTTTACTACATGTATTTCCCTATTAAGTTCCTAGTGTAAAACATACAAATGTACTATCGAAGATAATGAAAGTAGTTTATTATAAGAAAAATTATGGAAGTAATATCAACAAAAACTGGAAATTACAGTAATAAATTATTAAAATATTTATTCACTTTCTAGTGTTCAATAAACAATAATTTTAAGAAATCCTATTATATTAATTTTGTTGTTGTTAAAGATTTTAGTATTGTGACAGGAGGTGACATCTGTAAGTTCAGAACCAAACCTAAGCGAACGTCACCTCAGCTATTCTACTAGTTCTTCGGGATATTGCCCAAGGTAAGGGGAGGTGAAGATAGATCACAAAGTCATGATGCTTGCTGCTTAGGTTTTGGAAAGACGTATACTTGGGCGATTTTCTAGAAAGATCCATCCGCATCGCAAAGGTCTTACTCTGCTTGATCTTTATCAGCATTTTAAAATCTACTTTTGAGAGAGAGAGAGAGGTTTATAGTTTATGCAAATGTTTCCTACTCCCATCTGCCCTTAAAAGTTATCGGCCGACTTAACTCCTCATAATAACTGTGGGGATGTTTAAGTCGTATTTTACAATTGGAACGTAAAGAGCTTTCGAAAGTGCCCCGAGATGGTACAACTGTCTATTTCGATGAACTAGACAATAGAAAGAAGGAAATACTGCGTCAACAAGTTTGAAAGATCAAAATTCTATCTTTGAAAACTCTTAGAATGCAAGAATCTTAAGATTTTAAATGGACATTGAAACTTTTTACCCTTGCTAATCTTTAAAAGAACTCCATTTATTTCTTTCTGAAACCAATAAAAATCAAAGTTTAGCATTTACTTTTTCTTAAAATGGTATATTGAAATTTGTGGATGTATTATTTTCTTTAAAGAACATGTTGATTTTCTAAAGATAGAAAGAAAGTTTATAACAGTAGAATCAGTAGTTTTACAAATATCCTAAGAAAATATTAAAAGTATTTTATTCAAAAATGAATATAAAAGGAATCCACTTTTGATGTAAAAAATTATAATGAAAGTATTTCTTACTATTATAACTTGTAGTAATCAGTAGTTCATAACTTTTGTCAACCGCGGTAGGTCTGTCAGCAAGCACATAGATTTTATAATAGGAGGGTTGAAAGTTCGTGCCTCGTGTCATTCAACGATCAGCTGTGTTCATTAATGGAGGGGGGCACATAAGATAGGTTCATGATCCCAGTGTCTACCAAGTTCCCCAGCAATACTTCTGTATGTAGCATACCAAGCCTGGGGGGACCTTCTGATTTGTCCATGTTTCGAAATTACAAGGACCCACTCTTTTGTTTGTGTTGTTATGGGAGTTAAATTGGTCTCCTGTATGGTGTCCTATAATAAAAAGGCAAACAAATGTCTAAGAATTGGTAGTATCGAATGCTATAAGAAGCAAGTGCGCTTTGGAAATTAAAATAAAATATTTCTTAACCCTTTGCCCATAACCACGAGTCTGAGTCGTAGTAAAAAATGTGAGCCATAAGCGAAAACCACGAGTCTGACTCGTAGTAATAAATCTGTACCATAAGCAAAAACCACAAGTTTGACTCGTGGTAAAGAATTTGTGTCGTGAGCGAAAGCCACGAGTCTGACTCTTGGTGAGGAATTTGTGCATAAGATGCCGCGTATTATTATTTGAACAAGCGATTGGAGTTATTCCACATCCAATAGTTTTCTTTTGATTGTAACGTCAGTATTTTGATTTTTTCAGTTGTTTTGACGAAACTGGATGATCTGTTACTTTAGTTCCCCGTAAAGCTTTGTTACCTTCATATGTTTTATATATAACTTCGTTTATAGAATTAAAAAAACTCTTATACCCATCACGCCAAGAAGAAGGAAATCTAATGTTGATGGTAGTGGAGAGAAGTGTGGCATTATTGCCAATTCTGATTCGATAGATCCTGTTCAATATGATAGTGAGGACAGTGATATTATGTTTCCTGTAAGAAAACGTGCACGAAGATTAATTGATTATGATTGCACTCTAGACGTCTTAGAATTACTATTTGTACCTAAATATTGTTCATTACACTGAAATATATATGTCATGAAAAGTATACATTTTGCGTCAGTTCGGGTACTAAGCTGAACAACTGAATGGTGCGGCGCGCAACCGACTTTCTGGTTTACTATACCTCGCGCAATTGACAGATATCGTGTAGGCCAAGGGGTTAATTTGAAATTGTAAAAATTATGATAAATATTTTATATTGTATGTAGCAGTCAATAGTTTAATTATAAAAAATTTGAAAGATTATACAAATTCCATTTATAAAATTCACTTTAGACATTAAAGCACTTTCTTAAATTATACTTTATTTGCAGTTATCGCTTTACTTGCCTTTTACAATTGGCATTAGTTAGATCAAGAATTTCTTTATTCTCAGAGCTACCCTATGTTAGTTTTCATTATTGGAGAGGACGATGGTGAACGAGTGCAACTTATCATTAATGTCCTCTTACAATCAAAGTTTATTTTCCACCACAATACCAAATGCATCACCACCGACAGGTGATAACAGGAAGTTCAAAGCAATTTTTGACTCGATTATTTCGCACTCTTTCATCTCTCATCCGCTGTCAATCTGGAACGCAACTAGAAGATAGAGAAGAGTCGAAATATAATTGAATACGATGCCTCGGAAACAATCCATGTTAAATAAAGTTATAACATTGGTTCATTACGTGAGTTAAAAAACTCAGTCCAGAAACAAAGGATTTCCGTCTTTCTGCAAGAGAAGGCACCATCTTTATCGGACCGATTATTTACCTTTTTATTTTTCCAACTGACTGCCGTGAATACATTATTTTTTATACAATGATTTATAAATAACACGTACACATATAGTGAGGGTTTAATGGATTGATAATTACTTTAATTCAAATCGACAGTCGACTTACAAAATTAAATTAATTTTATTTTTGACTAATCTGTTTGAAAGATTAATACGTTATTAGCAATATGTTTATGTGAAAGTGCTTGCAATTTCAAGGTAAAATAATAATAATAGTTTTTAAATTGATTATTGATTATTATTAATTGTTTCAAAGGGAGCGTTACTGAAGATTTTACATCTGCATCTCCTTTATGTATAAATTCGTCAATTTTATTTATAGGATACCTTTTAAGATCTTAGTTATTAAGTAAATAATAAAACTTGGTTATGCATAAACTTCTGCTGTAAATAAAAAGTATTAGCAATATGTTTATGTGAAAGTGCTTGAAATTTTAAGGTAAAATTGTAATTTTAAAATTGATTAGCTATTAATTGTTTTAAAAGGGAGCAATATTGAAAAATTTCCATATGCATCTCCTTTATATATAAATTGGTCAATTTTATTTATAGGATACAATTTTAGATCTTAGTTGTTAATAAATAATAAAACTTGGTAATGAATAAGCATATACTGGAAATAAAAAGTATTAGCAATATGTTTATGTTAAAGTGCTTGAAATTTCAATGTAAAATAATTTTAAAATTGATTAGTTATTAATTGTTTCAAAGGGAGCATTATTGAAAATTTTTCATCTGCATCTCCTTTATGAATGAATTGGTCAATTTTATTTATAGGATACCTTTTTACATCTTAGTTGTTAAATAAATAATAAAACTTAGTTATGCATAATCATCCACTGGAAATAAAAATTATTAGCAATATGTTTATGTGAAAGTGCTTGCAATCTCAAGGTAAAATAATAATAATTTTAAAATTGATTATAAATTGTTGTTAATTGTTTCAAAGGGAGCATTACTGAAAATTTTCCCTCTACATCTCCTTTTTAAATGAAATTGGTCAATTTTATTTATAGGATACCTTTAAAGATATTAGTTGTTAACTAAATAATAAAACTTGGTTATTCACAAGCATCCGCTGTAAATAAAAAGTATTAGCAATAATATGCTTATGTGAAAGTGCTAGCTATTTCAAGGCAAAATAATAATAATTTTAAAATTGATTATTAATTGTTGTTAATTGTTTCAAAGGGAGCATTACTGAAAATTTTCCCTCTACATCTCTTTTATAAATAAATTGGTTAATTTTATTTATAGGATACCTTTATAGATCTTAGTTGTTAATTAAATAATAAAACTTGGTTATGCATAAGCATATGATGGAAATAAAATGTATTAGCAATATGTTTTTGTGAAAGTGCTTGCAATTCCAAGGTAAAATAGTAATAATTTTAAAATTGATTATTAATTTTTATTAATTTTTATTAAT
>CM063508.1:52133950-52136450 GCA_032207245.1 Pardosa pseudoannulata
AATAAAAGTTTAATGTAAACTGATGTTTTGACCAGAAATTTTATATGTATGAATAGTCAGAATCATTTGTTAGAGCAATGTTTTTTTTTAATGATTAGATGTGAATTTGATAAAATAGAAATAAATTCTAAAATATCTGTAGTTATAAGTAATGCTTGTTTAAATATGTTTTAGAAAAAGTGCGTAGATTTGCTAGAAAATTATAAAAAGTGAGGTGTTAAGTGAAAGGTCGCCCTAGATGTGATAACAGACCAAGAAATCTGTAACTCCAGAGAGTCTGGTAACAAGGGATTAAATACATCCCCGTTCAATAACGCGTCAAAATACATATTGACAGCTTTACCGAGGAATGTTGAAAGCACAATGTCAAAGATAGCTTTCGACGGAGATTTAAAAGAAAAAAAAGTAAAACTTTTTAAGGCTTGGAAAGAGGAGACTGAAGTTGGATGTCTTATTTTGACCATTTATTTCCTGATTCAATTTCTGTGCTCTCTTTATTGATCGAAAAAAACCCAAGAGAAATAGTTAAAGAGGGAAATCAAATAGGTAATGTTTTATAAGAAAATTGAAGCGGAATGTTGAAATCCGTATATCACATTAAAAGTTTCGATTATTCTTTAAATATCTTTAATAATTTTTTTTCAGATTTGCTAACGTCTTTTCTTAGACAACAAGCATAAATATTTTATGTCAAAGTGTTTATAGGCTTCAAAATAAAAGTTTAATGTAAACTGATGTTTGGACCAGAAATTTTACATGTATGAACAGTCAGAACCATTTGTTAGAGTAATTTTTTTAGTGATTGGAGAAGACCTAAATATCTTTAATAAGTTTTTGAGTTTTGCCAACATCTTTTGTTAGACAACAAACATAAATATTTTATGTCAAAGTGTTTATAGGCTTCAAAATAAAAAGTTTAATGTAAAGTGATGTTTGGACCAGAAATTTAATGTGTATGAACAGTCAGAACCATTTGTTAGAGTAATTGTTTTAGTGATTGGAGAAAACCTAAATATCTTTAATAATTTTTTGAGTTTTGCCAACATCTTTTCTTAGACAACAAGCATAATTATTTTATGTCAAAGTGTTTATAGGCTTCAAAATAAAAGTTTAATGTAAACTGATGTTTGGAACAGAAATTTTACGTGTATGAACAGTCTGAATAATTTGTTAAATTAATATATTTTTTTAATGATTAGAGGTGAATTTGACAAATGAGAAATTATAAAATATCTTTAAATACAAGTAAAGCTTGTTTAAATGTTTTAGAATAGGTGCGTAGATTTGCTATAAATGATAAAACGTGAGGTGTTAAGTGAAAGGTCGACTCAGATGTGGTAACAAACCAAGAACGCTATAATTCCCGAGGCTGTCGTAACAAAGGATTAAATACATATCCGTGCAATAACACGTCAAAATACAGATTGACAGCTTTACCGAAGGAAGTTGAAAGCACAATGTCAAAGATAGCTTATCACGGGGATGAAAACTTCTTAAGTTTTGGAAAGAAGAGATTGAAATTGAATGCCTTATTTTTACCATTTACTTCCTGACTCCATTTCTGTGTCCTCTTTATAAATCGAATTATAAACCAAAATAAATAAATGAAGAGAACAAAATTTTTTACTTTGCTTATTTTCATTGGTTGAATAACTTCTATCATATCATATCAGTATTCGAAAACAACCGTTACGTTAAAAAATTCTTTAAGAATATGTTACCAAGTTATACTCTTTAAATTCAATAAAAGCATTTTATCCTTGTACAACTTCCTAAGTTGATTATACTGTCAAGATCTAAGCCAGATAACCTAGAGATTTTTAGATTGAAAAATGAATAATAAAAAAAGAAAGAATGGGATTTAACTTTCCTTTTACATGGGCTGCATTGTCATCATCAAAGTATTATTGTAATTAGCTAGACCAATTTGCACTACTATATTTTCGGAGGGGGAGGGTATGAATAATTCAGACAATTAAAAATCATAAATTTGTTTTCTTTATTTTTGGAAAATTAAACAAGACACTCATTAACATCACGGGTTTAAGTCATGAAATCATTTCAGTGATTGTTTTGTGGTTATATTTTCATACAAATTAATTCTCATGTGATATTTTTATTAAAAACCCATTAAGCGTTTAAAATATTTATAAACTTCATTTGTATTATATAAATTTCGTTTACAAGAAAAAATTTTGAAATGCATAATTGCTAATTAAATTTTCTAGCAATTTCCTACGCACGCACTTCTCAGGGTTAGAGCTGACGGGAAAAAGAAAGAATAAAATATTGAGTTATAATTGATAATTTCTTCATTATATATATATATATATATATATATATATATATATATATATATATATATATATATATATATATATATTTATTTATTTATTTATTTATTTATTTATTTATTTATTTATATATAGGGGAATAGATGGCCAGACTTGACTAATACAAGACACATCAAATGAAAAATATAGAAAACTTCCCATTACAT
>CM063508.1:52141450-52163950 GCA_032207245.1 Pardosa pseudoannulata
TGGCCGGCTTATTAGGGTTTTGAAGTACGATACCGTAGTTTACGAATTCAAATCCCACTGCTGGCATAGATGTTCATAAACTTTTGAAATTCCTTCTAAATAAAAATAATTAGTCTTTATATAGTTGTTTTATTTATAACAATATTTATAGCCGAGTAATGGCTGGCTTGTTATGGTTTTGACGTGCGATACCGTAGTTTACGAATTCAAATTCCTCTGCAGGAATAGATGTTCGTAAACGTTTGGAATTCACTGAAATAGTAATAATTAGTCTTTATATAGTTGCTTTATTTATAACAATATTTATAGCCGAATGATGGCCGGCTTATTAGGGTTTTGAAGTACGATACCGTAGTTTACGAATTCAAATCCCACTGCTGGCATAGATGTTCGTAAACTTTTGGAATTCACTGTAAATAGTAATAATTAGTCTTTATATAGTCGCTTTATTTATATCAATATTTATAGCCGAATAATGGCCGGCTTGTTAGGGTTTTCACGTACGATACCGTAGTTTACTAATTCAAATTCCGCTGCTGGCATAGATGTTTGTAGACTTTTGGAATTCATTCAAAATAATAATAATCAGTCTTTATACAGTTGCTTTAGTTATAACAATATTTATAGCCGAATAATGCCTGGCTTGTTAGGATTTTGACGTACGATACCATAGTTTACGAATTCAAATTCCACTGCTGGCAAAGATGTTTGTAGACTTTTGGAATTCATTCAAAATAATAATAACACAGGCCTGCGAAATTGAAGTTTTTGAAAAATACAAGAGAAGTTTTTTCTTATTTTTTAAGTTATTTGGTATGCTGATTTCGAAAATACCTCCATTTTTTTCATCACGTCAGGAATTTTTGTAAAATTGGTGTACATATTACTGGTAATATCCTATATAAAAAATGCTCTCGAACTGTTAGCTTGTACTGACTGGCAACATGGTTTTATTATTCATGTATTATTTA
The DNA here is from genome assembly GCA_032207245.1 of Pardosa pseudoannulata. Classification (NCBI taxonomy): domain Eukaryota; kingdom Metazoa; phylum Arthropoda; class Arachnida; order Araneae; family Lycosidae; genus Pardosa; species Pardosa pseudoannulata. Next base: position 52,142,422 of record CM063508.1, read on the forward strand.
ATATGTTTATGATTAGGCATATTAATTTTTAAACACAATTAAAATTAAAAATGTATACATTTGTGTATAAAGAATGGAAACCATCGCAACCAGAACGCATTAGATGCACCAGGCGAGACAAAAAGTTCCCTCATTATTAATTTTTTACATTAATTTTATAAAAACCCCAATGACCTTTTTACGTTTTATTAAGGTTTATATAAAATAAATGTAAGTAATATATTTGAAACTCAATACGAAACAGACATTTAAATTTAGTTACGTACATTTTTTCCGCTAAAATTTCTTTTTGAAGTTCTTTTACGTTCAATCTTATCTTCATCTCTTGCTAACATCCAACAATAGTCGGCAGGCATATTCTTATTCCACCTACCTTGATAATTTCTTTCTATATCCTTCATGTCTTTGTGGAACCTTCTCTCTGTTCTTCGCTGACGGATCTTAAATTTTCGGGAAAAAAGTCCATATGCGATTGGAGGAAATGCAATTTTACACTCATGGAGCAGCCCAACACTTGAAATTTGTCTAGCATGTTGCCAACAATTGTTTTAAATTTGGGATCTTGGTGATTACCCAGAAATTTTTCCACAACATCTTTGAAGGCAACCTAAGCTTCTCTTTCCTTTAATGTCATAGTTGTCTCAAATTTGTTATTCCTAATAAGTTTTCGGATGTCTGGTCCTCCGAAGACTCCCTCTTTCAATTTGCTTCAGAAAATCCAGGAAACTTTTTACGCATATATTTTAAGCAATCACCATGTTTTGGAAGAGCCTTAACAAACTGCTTCGTAACACCTAATTTTATGTGCAGGGGGTAGTAATTTTTTTTTTTTCTCGAATTACATTTTTGGTGCCTGGCACAAGATTCTGCCTTTTGAGCCAATCTTTTCTGACCCAATATTGTGTTCTGTTAAGGCTGTCTCACTCACAAATAAAACACGGAAATTTTGTATACCCGTTTTGTTGATCCAGAAGCATGGTGATGATTTTTAAATCACCGTAAATGATCCAGCCGTGGTTGTCATATTTTATTTTGTTGAGAACGAGAGTTAGGTTTTCATACCTTTCTTTTAAATGCACCGAGTATTCAACTGGCACAGACGCCATTGGTTTCCTTGATGAATTAGGGCAGCTTTAAGGTTCTTTTTTGACGAATCTGTGAAAAGCCTCCATCTTTATTGTAGGGAATCTTAAATTTTCTCATCAATCCAGGAACATCTGAGCAATAAATGAGGTTCTCGTCTTCGTCAAAATACTGAATAAATTCCTTTTCACGATTCCTGTACCAATAAAAAAGTTTCTTTGGCAATAAGTTTTTTTTCTTTCAATCTGGAGCCTAATAATTGAGTTGCCTCTTCACACTAAGTACTGGTGCTTACATGAGGTCACTGATAAGGATTCGAGCATCTCTATAGGTTAACAGTGATTGCGACCGAAATGATGAAGAGGTACATTGCGCGTTCCTAGGCTCTTAGGCTCGCGCGCTTCCAGGAATCTAATTGGTGATCTGGATCAACATTGAAGCTTTAAAAGCCCTAAAATACAAACTGCGCTGTTGTAGTTTACACAGAAGGGTACTTTTGAGGGTTTCATCACAGTAAAATGTCAAAACACGAAGGAAAGTAAGAAAGCAAAATACGTGAGAAATATTCATAAAAAACCACATAAAATGCAATTTTTCAAAAAAAAAGGTGACGTGATAGACATTTTTGGTGATTCTTTTCAAAATCAGTACTAAAAAATACGTTAATAGATGTTTTGTATTTTTTTCATCGCAGGCCTGTGTAATTAGTCTTTATACAGTTGCTTTATTTATAACAATATTTATAGCCGAATAATGCCTGGCTTGTTAGGGTTTTGACGTACGATACCGTAGTTTACGAAATCAAATTTCACTGCAGGAATAAATGTTCGTAAACGTTTGGAATTCATTCTAAATAGTAATAATTAGTTTTTTATCTCTTCGCTTTATTTATAACAATATTTATAGCCGAGTAATGGCTGGCTTGTTATGGTTTTGACGTACGATAACGTAGTTTACGAATTCAAATCCCACTGCTGGCATAGATGTTCATAGACTTTTGAAATTCATTCTAAATAAAAATAATTAGTCTTTATATAGTTGTTTTATTTATAACAATATTTATAGCCGAGTAATGGCTGGCTTGTTATGGTTTTGACGTGCGATACCGTAGTTTACGAATTCAAATTCCTCTGCAGGAATAGATGTTCGTAAACGTTTGGAATTCACTGAAATAGTAATAATTAGTCTTTATATAGTTACTTTATTTATAACAATATTTATAGCCGAATGATGGCCGGCTTGTTAGGTTTTGACGTTCGATACCGTAGTTTACGAATTCAAATTTCACTGTTGGCATAGATGTTCGTAAACTTTTGGAATTCACTGTAAATAGTAATAATTAGTCTTTATATAGTCGCTTTATTTATAACAATATTTATAGCCGAATAATGGCCGGCTTGTTAGGGTTTTCACGTACGATACCGTAGTTTACTAATTCAAATTCTGCTGCTGGCATAGATGTTTGTAGACTTTTGGAATTCATTCAAAATAATAATAATCAGTCTTTATACAGTTGCTTTATTTATAACAATATTTATAGCCGAATAATGCCTGGCTTGTTAGGATTTTGACGTACGATACCATAGTTTACGAATTCAAATTCCACTGCTGGCAAAGATGTTTGTAGACTTTTGGAATTCATTCAAAATAATAATAATTAGTCTTTATACAGTTGCTTTATTTATAACAATATTTATAGCCGAATAATGCCTGGCTTGTTAGGGTTTTGACGTACGATACCGTAGTTTACGAAATCAAATTTCACTGCAGGAATAAATGTTCGTAAACGTTTGGAATTCATTCTAAATAGTAATAATTAGTTTTTATCTCTTCGCTTTATTTATAACAATATTTATAGTCCAATAATGGCTGGCTTGTTATGGTTTTGACGTACGATAACGTAGTTTACAAATTCAAATCCCACTGCTGGCATAGATGTTCATAGACTTTTGAAATTCATTCTAAATAAAAATAATTAGTCTTTATATAGTTGTTTTATTTATAACAATATTTATAGCTGAGTAATGGCTGGCTTGTTATGGTTTTGACGTGCGATACCGTAGTTTACGAATTCAAATTCCTCTGCAGGAATAGATGTTCGTAAACGTTTGGAATTCACTGAAATAGTAATAATTAGTCTTTATATAGTTGCTTTATTTATAACAATATTTATAGCCGAATGATGGCCGGCTTATTAGGGTTTTGAAGTACGATACCGTAGTTTACGAATTCAAATCCCACTGCTGGCATAGATGTTCGTAAACTTTTGGAATTCACTGTAAATAGTAATAATTAGTCTTTATATAGTCGCTTTATTTATATCAATATTTATAGCCGAATAATGGCCGGCTTGTTAGGGTTTTCACGTACGATACCGTAGTTTACTAATTCAAATTCCGCTGCTGGCATAGATGTTTGTAGACTTTTGGAATTCATTCAAAATAATAATAATCAGTCTTTATACAGTTGCTTTAGTTATAACAATATTTATAGCCGAATAATGCCTGGCTTGTTAGGATTTTGACGTACGATACCATAGTTTACGAATTCAAATTCCACTGCTGGCAAAGATGTTTGTAGACTTTTGAAATTCATTCTAAATAAAAATAATTAGTCTTTCTATAGTTGTTTTATTTATAACAATATTTATAGCCGAATAATGCCTGGCTTGTTAGGGTTTTGACGTACGATACCGTAGTTTACGAATTCAAATTCCACTGCAGGAATAAATGTTCGTAAACGTTTGGAATTCATTCTAAATAGTAATAATTAGTTTTTATCTCTTCGCTTTATTTATAACAATATTTATAGTCCAATAATGGCTGGCTTGTTATGGTTTTGACGTACGATAACGTAGTTTACGAATTCAAATCCCACTGCTGGCATAGATGTTCATAGACTTTTGAAATTCATTCTAAATAAAAATAATTAGTCTTTATATAGTTGTTTTATTTATAAAAATATTTATAGCCGAATAATGGCTGGCTTGTTATGGTTTTGACGTAATATACCGTAGTTTACGAATTCGAATTCCACTGCAGGCATAGATGTTCGTAGACTTTTGAAATTCATTCTAAATACTAGGTCCAGATCTTATTAATCCTAAAGTTGCAAGAAATAAGTAACATTTGAACCTAAATTAATTTTTATTCAATTATAGCTGTTCATACTTATCTATATACAAGGCAATCTATGAATTTTAAAATACGTAATTACATAAAAGAATTTAGATTTCAATAAATTGGAGTTTAGTGCTTTTCTCTACATATGTCTGTTTCAAAAGGAATTGCAATATATAAGAAAGCTTATATTTAAAAAGATGGCTCAGGAGGAAACTGTTTTTTATGAAACGGTAAATGTAAATATGCGTTTGCAATTTTAAAATTTAATAATGATGTGAAGTCAAATATATCACAACAATGGAAAAAATACGTCACAACTGAAAATTTGTATTTTCCATTTTGTTGTGGTTAGAAAAAAAATCTGACTGAAAATCTCTATGTACATTATAAATATATTATGGTAAACAATTCTTGTAGTTAGCAAGAAAATCGGGAATTTTCTATTAGAAATTTTGGACTACTTAAAAATCGTGTTTTCAAAGCTAAAACGTTTTGAGCTGTGGGGGTTTTCTTTTGAATTACCGATATATTTTGATACTGATATAAAAAATCCATATGGAATTTTTTGTGTGTTAATTCGTTACAAGTATGGAAATGGTTACAGTGGCTTATATCTTGAAGAATGGTTGGAGAGATTGGAGTTACCGTTAAGTCGAGAACAGGAAGAAAGAAACCATAAGACTATTCTTAAGTTCCTCGAAGAACAGTAATTGAACATCCAGTACAATGAAAAGAAGTTATGATGGATAAGGGAAGAAAGAAAAACTGATCACAAATAAAAGTTAGGCTACTTTTTCAATAAAATAAAAGATTAAAAAGCATATTGTGAGAGAAACAATACTAGATGAAAATACTATAAAAAATTCTGACGTATTACGTTCTAAGAATCTATAAATCTTTCTTTAAGCTGTTATCTTCAACAATAGAGTAAGTAAATACGTATTAGTTAAAAGACAAAGTAAAGTCGAAACGATGTCCTTGACTTGACCGAAAAAGAATGACAATAACCTAGAATTTTAATTCTTAGTTTTTTCGACAAAGATTAAAAAGTGTTTTTATTTTGGTCAAGTAAACGCTCTCTTTTTACTCGTATAGTTCGATTTGACTTAGATTTGGTTGATATTTTTAATATAGCGATCTTAAAACAGAGTCCGTTGTCCTCTATTTGTTTGGCTCATTTGTAACCGATGCTTCTAATATTCTTAAAATAGAAAACTATTCAGTACAGAAAATATGTCAATAGGTCAACCCTTCTTAAAATAACATTACTATTTAAACAAAATACAATAAAAGAGTAATATAAACGAATAAAAAGTTTAAAAAAACGCTTAAATAAGTTTTTAAGGGGTATTTTTTCGTTTTTCATATTTGATAGTTTCACATTAAAATTTTTTTATTAAAATAAAAGGAGTAGAAACCTGACAAATAGTAAGTATAAAATTTTCCCATAAAATCTGACATAGAACAGTACCTTTAAAAATGTCGAAGCTGATTTTCTTTCTTACATATTTAACCCCTTCCGGTATGATTTAATAATGAAAAACTGTGCATGAAATAACCATTTAATTTTTATTTAAAAAACTTGTTTCATTTTGCAATTCTTACATATTCTTAATTAAAATCCACTTTTTACATAGTGTTAAATAATATCAGCAACAGTAAAATTAAGAAAATATCAAAGCAAAACATTAATAAGGTATACAGATAATAGTCGTCAAGCTAGTGGTACTTTTCAAAACAAAGGAATTCAAAGGAAGTGCAAAGGAATTCTTAATTGTTTACACCGCCAAGTAGTCTCACTTTTAATTTGATTCTTGTAACACACACGGCATTTCTTAGTAGGTTTTCTTTTATTCTGACTCATTAATTTGGCAATGACTTGTACCAAGAAATTCTAAGTAAACAATATGCAATAGTGACTTGTGATTTTCACAAGTGATAAAAGTGTTGCCAAATTCAGTACACTAGAAATTTTAAACTAAATTAATTATCATATTTAACAGTAACTTTAATCGCATGACGAGTGTAACTCGTCATTGTGCGGTATGGAATAAAAAACTAATGACGAGCTAGACTCGTCATTTTACCGGAAGGGATTAATTATCATTTTTATATGCATTCAAGTTTTTTAATAGGCTTAAATAGTTATTGAGATATATTTAAAACATTCTATTCTAAAAAATGCCTGTCGATAATTGTGTTATTGAGGATACTTTTCAGTGACATTAATGTCTAGTGTGGATATCAGCGCGCAATCACCAATTGTAGAAGGCGCGTAAACGAACCAACTTTGTAGAATATATAAAGAATGTTTGAGAAAAGCCAAAAATGTTGCAATCGCTCAAATTCAAGAACTAATCTATTTATTCGGTATACAAATAAAGATGATCATTGACTTCAAATTCGATGGTCATTGTGTCTAGGAAACTGCGCAGCTTGTGAACAGTTCGTATGTTGCCGTGGTGAAAGGGTATAATGCCTGACAAAATAGCATATCCCAAAAAAGTGACGTTTTAAGTACGTTACAGCACGTACTATAAATAACAAAGGTAAATGACAGCTGAGATAAGCCTTCCGGGCTAATCGACGTGCAACCTTGTAGGAACTAACCACCTAGATAAACCATAGGCAAGATTACATGAAAGCTTTAATTTACTCATTCTATTTCAGAAAATTCAACAGTCAAAATGTTTATTCAGTAAGCCTTTAATTGTATGGTAAAGAACAAACCCGTTTTATCTCTTTCCATAACTAACTGATCAGATATACAATTTGTAAGTTACTCTCATAAGCTTTCAGATAATTATAGAAACTCCCATTGTGTTGAGTGAATTTATTCCTTTAGTAAAGTATGCATAGCTAAATAAAACGAAACTGTGTTACAACCTACCTTATATATATTCTGATTCTTATCTTTCTGTACTATATTTGATAGAAAACGAAGAAGGCGTGAGGAGAAAACAGTATAAAGGCAGAACAACTCTTAAATTATATAATTTCAGTATATTATCGTTAAATTCAAAGCTAAAGTTTTACTAGAAATGTGTCGTCTGTGTGGCTCATACAAGAAGGATTACCGAAACCGAATAAAAAACCTTACCCAAAGATAATAAAATAAAAGGAGAGATAAATCTTGTCCAAAATTATATTTTATCCCCATCTATATAATCTTTTTGTGGTATGTATTGTATATTGATAATAAAACAATCCATGCCACAAAAGATAACTTCTTTCAAGTTCTTTTTAGAATACCGTCAGACACAGATAAACAAAATTACTTTGGATGCATCGAAATGAAACTGATTTTTCGAGTTGATTATAATATTTTCTGCTCGAAATCTTTCAGCTGTCATGAGGTTATGCAAAGTATAGGTTATTCTGGAGAACAATGGCGTAACAAGATCAAAATACCAGATATTCATGACTTTTATCACCTTGTTTCTTTTACGACCTTCAGAAAAGGTGCAAACCTAAAATAATAGATTTATTTGGGGTATTGTGAATTATTTGTTTATTGCTTCAAAGTTATTTTAAAGACATAAAATCTGATTTATTACTAAAATTTTTAATTTCTCAATGGCGCTCAATGACATTTTCGGAAATAAGAATAATATATCATAATCAAATTGGAATTTTTAGTTTAAATTCAGCTACTTCGATAAGTTACTAAATGAAATAAAGGAAGAAAAGAACTAATTTTAATTTTGTAAATTAATTTAAAAGGATAAAATATACGAAAAATTTTCCTTTTTTTCGACATTATAGTTTTCTATATTAATTGGAAGTTTATTTGTAATAATTCTTAAAATTCATTCAATTGAAGCAATCAAAATGTGACAAATCTGGAAGAGTTAATCAACGTAGGAATTCAACGATATTGAGACCTATATTACATGCTAATTAATTAATACCTTCCCTGTTTTGCCCGCTCGCCGTACTGGCACAGCTTTCTGTCCTTTTCTGATTTTCCCGTACGGCGTACGGGCAATCTGATTTCTATTTCGCTTCCACTGTTTCGGCCGTATTTTTTCCAATTTTAGTAACAAATTATTCGTATAGATGTCCAGTAAATGATAGGTTGCAGTTTATTCCATTTTCTACTCTGGTTCAAAAGCGCGGGTTTTTTTCGCATCTTTTGTATCAGAAGACAAATTGTTATCTTTCAGTATATAGCTTTCTGGTTATATTTTACAAACCGCCTGATAATTTTATTGATGTAAGAGTTGAATGATATATTTTTACTTTTAAATAATGGATAATTCAGAGAGTATGGAGCTAATTTTTTGTGATTCGAACTGTGACTCGGAATAAGAAACAGAATTATCTGTAAATATAGTAGCGAAAGTTTACTAGATGACCTGGATAGTAGTGACTCTGATAGTAGTACAGATGGAATGAGTCAAGCAAGACATTTTTTTTAAAATTAATTGTGATAATCCTTCGGATCCGCCTCCTAGATTTGCTTTCACTGAAATTCCAAAACTTAACTTGGATATCGATGAGACTTAAGTTAAACTTCAGTTCTATGATGTTTTCATAGAAAGAAAAAAGTTGTAATAAATGCTTAAAAGTATTAGAAATGTTAATTTTAATAACATATCTTTGCTTAACAATGTAAAATGAACAAAAAAAATGCAATAAAAAAATGTGACACTTTTTTGACCGAATTCTGGAAAAAAATGAAACTGTCAAAGGGTTAATACCATTTTTTATGACTGGAAGACATTTTCTCTTTTTAAATTCAACAACAAATTTGCATGAAATTTATACAGAACTAATTAAATAAACCTTAAACGTTTGAGTGGTACCAAATTTATATATATATACATACATACATATGTGTGTGTAATCCTTAAATTATAAAACTGCTGGACAAGGAGAAAGCTAAACAGCTAGCAGTAATAAAAATGCAGTCGACATACATTGAAGAGAACGGCACAAGTTTTATTGATACTTTATTTCAGAGCTTCTAACACGAACATCTTTACTACTCAAAGACAGACAAAGGAAAGACACAAAAATCCCTCTGCTCGAACAAAGATGCACCCAAGAGCGGAGACAGAAAGAATTGCGACGACAGCTGGGAAACGTGTTGAATAGACAGAAAATTTACATCTATAGAATAGAAAGCTTTGGGAAGAATTTTAAAGTTGAAGAGACTCCTTTGATTAAGACATTTAGAGTCTGGGTAAAGATTTTAAGGAATTAGAATGGGCGAGAGAAAGTTTTTAAGGAAATATTTAAGTTAAATAATTTTGATATATACATATATGCATATAGTTTTTGTGCATGGGTGATAAATAAATATTTGTTCTAAGTTTCAATGTACTTTGATGTTTTGGTATGGACTTGTAGTTTAACATATTTTACTAACTTAACTTAGAAATTTTATGAAATATTACTTCTGAGCAGATGATCCCAACCTTTTCTGGAACACCGCTCAAAATTGAATTATAAGGAAAACCTTTCGCCTCCCCTCTTCCATACTAGTTAATTATAGCAAATATTAAAATATTTCTGCTTTAAAATATGCCTAATTTATTTGTCTACCTATCTAAAATATTAATTAAAACAGCCATGAAATGGAATAAAAGCTTAAGCATAAGATCAATTAGGAATGAAAATATTTTTAAGATATTTAATACTGGTGAGTTTTAAGAATTTGTTTGTTCGGGTTCCAATTTCACTGATTACATTTGTCAATTTACTCATTCGAGAATATGCAGTCTCTACATTTTTTTAAATAGTAAATTAGCTACTGCGTTAAACCAACAATCAGTCAATTTCGATAAAAGAAATTCAATTAAAAAATTCTGTAGTCTAGCTCAAGGGTTTCTAAGCTGCAACCTGTAATGAAATCTAAAATCAAAAATTGAAAAAATATGGCATTCATAATAGTCAATATAATATTATTTAACTGATTTATTGATTACTTTTATAGATATTTAAGTATGTTTATAAATTGTTAAATGTTGTATTGTAAATTTATGATAAAAAACAATTAAATCTATATTGATATTCCACTGTTATTACTTTTCACCTAAATGTATATACATAATATGGCACCACGGAATAAAATGCTTTTCTAATGGCCTGCCAAGGCTTTTGGTTTGGTTAGACGTGCTCTAGCCCACAGTCCAGGATAGAGAACTAGTATTGATATTTGAAGTTTGAATTCTTACTATCCACTTCTGAATTTTACTTTTAATTTTTAACTAATTATGACTTCTATAAGTTTCTGTTTTAAATTTGATGATTCTGCTTTATTTGTATAAAGGATCTAAATCCCATCTCGTTATATTCATGTCTGTGTATCATGTCATGTATACTCATGTATCCTGAAATGTCTGTTTAAAATCATCATGAAAAACGTCAGAGTATTGTAACGACAATAGTAAACGGAATTAGGTGTACGTATGCATAATGCTAATTTAAAGTGTTTAATGCTTATTTTACATGAATAGTAAAATAAAAATTTTAGATACATAGAAAAATGTTTGCTCATTAAATCATTATGTATATGTAAAGTATTTTTTAAAATTTTCCTAAATAGTTAGGTACGTCACAGTCTCACCCTTGACTACCTTAACGCCCCCTATTAGCCTCTAAAATCGCTAACGCCTCCATGGAAGGTTTCAGAACCTACTGGAGGGCGGTACATTCCTCGTTGTGAACCTAGGCTTTAGAACTATCTAGAAATGCTTGCACAGTACTGTGTAGAAGGCTTCAATAGTTCATTTAAAAAATGTTGAGCAAAATTTTTAATGCTTAAAAAAATACGATATAAGGACAAAAAAATAACTAATTTTTTTTTAATTTAAAGTTATAAATTATCTATTCAAGGAGACTACTTTCCTGGATATGTTTTAAATTGGATTATAAAATACAAAAAAAATTGCAGCATTGACTGTAATAGATAAAATAGAAACATTGTCAAAGAGTTATTCTTAGATATAAATATGTATATTAGAAGCTGTCAAATTTCAATATTTTTCATTTTAAATGCCTGTAATTTTTTTTTATAAAATACAACTTTAGAGTTATGTGAAATTTCATGTTCAGGCTTGTGGAAATCTTTTGATTGATCTAAAAAATCCTTTTTCAGCAAAAAAATATCTGAAACAGTAATTAATATTTTTAAAAACTGTTAAAAACTTTTTAAATTTTCAATTTCAATAAAATGGACTGTTCAAACTTTTTTGATTATACTTTAAATTGAATTATAAAAGGAAGAACAATTTAACGATTATTATAATATTTAAAAAATTTTTGAAAGGTGTTTAAAAATTAAAAATGTCCATTAAAATTTCGTATTATTTACGATATTTATTTTCTATTACAGTGTGAAAACACAGCTCTTCATTTGGCCATGCGAAGACATCACGAAGCAGTGGCCTTTCTGCTTTTACAAGCCGGGTGCCAAACCGATGTTTTTGATAACGTAAGTTACTTTACGTGTCTTATTTGTACTTCTAGTATTCGATTACTCTTCGCTTGAAAGGATGTTTTTCGTTTTCTTCATTTACCAGCTGCAAGGTTCAAAGCATATTGTTTGTTTGTTTATCTCTTTATGCTTAAATTCCTTGATTAATAACTCGCCGGGTGGTGTACTTTTTTTTACATAAAACAGATGCAGCAGAAACATAATTATAATGAATACGTAATCTTTTGAAATGAAATCGAATGAGAACAATGAAGTAGCCATTCACGGTATGGACTCATACCTTGAACCTATATCGTGACTTTCCTTCACTGTGTTAAGGCTCAATGAAATCTTAAACGACCTTTCGGAGATAACATAAAGTATTCGTGAGTGTTACCCATCAATTCTAAGAAAATGGCTGGTTTTGAAATACTGAAACTTACTTTGTTTTATTTTCTTTTAAATATACTTTGTGTTTAAGGTCGGTGTTTATTCGCAATGCTGGATTCAATTCTCTTTGTGTTAATTGATAGAAGAAATTTTCCTGTGTATTGATGGATTGTTTTCATTAATTTTTTTAATATAACTTCAGTATCTGATAAGGTACGATTTCCTACAATTACTTGCTAAAAAACTGTTTTAAGTTTTATATGTTAGAAAATATAGTATATACTTGAGTGCAGTATTTCCTGCTTTTGACATTTGTTTTAAGCTCTCAAGGTAGAAATAATCCAAATTTTACATTAATGGGACGTTTTTTACAAAGCTGTCAGAATTGGAGTTGTTTAATTTAATCCTTTAACATTAAAAAACCCACACTTAAACACAAGTACTCGCGTCGTGTGTATTGTGCACCATCAAAAAGCAAACAAAAATAAGATAAATACGAATAAATAGTTTAATAATTAAAAATTTTCATAAAACTAATATAAATTCTTTGAATAATAGCATAATACAAAATATACGTATTGCACAAAAACACAAATTTAGCCAACTGAATATATTAGATTTCTTCTCTGATAAACTCATAGATGTTACACAGCCAGCAATTAGTTACCGTCATTGTATGTTCTTTGCATAACGAATTATTACATAATTGTCATCACATTATTTTCTCGTATTCCGCAACAAAAGTGCATCGTCTATATATGTGTTAATGGTCCATTTTCTAGTTGTTCTTCTTGAGATCTTTTGTATTTGTTCAGAAAAAGGCTATTATCAGGAGTTAATGTCTTTCTGTTTGCACTTTTTACGACGTGTGTCTTCAACAGTGATACAGATAAATGAGTTTTTTGCGAATTCTTATACCGTCTCATCTTCTGACGTACCTGCTCTTACAACAACTTCTCCGTGCTGAGGTTCGTCTAATACGACCTGAATTGTAGGTCGAAGCTCATCTTTGGTAACACGACTTTGGTTTTTCATCGGTGTACGGTTCATAAAAATGTCTCATTTCATTTTAAAATGTAACTAAAAGCCCTCTTATAAACTTATATGTCATAAAAGTTTATTTGTCGCAAGCAAAACAATTTATTAGACTATCAAAATATATTTACATAACTATCCGCATGGTGTATTCTGTTCACCGTTCGATTCCGTATGACAGTTTTCCAGCAGTCCGCTGCATAAAGACTGATGGTACATATAATGCATTCCTCAGTCAAAGGTTAGATGTATGGACAAACTGGTGTTTCGGCGGCATGCCAAAAAGTCAGAAAATTAAGTTTAAGATAATTTTTTCTAAAATTTTAAAAAAACAATATACAAGTACCTAACGGTATAAATACGTTATTAGATGAATGAAATTGATTTCATTTTTAAAAGTTCTACACTGAGGTCCGAAGTGAGATGTACTGATTTTAAGGAATGATGCTAAATGCTCATTTGTCAGTCTACTTCTGAAATTATTCTTTCTAATGTTCAAAGTTGAAAGTTCTTGTTTCCATATAAGAAGCAAATATACGGTTGATTTTTTAGGCTTGAGATAATAAATTTGGGATACAATATTTAAGCAAAGTAGAAAAGGAGATGGATATATAATGCATAAATATTTATTTCTTTTAATTTGCCTCGGACCCGGCAGCTTAAAATTCTATCCGTGGGCAAGATAAAAACTTCCGGTGGTCGGAGTATGCGAGCCGTAGTTTACCCATCCCTGGGTTAGATGTATACAGCATGGTGTTGAGGCATGCCAAAGTCAAATTAGATTAAAATTAGTGTAGATGGTGTATTTTATACCTAAGAACGAATACTTAAAAGTAAATTTTTAAAAGTATCTGTGTCATGCTTTAATCTTAAAAAACATATACAGCTATCACTTTTAGTTTTTGCTTAATAATTTTAAAAGCTGTATATAATCATAAAATTCTGAAGAAAACATAGCAAGTGCTGCATATTGTAGTGGTTCCAACGTCATGTATTGGACCAGAGATAATATTTTATTTGGTTTAGAACGTCGTATCATAAAGGCAACACTAACGATTATATTTCTAATGCATATCAGCTCAAACTTCTTTATGAGCCGTATGTACTAAGTTCCTTCACATAAATTTTTGGGATACATACTAAAACACAGTGGTGTTTTAAACTGAGACATTGCTTTTCTTATTCTCTTTCGCTTCAACCCTCTTGCTTAACCAAATCATATATGATGCATTTATTTTATCTTCAGCGATATTTCTTAGGCATCTCGGCCTCATATGTGCCTTCACATTTGACTGAGTTTTTAATAACAATTGGAAGCACAAGATTAAAATGTTGAAGAAATTGGAGGGAGATGACGTAGCTCTCATAAATTTATGATCCCCTTAATACACATTAAGACATAAAAAAATCACACATAAAATGTAAAAAACACAATTTAGAACGTTGTCTTGCCAAGAAAATTACAAAAATACAAAATTAGTCAAAATTTTTAATGCAATTTTGGATTTTGATAACATTGCAGAAAATAGTCGACTATTGTAATACTCGACTATTACTACACAAGAAATAGATAAGTCGTAAGTGATAAGTAGAAAAAAAATTATATTTTACACTTGAATAAGTAAGTGTTATAGCTTACAATCCCATGTAAATGATAAATATCAATAAAACGATTTTTTTTTTCACATTGTTATTTTCAATTCTCGATTGCATTCGAGTGTGAAAATTTATAGCAACATAAAGTACAACGCCGCTCGAATTATCTCGAGTGTGCACAGTTTAGCAAGTGTAGCGAGCTCGAGTTAACTGGAACGTGCACGTTAAGGGGTTAATTTAACACAGGTGGAGACATCTTATTTACATAAATTTATGATCCCACATCACACATTACACATAAAATACATATCACACATAAAATTTTAAAAAGAGAACGTATGCATTATCAATAGAATGTATACATATTTCAGTTTAGAGCGTGTCAGACCTTTTTGGTTTTAGTTGTGACATATCAAACTGGGTTTTCTTTAGCAAACTCACTGGCGACGTTGATGCAATCCTTCAGTCATTGACAGAGGGGCCCGAGTCCACCTCAAAGTGGATATAGAAACAAAACAGTTTCTGTCCCTTTACTAATAAATATTTTTAAAATATCATTTATAATAATGTAAAACACTGATATCAGTAAAAACATTATCACCTAAATCATTAGAAGTTATATGGTACGGGGACCAAGTTTGGCACTTTAGAAAAATTTCCTGGCACACAAAGAAATTTTAATATTAATAAATAAAATTTTATGTATTCATAGTATAAGATACTGGCACTTGAAAAAAAAAACTTTCAGTTTTTTCCGTTTTTGTTACAATAATAAAATTCTATTTAACTCTTTGATCTATTCCCATTATTTTTTTGTTCATTCTTTTTGCTTTTTAATTTCCTCCTTTCTCCTGCCAGAGAACTTCATAAGAGTCTGTAATAGCTGTAGAAAGGTCTACTTAATAGGAAGAGTTTTACTTAAAACAATAGAGGTGAACAAATAGTTGTTCTGCATACTCTAGAATACTATTGTAAGTAGAGTAGTTCACGACTTAAATTTTTTTAATATCCATAACAAAATTAAGAAAGGGTTAAAAATATAAATATTTTTATGTTTCAGTTTTATGCTTTTACTATAAGGAAAAACTTTTAATAATTATTCCGTTTGTTTACTCAACATCTCCTTTTTATTATCTTGTATTTTACCTCTTTTATTTTGTTTAATCGAAAAGAGATTTTTTTTTGCCTCCCATCTTTACTCGCTCCTTTATCTTACAGCAAGGAGAAGGTCCTATCCACATTGCCTGCCGAGACGGACTTCTGTCTCTGGCTAAGGCTTTCTGCTCGTCAGGAACTAAAGTAAATGTGCCAAATAAGGTAAGATATTTTAGAATGTGTCATGGCGAAGTATATTCTACCTGCAAATTTAATCTTGCGTGTAAATTAAAATTCAAAATCGAAAAAAAGCTATTCAAAGAGCTTATCGTAAGAATTACGAATCAGAATTTTAAAAAAATTAAAGAATTTTCCGAAAAGTATAAATTTGAAGTCAGTTGAGCGGGAAAAATTCTGACTGTAGTTAACACATTAGAAGGCCAAACCTACTGTCATAAGGGCATTTTCCAGTATGTTGATCACGCTCTGGTGCGTGATCGGCAGCGAATGTGTTAATTAAATATATTTACTCTTGGTAAGATTAATGGTATTTGTGTTGCAGTTCAGCAGGGTAAAATCTGAAGGTTCGTTGAAATTTAGTGGCGCTAAATCCTCTTAGGACAAACTGTGCCAAACAAGACAAAAATATAAAACTAAGCTAGAACTAAAGAATATAGTAACACCAATTAAATAATATAGAAATGTAAGTAGAAAATTAAGGGAGGCAAAATATTAACATTATAGATTAGCATGTTTGGTTAAAAAGCAATGATTTAGAACTGAAAACAGAAAATGAGGAATTGAAAATTAAACATGGAAACAAAAATGGAAATGGTAAGTTAAAAGATCAAAATTTGAAAAGTAAAAGTAAATAAACAACAAACACAAATCAGATCTCAAAATAAAATCCAGTGCAGGGAAGAGAGACAACTAAGCCACGATGCGCAGTTTCTCAGATTATCCTACTCAAAATATTCAACGAATTTCCAAAGAATTTTAAGTACAAAAATTTATGCCAAAGAGAAGAAGTTAATATGTGCTCGACTGTATAAGGTGTATTATGCCTACTGTGGAGGTGCCTCTCAAAGCAAGAGATGTGAATGGGTAAATCGGAAGTGATCCAACCGTAGACGAGCGATCTGATAAAAATCTTTAGGGGGGTGTACTGGGTTTATTTGAGTCGCATTGATGGTTTTGTGTTACAAATTTGTGAGTAGGGTTTCTGATCCTAATAAATAAAATTTATTGCTTTAATACTCGCGGAACTGTAACAGGCTATGCCATTCTCCTGTTATACCCTTCATCTCTCATACTTTTGGTTCCAATAGTGACAGACAGTCGAGATTATAATGCGTATTAAATGTACACCGGAAAGAGTTTCAAAAGCTTTGAAGGGGCAGAAGAATTAAAACATAAACCACTTGTTATACACCATAGCAACGGCCAATATTGAACACAATAACAACTAAAATTTCTTATCATAAATATCTATCTTTGAAAAGAATGGATTGGACTTAATTTCTAGACTATTAGATTGTTAGAAGCGTAAAAACCATTACGATTCGCCTATCAGTCAAAATATCGTTTCCCTAGTAATCTAATTATAACATTAATTATCCCTTTTTGAGTCTGATAGTTTTCCATTGTTTTAGGGTAGATTTAATGTAAGAAATAATTAACTCAGTAACCCACTAAACCAAAACAAAGATACTTGTTCAGAGTACAAAGCGATTGCTTAGTTGGCTGCATGCGTCTCTTCAGACCATAAAAATGGAAAAAGGAGAAGTATGAACAGCGTTAGAGAAGTGACAAAAAGAATAAAGATCAAGCAGTTTCAATGAATAATCATGGTGAATGGATGCACAGCTACTGTTCCTTGTCGATTGTTTTCCAGCTGCATTTAGAGGGCGTTACTGAAGCAATCGGAGAACTTAGAGCTTGTGTGCGTCATGCAATACACCTGTGATGATTACGTGCTGAGCATTTGCGGTCTCTCTACCTTTTAGATTTACTTGCCAGATAGTTTCGCAAGAATTTAAATTAGACATATTAGATACAACATTTTCGTTCAACCGGGATTTTTAGAGTGAGACAGTACCACTCATTCGAAACCTATAACTGTTTTGTCTTATAAAAAATTTAGATTCTTCTGGAGTTTTCTTCTGTAGAATGCGACCTATTTGATGGGATGTAGGAAATGGGGGTTTTTTATTAGTGTATTTTCTTATAATCGTGCCCTCTATGAAAGCTGTTTGTGGGATACAGTTAGATAAATTGGGATATAAATTGGAAACTGTATTGTACGACACACACAATAATCATGCTAGAGTTTAAATAAGCAAATAAAGTTTTTCGTAAAGTATATACAAATATATTTCTCAGGGGTTTTCTTCTGTAGAATGCGACCTATTTGATGGTATATAGGAAATGGGTCTTTTTTATTAGTGTATTTTCTTATAATCGTACCTTCTATGAAAGCTGTTTGGGGAGATATAGTTAGGTAAATTGGGATATAAATTAGAAACTGTATTGTACGGCACACAAAATAATCATGCTAGAGTTTAAATAAGCAAATAAAGTTTTTCCAAAAAAGTATATACAAATATATCACTACCATTGGTCATTGTATTGCTAACATTCTATAGTTTAGTGGTATCATGTACGTTATCACCGAAATAGATATTGATAGTAATGAATTTAATAATTAAAATTCATTTTCCAGTAACTTATCAATATCTTAACACATTGTATGCGGGACACGTACTAGTACGTTTTCTGACGATTGATACTTGAGCGCGGGACACGTACTAGTACGGGTTAATGTAACAACATGGTTTGTTTGTGGGTACAAAAATAACGGTATATACAAGAAAACGAAGCCGAATGTTCTTGTCTACTACATAGATTCTGGAAAAATTTAGACAAATAAAAACTAGTTTTTACATCAGTCGATGCGGAACCACAGAACGAGAAGGTTGATTAAAAAAATCAATTTAGATTTAAAATTAACTTTTTATTTATCCTTGCAAAAATGATATATATATATATATATATATATATATATATATATATATATATATATTACATACATATATTTGTATATATATATATATATATTTATATATATATATATATATATATATATATATATATATATATATATATATATATATATATATATATATATTTGTTTATTTGTATATTTATATATTTGTTTATATATTTCAATATAAAATACGAAAAGTTGGTTAAAAAAATTAAATAATTTTCGATCTATTGAGATTTAACTGAATAACTAAATTTACGCTCAAAACGCCCGCTCCCGGTACAATTCCGCTGCGAAATGTACCCACACACATTGTGTTAAGAAATCATACTACAAACCAACTTGTGACAAAAGCTACCTAAGTGACTTTTAGGTTGATATGTTTAATATTATTCTTTCAGATTTATTATGCATTTACGAATCGAAAGCTTTTGAAAGTAATGTACGCAGATAATAATAGAGTTAAAAAATAAGTTACAAGGTTCATAATAAAAACATAAATGGCAAAGTTAAAAAAAAACTAATGACACTAAAATTTTCTATAGTAAAAGATCTTTTAGGAAAATCAGTGAATGAAAAAAAAATTATAAAAAAACCAATAACATATAATAGTTTGTTAAACGAAATTTCTCTATCCCTAAAAGCTGTGTTAAAATGCTCTTTTAAAGCCAAAGAACTATGATGTATCATTTATTACCATTAGTTCCGTAACTTCTCAGTTTTATCCTTCATCCGATTAATTTCATTTTATTCAACCTGAGGATATAATATGTTCAGCAGAATAATGATTTAAAGAACTGCATGATGCCAGTAGATGTTAAAGGCTTGATACATCCTGCTTACTTACCGGAACGGATTGGGTCATTTATTTATTTATTTATTTCAGGGTTTAAAGGTTTCTTTCCTTGAAATACATTTACTTATGCGTTCGATCCTTAAAGATTAACTCGAGGATAATTATTTTGACAGATAAAGGAATACATTAGAATGATCATGTTATGCCGCCTGACAAGCGATATATATATATATATATATATATATATATATATATATATATATATATATATATATATATATATATATATATATATATATATATATATATATAAATATATATATATATATATATATATATATATATATATATATATATATATATACATGTATGACAAGTACCACTAAATGACACTAGAGTCCTGAGTACATTTTCATAGCTTTATTCAAATCTCAGAGCACACTACTCATCAAACATCTTCAATGGTGTCGCACACTAGCGACTAACTTTTAACAAAGGCAGGCTTAGCTGCCTCGGGTAGCCAGAGCTCTATCTGCGGGATGTGCACACTGCTCTCTGCTCTGATCACTGAGCGTGAGCCGTATTTATGTGGCTAACTTATCCCGCCGCGTCACTCCCAGTAATGAATCCCTAATTAAAATCTTTTAAAATTAATCTACAATTTAAATCCTGACATATATATGATACGTAAGTTTACATATATGTATATAATATATCTGTATATGTATATATATATATATATATATATATATATATATATATATATATATATATATATATATACGTATGTATGTATAAATGTGTGTATATGTATATATATATATATATATATATATAAAATCTGATTAAACAACTTATGGCTTCCCTATTATTTTATATATATATATATATATATATATATATATATATATATATATTATATATATATATATATATATATATATATATATATATATATATATATATATATGTATGTATGTATGTATGTATATATGTATGTATATATGCATATATATATATATATATATTTATATATGTATATATGCATATATATATATATGTATATATATATATGTATATATATATATGTATATATATGTATGTATATATGTATATATATGTGTGTGTATATATATATATGTATATAATATATATATATATATATATATATATATATGTATATATATATATATGTGTGTATATATATATATATATATATATATATATATATATGTATATATATATGTATATATATATATATATATATGTATTTATATATACATGTATATATGTATATATACTTTTGCGCTTACATCTTCATGGCCAATATAAGCAAAAATAATATGACTTTAATTTCTTATATTATCCCTTTGTGACGTATTTTACTGAAATATATACATTTGTCGGTTAGTTTTTTGTTGTTGAGTTTCTAACTGTTTGTATATGTGGGAGTTTCTAGTGCGAACTCGCTGTCAATAAACATTGCAAATAAACTTGTAAGATCAAATAAATGTTAGTCTCATAGTTAGTCTGAATGAATGTAATTGAAATAATTACATAAAATGAATAATGAATTTAAGTGAAATATTTGTAGATGTCTCGGTTTTGAATTTGTTATTGAGTGTAAATACCGGCTTTAAAATACATTTTGTGCAAGGATGACTGACATTCTATGTATAATGACTTTACTTTTTTCCTCAGATGGGCTTTTATCCTATTCACCTTGCTGCCAAAAATGGACATATCGAAATAGTGAGAACTTTGTGCTTAGCCGGTTGTATTGTGGATCAAAAAAACAGGGTATGTCTGAAATTTTTACCAGTTTTTCTTTCTGCTCATTAAATATTCTATTACTAGCATATATGACGGGATCATAAAAATTTTAGTTCTATAAACATAATAATAAAAACCTGTGAACTGAGTTATAAATCTATTAGGAATCT
>CM063508.1:52168950-52216450 GCA_032207245.1 Pardosa pseudoannulata
ATGCTTCTCCATTACGCCGAACAAGCTTACCCGACCGTCAAAGTTGCCGTACTTCACCCTGAATTTGTCGCACGCTTCTACGTTACAACAGCGGATGGCGCTTATGAAGGAATGGCTCTTCTCAACGATATCAGCGACCAGAACAAGGCTTCCAACTATCTATACGGCGTTCAACAAGGATTCAACGTGCTACTCATCCACATTCACAAGAGAGCTCAAATGGATAGAGGCGAGCACTGGATGCTAGGAATTTACGAAGCAAGCTATGGAAAACGTCAACTATTAGTCTGCGATCCAGTCGACAACCCGCTGCCCATCGATGCTGATTTGAGAAAAATACTGCGACACGTTTTGAATACCGCTGTTACGAATGAAAAGCTGAAAGGATGCATCGTGAAACCTCGCAACGCTTACAACCACCAAGATCACAGAATAGTTCCCTTTCCAAGCAACTTTGTTTAGAATATTTTACAATGGTGCAATTTAACCGGTTATCTTTTCACTAATGGTTTCACAAATTTTCTTATGGCATGTATTGTTTTGATAAATCACAATTGAAAATTTAAATCTTCGAGTTAGCTTCGAAACCTGTTTTCTCCGAGCGGAGCTCGGTCACCCGTACTTTTCATAAGCTTTCCTTTCTGACAGTAGGTATTTCTTTAAATATTCAATAGCCAGTTGAACATATGGGAAAAGTTTTTAAAGGAAACAAGGTATTGCATTTATTCAACAATTAGATTTACTTTCTAAAACGTTGTAGTCAGTTATTTTTTCAACTGTATGTTTTTTAAATGCCGGTCACTGGTGTTCTTTATCTATACACATTTAAAATTGAAAGTGAAATAATTCGCATGTAAATTTTTCAAGAAACGTATACAGATGGAAGAATGATGTTGTTAACTTCCTATGGCGCAGGCGGTGAAGCCTTTTAACTATCTCGGAGACTCTGGCGGTGGCTCTTCTCTTCGGTTCAAGACAGGGCACCGAACGATGGTGCTGCTTTGTGGTACTGGATTATATGGATTCAATTTCCACCATTGCTATAGATATTACTAGCCGTTAGAAATGGACTTTATGCAGTAGCTATTGGTCTAAGTAGTCTATAGTTTCAAAAAATGACTATATAACTCTAAACAAAACTGAACCAAAGAAAAATTACCTATCAACTTCATCCAACTTACCAATATCGAACTATCTTTGCTTCACTTCCTGAAAGAAAAATTTGCACTCGTTTGGGTGTCACGACGAATACACTATATATTGTTATACACTTCGATATTATTTTTACTCCTAATACAAAGGTTGTTATTAAAACAAAGGGTCTCACGTTTTAGGAACAACAGAAAGATGACTTTATCAACCAGCTGACCACATCTGTGCAACCCATATCAAGGATTCAGCTGAAAGTCCTTGGACATAGCGGTGTTGGCAAGACTTCCCTACTCGACTCCCTGAAATGTGGCTATTTCAGTTCATGGTTCAGGAGGTCGAAATCGAATTCTTCCTCATCGGTTGGAAGTGGTTGTGTTAAGACGAGAAATGGTAAGTTTCATACCGTGCTGTAATTAAGGAACTTACTTACTGGAACACAATATCCTAAAAAAGGACTCAAACTTTAGGGTACAATCAGAATGTTAAAAGAATCGTGACAGCTTTAAAATAATATTAAAACTTAAAATATCCTCTATATAATAGTAGCTTAAGTTATCTGTCCGTCTGTCCTCGAATTTATGAAGCGGTTGTCCCTGGAATGGATAGACATCCATATTGGATTCAAGATGAGTTAGGGTTAGCAAAATTTAAAGCGAGTTCGAAATCCACCCCTTCCCCCTTTTCGACCGTTTAATGTCATTATTTCAAACCCTATTTTCCACGGTTAAGAGCAGGCGATTAAATTTATCAATTTGGGACATAACAAATGGGTAAAAATAACATTATGTTTCTAGCATTATGACGTTATTCCTTTATACATCTCATTTAATCATTTCTTATTTTAAATTATTAAAATAACGTCTGCATCATTTTCATACGTTTTATCACTGAATTTAGGTATTATGTAAATAATTTTCTTTTATATTTGGCTTAAATAATAGATTAGGTACATATGTGATAATTTTCAATTTAATCATCGATTAATTTTTGTTGCAATGAAAATTTTATCACTGGTATTAATAACAAATTCTATCTACCTCTAGGGTGTAGTGGAAAGGATAGTTTCATTCCTTTACTTCCATTAATTACTGTGGCAAAAAAAAAATTGGGGAGAACTTAACGATAATTTAGACGTAGCTAAGAGAACTTTGAATTATCTCTCTAAATGAATTAATTCAACGTGATTCTAAACTGCATTCACAGTATCCTGAGACTTTAGAGGAGTACGAAGATAAACAAATTATGGAGCGTGTACCAGATAATTCTCAGCCAAAAAAAAACAAACCTTTTCTTTTACCTGTCTCATTTTCAATTCTGGAAAATGAAAGATTTTACTGATAACGTCATATGACGGGCTATATGCTAGCATATATATAATTTGACGAGTAAAAGTTTCAAGAATATCGAATTTCATAGCATTTAATTTTCTGTTGCGTAATATTATTTATCATTCGCGTATGATAGTGAACGATATTATAGACCTCTGGTCATAGCGTCAATCACTCCCCTCCAAGAGCTCTTTTCCTACAGGAGATTTCATTCATTCATGATAGTGAAAATCATCGTTTCGAGACTTATCAACATTATAAAGAAAATCATTCTTAACTTCTATTATTCTTACTTTACAATATTTCAAGATTTTTAACATTATCTAGAGCAGTGGTGCGCAAACTAAGGGTCGCGACCCCTGTGGGGGTCGCCAGAAGTTTTTTGGGGATCGCCAAACTTTTATGAAAGGCATTATCCCTGCCTACTGCATACCATACAGTGTACATATAAAGAGTGAAGCGCCGTCACTAAAAAATTAAAGAAAAATTTTTCGAGAAGATTCGAGGATTTTCCTGAAAACGATCTTGGTTGGATTCGTGATCCATTTTCCTTTGACATATGCAATTCAACTCTTCAAATTAGTGAGAAAGAGCAATTGATAGATCTAATTAGTGATTATACTCTTCGAATTCAATTTAAGACTCAGCCTTGCCAAAAATTTTGGCTATCCTTGGAAAAACAATATCCCGTTTTATGCAAGAATGCCATCAGAGTGTTAATACAATATGCATCAACATACTTATGTAAAACTGGATTTAGCAAAATAGTTTCAATAAAAACTAAGTACCGCTTGCGTTTAAACCCTAAAGATGATATGCGAATTGCAATTAGCAACATACATCCAAACATCGATGAGATAATTAGAAACTTGCAGCCACATACATCTCATTAAAGGGCAATTTACTGATTTTTGTATAATACAAAAAGTATTTTCTTAAAATTATAAATAAAATTAATATGAGTCAAATATGATGATGTTTTTATTCGATGAAACGAAAGAAATGCGAGAAATATACATCGTATTTGTGAACATTTATCTCTAGGAGTCACCAAAAATTTTCTCTCTACAAAAGGGGTCGCAGTCGAAAAAAGTTTGCGCACTACTGATCTAGAGAATCATTCTTAACTATTATTATTCTTCTTTTGAAACCATCTCTGCAATTTTCGATATATCTTGTTTAAATAATTTGTATTCTATTAACATTCCTTTGAAGTGTTTTTTATTGTTACCATTATCAGACTTCTATTAAGTAATCCAGTCTTGCCTCAATGTCCATCTCCCCATACTCCAGACAGACATCAACATTAGGGACGCGGATGGTATTGCACTGCCTAATATTATTCGAACTGTGTCTCTTTCAGGAACTCATTCGAGCAAATCGAGTATCGAATCCGATCCCTGCGCTGCTGATGAGCCCTGCCTGTCCTTTGAGACAAATTTCGACAGCTACACTCACGGCATCGATATACATCAAGTCAATATATCAGGTAATCTCTTAGTCTATTCTATACACGTCTACCAAACTTTGTAAAGATAAGAACCACCAAAGTTGAATCCAATATATGGACACTGACACGCTTGGCTTTAGACGATAAAAGTTACATCTTATTTGCCGGTCTCCAAAGTCTCACTCGAAATCAGTAGCAAGAAAATCAGATTAGGATTTTATAATCGTTTTCCTTATGCAATCAAAATATCAAGTATTAAAATTTATAATACCTAAATCAATATGGTAGAGAACAGTATTTAAGTGGCTAGTATTTAACAAATTGATCACTTCTGGTCAAAAATATAATAACATTTTCTCAATAAAATGCAAATCCGCATAATTTTGAAAAATTGCCATTACACGGTTTAAAAATTTCACTAAGAGAAAAAATATTGTGTCTGAAAGATTGACATTAAACAACATGAGTAAAGGTGTTCTGTGATTTTGGTAATTTTTCAGCTTAAGGAGAAATAATTGCACTTACTTATCCGGTTTAATGTAATTAATTTTAAGTAAAGGTAATTTGCGAGAAAATGTAGGGCGATATACTCTGTAAAATATACTCTAATAAATTCCCTTTATTTAAAAATAATTACATTAAAACGGATAAATACGTGCCATTATTTCTCCTTAAGCAGAAAAATTACAAAAATCACAGAACATCTTTAAGCTCTTTTTTAATGTCAATCTTTCAGACATAATATTATTTCTCTTTGTGAAAAATTTTAACTGTGTAATGACTCTTTTTTAAAATTATGCTGATTTGCTTTTGATTGAGAAAATGTTCTATTTTTGGCCAGAAGTGATCAATTTATTAAATACTAGCCACTTAAATACTGTCCTCTACAATATTGATTTACCTATTTTAATACTTGATATTTTGGTAAATTAGCTGTATAAAATAAGAAAACAAATTTCGCAGATACTTCTAAAAGATATATAAAATTCAGACTAAAATTCTTAGAGATGAACCGTCTTCTCTCTGCATTTAAAGACTTTCCTTCTTGAGCTAACTAATTTGTTAACACTTACGGTGGAAGTTAGAAATCGTTTTTGGAAATTAATAACATAATGTTGAGAAATTTTGTACACATTTATATATGACTAAAACATTCACATTTAAAAATATTTTATAATCAGATAAACTTTTTTAAAATTTCATTTTTTTTTCAAATATTTTGTTAATTTGTATTAAGTATTTTTTTCAAACTAATTTGAAATTTTTCTCTCATTTTATTTATGATTGCTTAAAATAGCTTTTGAGCACATTTAAATATTATTTCATTGATAGATTGAGCAGTTAATTTATAAGAATATTTTGTCTTTACTGTAGAATTTTCACGAAAAATTCAGATTTTCTAAACTTATATTGGGTTTTAATCATCTAAATAAAGTCAAAATTTGAAAGTGTACTCAAATTACTTTAAATGTATATTAGGAGAATTTATTAATAAATTTTTATAGGAATATAAAAAACAAAGAAATAAGGAGTAAAAAATTGAGACAAATTATCATAAAAAAGTATTGAAGGACATTATTTGCCTTTAAGAAAAACTTTAATGTGATTAACTTCAATTTATGTGTATACAGAATTTAACAACTTTAAATTAATAAAACAATAATTTTGTAATGGCCGCTATCTCCATAAAGATTAATTCGTAAATGATAACAATTTTTTAAATATTAAGTATAGGTTTGCATCTATAAATGGAGGTATTGAAATCAGAATGTGATGCATAATATTAAAATTATTTTATTAAGGCATTAGTAAGATATTTTTCAGTTAATGTTGAAACGTAAATTATATTCTGAAAATTACGGACTGGTATGTCTGTCAAGTTGCAGCAGAAAGAAGCATAAATACGATTTACGATTATATCACTCAAGATATTTATAAAGATATTCAGAATTATTCAAAACTGAACAATGGGACATAAAAGAGGGGTATTTTACAATAAGAAAGTGAGATAAGAGAAGCACTATACATAAATTTTTATTTCAAATAAAAATCAAATGAATCAGAAAGAAAAATATCAGACAGATATATAAAATAAAATTAAATGATCAGAATATTTAAAGATTGCAGATTTCAGAGCATGAAAAGATACAAATTAATCACTTCATCTTCTGAATAAGACTTTATCTTTGTATTAATGGATAAAAGAGCAGAGCCGTAAGTATGGCTTGGCAAAGGTAGCATTTGCCAAAGGCACATCAGTCATAGGAGCGCAGCACTGTGATGAAAATGGGATCCAAAAGAGGACGATTCGATCCGAGTAGACATAAGAAGTTGAAAAATATTTTTTTATTATAAAATCCAAAGTGTTTAGAAATTATTTTTTTATGAATTTTCTTAATTTTTAAAATGCTTCTAGAGACTAAACTCGTTATAGATTCTTATAAAATGTTTGCCAAAAACTCCTAAAACGCTTTAATATAAATCCGGGTAATCGTTTTAAATTTTGAATTTATTAAAGTTATTAAAACTAAATTTAAATTTAGAAATTCGTCAATATTTTATAAAAATACAACATATTCCTCTCAAATAAACGATTTGCAGAACGATGGCCGATTGGTTACTGTGCTGCCCATCGGTACCGGAGTTCGTAGGTTCGAATCCTACGAGGGCATGGATGTTCGTAGCCTTTCGGAATCGGCTATAAGCTATAGGTCCCTGTCTCATTATCCCTCGTATTGCAAAAAGTATACCGTAGCACTCCAAGCCAAACCAAACCAAATAAACTATTTCGTTTATCAGCAAAATAATACTCAGATATTTAAAGTATAATGCCTAAAATATTTAAAGTATTAATCAGGTAAATGTTACCTTTCCTACCGGTAACGCAGCGTACATTTATATAAATGATAGCAATGGAATTGATGTATGTGACTAGGTGCAGTATAAAAATATAAGTCCATAAGGCTTCGTTAAAAACATCTATTTATTATTTAAACAAGACATAACTATGTTACTTACAAATTAAAGTAAAGCGCTGCTATAAGCCACACTTATTACAGCTAACCAAAACAATCACTGTGATTACATTCAATCAGCCCCCGCCTTCAACCCACAACGCGTGCTTTTTTTATACGGCAATGAAACTCCACAGCAAACTAAAAATTTGCATTGAAATAAATTTGCATGAACAGTATTTCATTTTGCTACGTTTCAAATAAAATAAAGCTGAATACACATTTAGATGGAAAGAATAAAAAATAAAAATAGGGCCAGGCACTTCATATTGTTAACAGTAAAAATAGAAGAAAAATTAAAAATTAATATACTATTAATGTTTTAAGATTTAATAAAATATTTTGTAAGTTCATTCTGAATATATGATATAGAAAAAAAACAGCATGTTTATATATTTTCTCACTATATTTGGTGGTAGAGGGGCAGGCCAGTTTTTGCCACGGGCACCTAAGTACCTAGTTATGGCTCTGCAAAAAAGCAAGTGTCTTTAATTTGTCAGAAGTCTTCGTGATAATAACCTCCAAATGCAATCACTTGCCCTCTCTCAAGTACGTCTTTCACCAGATTAAAATCATCACAATTGTATTGTGCCACTATTGTTGTCTATATCTAAACACGTTCTGATGTTTGTCTATACCAAACAAACCGAGTGTGTTCACGTTACGGAATCGTCAATTGGCATTTTTCTACAAGTATGATCTTTTCACAGGTGTTGGAGATTTGAGTTTGTGGGAATTTTCTGGACATGAGCCATACTACTTGGTGTACGACAGGTTTCTTGGTAATTGTCACTGTCTGCATGCGATCGTTTTCTCACTGAACGAAACGTTCGATGTGCAGATGCAACAAGTCATGTTCTGGTTGTCCTTTCTACAAGCAAGGATGCCGCCCCAGGAACCTCTCGGTGAGATACTGCTACTTGTAATATCTGAGTGTTTAAGTATGTGTTAATGTATTCTTTGGTGACAGATTGTCTCAACATGCATAGATGGTTTATTGATTGTTAGGATGAATTTGGTTTGAATTTATCCTTAATTACTTTTAAAAGGACCGTAAATTACTCAAAATCGTATTTTATCTCAAATTTAAGTTATTCTTAACGGTTTGTTAAAGTTAGTTTTTAAAATCAACCAAACAACTCCTTAAGAAATTTGCAAGAAATAGATGTCTTTTTATATAATATTAATATCTCACACGATATTCATTTAGTTTCTCATTCATAGTATAAACATAATTTTCTTATGATAGAATTTTCAAAGTATTCAGTCAAACTTTATTGAAATAAATTTATTTACCTTAAAAATTTAAGGAAAAATTTTGAAGTTCTATTTTTGTTAATCAAATTAAAAAATTATGACATCAAAAAACTATTTAACATTAGTACGACACGAGTGATTATTTTATTACAATGGTACTTTTAGAGTTTATTATCCTTAAAATAGTTTGTTATATCAACTTTATAAAATTTAACTACTTTTATTACCTTTTAGAGGTTTTCAGTTGTATAACAACTATTTTCTCGAATATTTTTAGTAACTGTATAAATTAATGTGATCGTTTTCTTGTTAAAACAATTCTTAAATAATTGCTCTAATTTAAGAATATTTCTTGGAATTTTTTTAAGAAGAAAAAAACTTTTTAGTACATTGTTTGAACTTTCATTCCTTTTTCAAAGAACTACATTTATTTCACTGAAAAACTTTCTAAAAAATTAAATCCTTGATTATTCGAGTATAAAATGGATCAATCATTTTAAACATTATCAAAGAAATAGTTGTCTTGGAATAATTGTCTCACAATTGCGTCATGTCACAAAGGTAGGAAAGCATCTTCAGTGCAGCAATCAACAATCCACGACATTAGAAATATTTGTCTTTTTTAGAAATCAACAATCGAAAGAAATTTAGTAGAATCAGAGGGTGAAAACTAAAGATTAAGCTTCGGAACGTTCAAACCGTCAATACGCGACTCGAGGTCATTAGGCCATGTGTGGACTGTCTAGGATTTTAACCAACTCTGTTGCATTGGTGCTTAACGTTAATTATTTTAACGATGTTTCATCTCAGTAACCATGTGAAAATATATTCAATGGTTCCTTAGTATCACGTGTATTAAATCTCGTAGCGAACACACACACATCCCCCCCCCAAAAAAAAATGATAATGGAGGTTTTCATCTCTGTTGTGATTACCAAGAGCCAGATGATAAATTTGACCGCTTTTAGGTGGAGTAGGGAACTGAATTGAATTTCTTTGACCAGGTCAGTTTGCCTCCTGAAGCTTGTGGAGAATTGAAAATTCGTTATTAAAAGACAGTGGTACATATAACAAGAAAAGTCACCTCGATTCCTACAAACACAATTACAGCTAACTGTCATGTTAAATCTTGCAAAGTAAGCTAGAGATGGGCCATGGCTGATAAGAGAGTTTAAATAAGATGAACTGAATAGGATAGTATGATAAACTTTAAGAAGGATGTAGTGGTGGTATGTAAGAAGAGTGTATCCCACCCCGAAGTAACTAAAAAGGAAATATTGCCAATAAAACTTTATACTTAAAAAATATGCTATATCAAAACTTAAAAATGACTGGTTGACGCCTTTGCTTTCAGGTCACTGCGGCAAGAGTACGGGTTCTGCGCGCGTCGTACTGGTAGCGACTCACGCCGACGTCGCCAATTGCCAACGGAGCGGCGTGGGTGGTGAGTACGTGAGCACCGAGGCCGATGCCATTCTTGAGGCTGCACGGCTGAGGTTTGGTCACGTGTTTGATGTGCACGACCAGGTGTACGTCATGGACGCACACGTCGTCGGATCCCAGTCCATGAAGTCCCTCAAGCAGTACGTCGCCAATGGAAGAAACAGCATTACGCAGGTGAGGCGCATGTTCTTGAATGGTTATGGTTGCTATTTTATGGCAGTCGAGATAAGTCAATATCGAATATGATGTTGACAGAGAGTCCTGTTACTCGTTTAAGGCTCCTAAAAATAACAAAAAAATTATACGAGCTCAAGAGGGACAAACTCCCCCGTATGTCCACTTTCGTAAAATCTATGACCTTCTCCTTGACTACGTCATAGGTGAGGTATGCAGGTAAAAGCCCACTCGGCAAAAATAGAGCAGTGGTCTATGAATCACATTACCAAACAGCTTTGTTACCTTTCTTATCAAAGTGCCTAGTAACGTTCCCATTGGAATTCCCTACCTGAGTGTTAACACGAAAAGAAAACGTTTCTACCGATAGATGGATTGAATTGAAAAATTTCTTTAAACAAACTATACTAAGTAACAAATGAAAAATTATTTACATGGGTATTGACTATTGACAATAATTATTAATCCCCCCTTAGATAGTTCCCTGTGAGACTCGCAATGTTTGTGTAACACTCTACAATTATGTGTTGCAATTATTTTAGTTACATAAGGAATTTTATGTTTATTTCAAAATTTCATATTCAAATCTCGTACAACTTTTTCGCACCTATTTTATTTCTTAAGGGGAGATATTTTCATAGTTTTTAAAAAAATTTCAAATAATTCCAAAAAATTTTTCCCCAATATTTTAACTCCTTATCTACGAATATTTAATCTTTAATCCTAGCCTATCTTCTTAATGGAATGAATAGACATTAACCCTCCGAGTGGAACACACCGATTAAAAAAAGTCTCCAAAAATACGCTAAAGGTTTATTGTGTCAATGGCCAAAGTGTTCTATGATTTTTTACTTCACCCTTTGTCGACTAGAATGGAATACGGGAAACCCACCGTCGTTATTGTCCCTTTACTTCCGGTTATTAATAGATATATAGATATTATAGATTGTTAATTTTTAATACACATAAAGCTCGCCAAGTCTCGAAGATCAGCCCATAAGAAATAATGGATTCTAAAAGTGCAAATAAAAATATATTTTAAGAGAATT
The DNA here is from genome assembly GCA_032207245.1 of Pardosa pseudoannulata. Classification (NCBI taxonomy): domain Eukaryota; kingdom Metazoa; phylum Arthropoda; class Arachnida; order Araneae; family Lycosidae; genus Pardosa; species Pardosa pseudoannulata. Next base: position 52,179,818 of record CM063508.1, read on the forward strand.
ATTTACATTTATTAAAGAAAGTTATCCAAGATATTTAAGTGGTGCAATTAGAGGTACATCTGTTACCGCAAACGAAATACTTCGAAATAGAGATTTACAGAGCCATAATAAGCCATCAGTGTCTTTGTGTTTCAGGGAGTAGGGGTGCATCCCTCAATAAATGTCAGTCAAAGAGGGATGCAGTTTTTAAACAATCGACCTGATCCTCCTACTTCAAACACTGGCAGAAATGTACATTACATCCATTTTCGGAACGTTTTTGGAGGTCGAAAATTGTACGAGACAACCGCTTTGAAGACATCCTTGGTTTGGCGGAATTGTACGTGAGAACTGCTTAGAGGGTTAAAGCATTATTTATTTGAAATTCTTTTGTAAACGGTTTTTAAATTGCAGCCTGGGATACATGATGGATACTAGTAGAAAAAAAGGTTTGTCCATTTAAAGTAATTATAAGTAGCCTATGGGGAAGGTTCATTTGCTATGATTATTTGCTATAATTAGCAAATTTTATATTAAAAATAGGGCCATGCTCACCACTCGATCACAGTTAGAGAAAACACATTTCCACAACAAAACACTCGTATAAACAATGACGTTTGGCAGGGAAACAAGTGGTGCCACCTGGGTTACCAGAGATGAAATATACACATTTGTTCCTATTCTACGACTGGGACATTATAAATCGAGTTTCTGTACTGCATTTACCCACAAGCAATTTTTGTAATCACAGTAACATGCATATGTGCCATTGCTAGTCAAAAGACTAAAGAAATATAAGATTACTAGACTACCCGACAGACGTTGTCCTGTTTTAACACTATAAATCCAAAAATTGCAAAATGTTTTTAAATAAATAATAAATTGGGCAATTTTAATGAAAAGGTAAGGGAAAAAATTATTTTTAAAATACTTGACGCCACCACGCGTACAGTCATCACAAATGTAATTAGATGAAATTAAAATTCCCCCCATCACCCGTGCAGAGATTCGATCTTGGGTTTCTCGTACTGAAGCCCGTTGTGCTGATCACTGCACCACAGATACGTTGTCAGCGAAGGGTTTCAAGTGGTATTATAATAATCTCACTAAGCGGGAAATTCTGGATTTTTAATTTAAAAAACCCATTTTTTATTGGATCAAATTGTGAGTCTAAACCATTCTCGAATCAACTTAATTACATACACAAAACTTCATCAAAATCAGTCCAGTTGTTTAAGAGGAGTTCTATAACAAACATTCGAACAGCAGAATTTTATATATAAAGATAATAAACTGAAAACAATAAATAATTTACAGAAAATAATTTATTGGATAAACCTGTAAAATCATTAAAAACATTTATCCAATCAACTGTAAAATGTTGAAATTCTATGAAACAAATTTAAAATTGTTAACTGCATGCAAACCCTAAACAAGAATAAAAAATCAAGAAAAAAAAAGCTATAATTTCTAAAGCATTTCTTAAAAGTTAAAAAAAATACACTAAAATGCTGAAACAATATATATAAAAATATTAAACCTTTTTAACACGTTGACGGTCACTTGCTTCTGTAACAGTCAAAGCGAAGTTCACTATGTGGCATGACGTCAATAGCCGTCAAAAACGAAACTGTCGTTTTTAGACACTACGGCTATAGCGGCACAAATGTGCATTTACCGGTGTACAAGTAGAAGCCTAGTGTCATGTTTTGGAAACAATTTTTTAGGTTGAATTTCGTTTTCCACCTGTTACACGACTTGCAGCTTCAGTATGCACGTGGTTGTGAAGGGAGTAGTGCGATCGTGTTTTCTCTTGAATTTTTTTTTGTCATTTATTTATTTTTGTTTGATTATGAACTAACATTTCGTGTAAAACTCCCAAAAATACTTTGTTGCACATAAAAAATTGTTTATTTGAGTCGTAAAACCTTTCATTTACGTTTTTAAATTTTTGCTGTTATAGCCACTATCGTCCCATTACTTAGTGTCTAGAGCAGGGGTAGGCAACGCGGCGCCCGCGGGCGCCATGGCGCCCCCGATTGATTTTTAATGCTCCCTCGCTGGACTAATGTAAATGTATGATAGCCAGAGCGATTTACTTATTCCTATCAAACGGCGATATACAGCAAGTAGTCAGTTGAGTTTAGGACATTCAAATGCAAGTTAGTGTTGTTGAAATCCCATCTATTGAAAAAATCATTATCACATATCCCAAATATAAAATATACTGTTGAGAGTTTAAATTTGAATAACGAAAATTTTACTGCTACATCATATTTAGAAATTATAGATAAGCTAATAGAAGAGTTTTCTTCTAGATTTGACGATTTTGCAGCATTAGAACCCGTTCTAATGTTTTTCATAAATCCATTCAATGTTACTGAACATGATGTCCTTGAATTAGTTTCAGTGTATTTCGAGCTTCATAATATCGAAGACCTAGAATTAGAAATAATAAACTTGCAAAGTGATATTATTTTAAAAGCGCATAGTAATGATAAAATGTTTTGGAATTTAGTCGATGAAAATAAGTATCCTATTTTAAGGAATGTGCGCTAAAAATTTATTCATATTGTGCAACATACAATTGCGAGTCTTTGTTCTCAAATAGGAAAAATTTGAAATCAAAATACCGAACAAAGCTTAATGACTCACATTTAGATAATTGTTTAAGGACCGGGAACTCTAAATATATCCCCAGTTATAAGAAATTAGCTGAAAATATGGACACCCAAGTTTCACACTGAACTATATGTAGCATTATGTATGACACCAACAAAATAAAGTTAAAAAAAATCTGTTTTTTTTTTTAATGTCTATTTATACCTGTTGATTATCTGTAAAATATGCGCCCTCGGTGATTTTCAAATTTAGTATTGCGCCCTTAAGAACAAACAGGTTGCCGACCCCTGATCTAGAGTCCATTGGCGCCATGACGGTTATAGCCGCAAACCTAATTAACCATTTAACGCCCGGATATTTCTGATGACTATATATTAGTAAATACCTAACATAGAAGCTATTATAGACACCTGGAAGTAAAACAAAATATGAAATTTAAACACCTTTAAATATGACATCAAGTCATCATTAGTGAGGAGGTGTCATTTTAAAACATAATAAGATGGCTTTAAAAAAAAAAGGGAAAACTTCGTGATAAAAAATTTATTAGCTTCATATACGAGAAAAGTACTGAAAAGAGATGACTTATTACAGATAGGGCTATTCGCCATGATTTTGACCAGTATACGTTCAGAATGCCGGTCATAATACGTTCCTATTCTAAGCTTGAAAATCATAAAATGCCGATCGAAATGACAAAATTATAGATGAGATCATATTTGAAAATTTGGGAGATTATTCATAAGATTAATATCTATTTCCATTAAAAAAGAAGAATCGTTTCAAGAAAACAAAAACTCTACAACCATTTTTTGACTGTCCTCAAATAAGATCGCTGGGCCTTAATGGGTTAAAGGTGATGAATTAATCAAAATTAATTTTATTTAAGCAGAAAGAGTAAAACTATACTTCTAATATTCTAAAAATTACAAAAACATATAGTGTTAATTCTCAAACTTCACTTTTTCCGATTGTCCGTCAATGAATATTCTATACATTGCAAAAGCTCCATGATCAATTACAGCAAACTGAAGCAGGAGCAGAAACTTCGGATTAAGAATAATTTTTCGGCGACAGGTAGAGAATTGGCGAAGCGCATCGATTACGATGTAGCCGAACCCCGATCACGTAGTAAACATAATCGAAACCAATCTGATAGTGATAGCGGTCTACCTCTTTGCTTTAATGACAAAATGATGCGCCTATAATACCCATTCATCTGCGTGTGGTCTGCTAATGGTAGAGAGAACACACTTCTCTAAAATACGAACCTTTTGCCGCATAACATTGACCCGATCGTTTGATCGTGGATGCGAGCTGCTTTGTTTACATTAAAGCAGAGTCTTCCAATTCGAGTGCGTGCCAAATGCATTACCAGACATATTTAAAGTTCAAAGCCCCTTGTTTCGTTTCGTTGCCGTCCGCTCAATCACTGTAAAGCATTCTGCTGCGACTATTAATATTATTCTCTTTATCTCTGTCAGAAATGTTGCTTTGTGGAATCTTTCTGGGATAATGGGCTCCAGAATTTTCATGCATCTGTGAGTGTTTAAAGAGTAGAGAACATTTACATTGTCAGCCGCGCGCAGCACATCTTAATTTTGTAAAATGCTAGTTAATATTTTAAATGTTTGTTTCAGTGAAGAATGCATTGATATCCCAGTGCTTCCACGGTTTGGCTAAAATTTTATAAAGTTTTTAACTCGTTCTTTTCTAGGACGCCAACTACGAGTTATCTCGAACTGTGTTTACTTGCCATTTTTGTGCAGCTACGAATAAACTCGTAATATATCAGTGCTGATATCGATAGATGGCTTCTGGGAAAAGAACAAAAAATCAATGCTCTTGGAAAATAAATAATTCAGAACGTTGTTGAATTTCTGTCCACAAATTAGATTTTTTAATAATATATGTGATTAAATGAAATTGTCATTTTATCCAGATTTCTGAAAATTTACAGTGATATTCAACGTGTTAATTCTAAATTAGATGTAGTGTAGAGAAAATTTGTAATGAAATGCCGCTTAACAGGATTTACTTTATTTCAATAATTTTATTAGTTATTTCTTTTAAAATGTCTTATTGATTTATGAATGGCTTTTAAAGAATCCATAATAGTAATGCTACAAAAATTACAAACCTATTAATAGCAATTATTATTGTTGTTCTAACACATTAGCTGATCCGCGGTAGCTCAGTGGACAAAGGCAACACTCTCGTAACTGGAGGGTTATGAGTTCGGAGCCCGAACTGGCTAAGATCCGGACGTATTCGTTAAAGGTGACTGGGGAACGTAAAATAGGTTCGTGGTCACAATGTCCTCCAAGTTCTCAATCAATACCTCTGGGGGCGGCAGCCGAAGCTTATGGGTCTTCTGCTTAATCCCTGCTTCAAAATTGCGAAGACCCACTGGAGCAAGAAATTGTACTTTAACCCTTGACGTTCTCGTTAAAACGAAAGGCTCACCCCTTTGCCTTAAATCGTGCTTGGTTTGACCGAATGGCACAAGACAAAAACAACACATCAGCTTTCTTAAAACATATTGTCATGAAGATTCGAATGAACACACCGTTTAGCATAAAAGACGAATTTATTGAACAAAGTAGCAACTCGCTATTTTACCAGATCGAGAAGTTGCTTACAATTAGTAGGTATCGACTTTTATACCCGAACAGAATATTCGAGAAATAACTAATTTACATAATAAAGAAAGATCTAGAATGTTCGAGACTATAAGGCAACAATAAATAATATTTTTAAATTAAAAATCTACACTTTGGAACAACCGCCATGACGAGTATTGAACCCACAAACTTCGGGTCTGGATCTCGTGCTTTGACCATTCGGCCACTGAGCTCGGTGGTAAAGTTTCTTTATGCGGCATATCTGGTTTCGATTGCCATATTTTCACTTTCATAAAGTTGTACGGGTTAAAAGTTAAACTTCTACTCTAGATAATAGAAAATATCGAAGATATTACGTTGGTCAAAGTGACTGCACTGGGCAAAAACTCTGCGAGGACAGAATTCTAGTCGAATAATTTGTTTTTTAGTATTGTACAGGAAATTTCTTTAGTATCTTTTATGCTTACGTTAAAGGGACTTCACGATAAAGTACTACTTAGTATTACTACAAAAAATATTATTAAGGTGAATGCATTCTTTACTTACATGCATCAAAATTAAAAAGTGATAACTTACATTATATGATGATCGAAACAGGCTGGAACTCATCATTTTCTTAAAATAACCCAATTTCGTTTATATTTTTCAGTCATCATAGAATTTATTCTTTTGTAACAGACCATATAATAGCAAAATTCAAAGTTATATATATATATATATATATATATATATATATATATATATATATATATATATATATATATATATGTATATGTCTATTTTAAATGTGTTTCCATTGACTAGTGTTCAACATTTTCAGGAGCTACCAAAACAAACGGGATTCCTAGAAGCTATGCTCATCCATCTGCAGAAGTGGAGGCAGAGCTCTACGAATTTTCCTGTCATGTCTCATCAGCAGTTTTGCGATCTGGTGCATACACAAGTCAATCCCCTGGCTAACACGGAACACATCAAAGTAATGATAGACCAATTACAATTGATGGGAGAGGTAAGTTGTTTCTTCTTGCAATATCCCATACACAAGGGATTTGACTGTCATGAACCTTATTAACGTATCAACAAATGTCACCACTTAACAACCGATAAGTATTGAGGTAGAATTTTCACATCTTCCGTTTGCTGATATTGTTATTGTATGGGGAGCATACTGTTATTCTGCAACTTCTATATGAAATGCTTTTACATCAGTATCAAGATTACAGTATAATTGACTTAATAACAGCCCATATAAGAACTATTTTGTTTTTCAAAATTATCATTCCTAACTACTCCATGCTCGTTTTATTAATTCCTTTATTATAGTTTATGAAATTATTAATTTGCAATTCATTGAATAACTTATTATCATTCCTCTAAAAAATATTTTCAGTCTGACATTTTTCTAAAGTCGATATTTTACATTTCTGTGGATAATTTTTTAAGGCTCGAATAAAATTTATTTTTATTCCCACAATAAAAATAGCTATTATTTAGAAAATTATAATTTTATTTAAACATCTTTACTTAGAAAATCCAAAGTTGTCTTCGTAACATAATACATTACAAAAGCAAGTTGTTCAAACAAGCTTTCTAAACTGATAAAACATTTTAAAGCAGGTAAAAAATGAAATTTGAAAAAGATAAAAAAAAAATTAGAGCCCATAATAAATGCTTGGAGAAAATAAATTAACATAGAGAAATAAATTAAATAAATTAACAAGGGCACAATATAACGGTTATAACGTTATATTATGCTCTTTAAAAATTTGTGTATCTTTAACATTTTTAAAGGCACATGGACATAAATTAATACAAATTATCCATAATAACTAAAAATATGTTTTATGTAGTAATGAAAATTATTCCAGTTCCGCTAAAAGTTTTATTTCCTTTTACAGCTGCTGTTCTTGCGCCTGGAGACTCAAGATCTCATAGTGCTGAATCCTCGATGGCTGTGCGTGGACGTGATAGGTCACATACTATCGCAGGAACACCTGGAGACGGCCAATATCACGGGAACTTACACAGTGGACGACATCCAGCAACAGTTCCCCGACACAGATGCTCTGGATCTCTTACAGGTGAGGAAAGCACCTTGATCTTAGTCGTCAAATCCACTGCTATCCTTTGTTGTCAAATCTACCTTACATTTTCATCTTTGGGGGTTCAAATGCAAAATCGGAATAAACGCAATCACCACTATGTTATAAAATCAACTTTTGTAAAAAGAACTGTTTATCACAGAAAACTGTCTTTCGCTTTATTGACAATTAGAGAGGAATGCAAATATAAAAAATACTGACATATTAGTAATATATATATATATATGTGTGTGTGTGTGTGTGTGTGTGTGTGTGTGTTTAACATAGCATAAAAATGTTTGTATGCGTAAAGATTTTTCATAACCTAGTATGTCGTTATCCTTTAACAAGTGGCCATTTCTCAAACTGAGAAATCTACAAAATGCATTGCAACAAATATGTATCCTTACCCAAACAGCATATATAACGTAACAAAAATAAAAAAATACAACACCATAAAACTATTATACCATTTTTTACTCAGGATATGAGATACTTTTCCATGCATATAGCCAAACGATGGCTATTTGGTTAGAGTCTGGCCTTCGGAACCGGAGTTCGTGGGGGGGGGGGTTCGAATCCCACAGTAGCATGGTTGTTCGTAGCCTTTCGGAATCAGCTTGAAGCTGTAGGTCCCGGCTCATAAGCCCTCGTGTTGCAAAAAGTAGACCGTAGCACTCCAAATCAAACCAAACCAATCTATGCATTCTTAAGCATTCGTGCAAAATAAAAACCAATGAAAAATTCTAAGCAACTTATTAATGGAACGCAATTTTTCCTCATTGTCATATAATGTAATTTTAGTTCTAATTATTTTAAATAATCAATAATAAAAAGTACTGACGTTTGGAAATAAAAAGGAAACTCACGACTCTAAATTAGTCAATATTAGCAGGAATTTTTTTGATTTTATTCAGAATAATATATTTGTAGAAAAGTTAATCTTTTCAATAAAGTCACTGTGATGAATGAGTTGAAAAGACGGTCATCTTTCTACGTTCATTTTTTTAGCTTCAAGATGTCATTCTTCATTTATTAAGAATATCTTCTCAATCCTTTCAAGACATCATAAATGAGTAGATATAGTGATATAGATGCACAACTCAGTTTATTAAAAATATTAACAATAAATATTAATTAACGACGTGTAAACTCTTCAAAAACGAAAGAGATGATGTTCGAATGGAACGGAAGTTTCTTACGTTCGAATTCCACTGTTAGCACGGGTGTTTGTAAAATGTTTGGAATCACCACTAAGCAATAATTAATGTTTTCATTAACGCTTGAGTAGTAAATAAGTTGACTGTATCACTCCAAACCAAACCTTTAATAGATAAAATGAATATAATTTATTCTGCTTATTTAATATTATAAAATCAGAAAATATAAAATAATAGATTTATCTGGCTTGTCAGTGACACGTACATGTGTTCTGCTATTCTCAAAAGGTTAAATTACAAGGGTATTTTGAAATAATCAGACACTTACTTTACTGTAAAACGGTAAAATAAACAACTGACAGAAATGTCGGATGCTAATTAACTGGAACTTGCATGTCTTTACAAAGTAATTCAGTAACTGTAACCCCTTGCCTGTTACAGGGCAGCACATTTGACCCGAGTACATCATGAAAAAAATTTGTTTTTCCATCGTATTGTATAACTATGTTGTACAAAGCAGAGGACAATAACATCACCAATGAAAAACACTTTTTATTTTTTTTTTCGATACATAAATCGTTGCTTCTGTTCTCAGCTCTATTGAACCGGAGTATTGTTACCATACTTTTTTATTCCTATTTTTTCTCGACCAGCCTCAAAGTAAAACAAAACCAAAATTAATATAATTTATTCTGTTTATTTAATATTACAAAATCAGAAAATATAAAAAAATAGATTTATCTGGCTTGTCAATGATACGTATATGTGTACTGCTATTCTCAAAGGATTAAATTACAATAGTATTTTGAAATAATCTGGCGTTTACTTTACTGTAATAAATAACGGTAAAATAAACAACTGACAGAAATGTCGGATGCTAATTAACTGGAACTTGCATGTCTTTACAAAGTAATTCAGTAGCTGTAACCTCTTGCCTGTCACAGGGCAGCACATTTGACCCGAGTACACCATGGAAAAAAATTGTTTTTCCATCGTATTGTATAACTATGTTGTATAAAGCAGAGGACAATAACATCACCAACTAAAAACACTTTTTATTTTTTTTTCGATACATAAATCGTTGCTTCTGTTCTCAGCTCTATTGAACCGGAGTATTGTTACCATACTTTTTTATTCCTATTTTTTCTCGACCAACCTCAAAGTAAAACAAAACCTTTACATGCTTGAATAACTCTCATTGAACAAAACGTTTTCATCCGAGTGTGTTGTCGAGAACGAACGTGGCACAGCGAGTAACAACTGAAGCGGCAAACCCGCTCACCCACGTGCATTGGCTCGATTTTTCGGGTAAATCAACTTTTTTCCAGAGTTAAATGAACAAAAAAAAATGGGGCAGTATCTGCATTTACAAGAGAGAAAACGATATCTGATGAGTCGGCAGAAAAGGATTCGAGAAGTCTGCACCCGAATCACGTTCCATCTTTTTAATCGCTAGAAACTAATCCTTATTTTTCCCATACATAACCTTGAAGCTGCATTTTTTCCCCTTTTAAAAAAATTTTATTTGGGAAAGAAACTGTCATTGAAATATGCTTGGAAAACTCTGAGCGAGATATGCATTGCAAAATGTAAGAAATTCGCCGTGCTTCAGCTGGTTTTAGTCGGCAGCGCAAAAAGCAGTTGAGGGAAAAGTTAAGATCATATCTTATTCGTACTTCACTTGAAATGCTTTAACCCTTTTACGGTGGTATGTTAAATAGGACAAGGAAATGAATTTTTTATTCTCAAGTTCTATGTCCACTTTACCCGGACAGGGATATTTGTCCTGAAAGGTGTTTTGATTCTATCAGAATTATGAAAAAGATCCTTACTGTTTAGGATAACTATTTGCTGTACTATTGTCTTGTTCAGTACTGAATTATTGTAGTTTTCAGAGTGTAGAATTTACTCTCACTACATCCAATTTATTAAACAAAACATAGTCAGAACTACTACTCACTTGTCTATATTTTATCCGTGAAGTTATATTGTCTTGCACTAACACCTGTTAAATGAAATAGATAACATTTTTAGATTTTCTTTGTGTCACCAACTTCATAGTATGTGCACTTAAATAGCAAAAAAATATACTTATGAAACTGTTGTTTGAATATATATATATATATATATATATATATATATATATATATATATATATATATATATATATATATATATATATATGACACGCATACGAGTGATGAAGGCATGGAAGACACATATTAGTTAGTGTATAAAAACTTCTTTATTGTGTTTCTTTTGTCTATGGCTACGTCATTTATATATCCTTTGTTCACATTCTGGAACGATAAGTGTGGAGGAAGTTATTACCCCAAGTTCCCGCTCAGAAGTGTCTTTTTGGCGTTGCTTACCTAAACAAAATCCTCTTGTCTGCTTCAGCGTCAGCTTCTTTATTCTGTAAAGTTCCGCTTGAGGATGTGTCTTTCTCCTATTAGGTTATCGTTAAAGAGTTCCAACTATCTTTAATTATAAATCGCTTAGTTATTAACCTCCATTTTTAAACCTGGCATATATGTATATATAAATGAGCTGTGAAAATTTTGCGCTATAATCAGAACTTGTTATATTTTCTTGCCTAGATCTTATTAATGAGATTAGGTTGCGAAAGTTACTGATGATAACATTCGTTGTATTAAATGAATAAACATTTTTAATTTTCTTCTGTGCCTTCTGCTTCATACCAACTGCACAAAAAACGTTATTTTTGTATCCATAAAACTCCGATTTTAATATGCATGGAAAGATTGCACGGTGTAGCCTATTTGTTTCATTAGTATATATTCTATAAGAGAGTGTGTATAATGTGTATAACAGAGCAACCTGTAAGTGGTTTCTACAAAAACTTAAAAAATAAAGCTCCGCAGGTACAGCAGAACCTAAATCTGAGTCAAAGAGCCTTTGGTTATTCTTTTATTGACTTTTATAAAATGACTTCAAAGTACATTAGTCACATGTCGTTTATATAACGTTTAGGAGGTTGTGGAGTGTAGAATCCGTAGTAGCATAGCATGCTCCTTAAGTAGTAAACCTTAAAGACACTTCAAGTGGATTAACCCTTTACGTGGGATTACTTCCCACCTACACGATCTTACGAAATACACCTGTGAAAAGCTCGAAACCCATTCTAATATATTGGTCTTGTTATTGAAATGACGGGAAGACTGATTCCAGCTTCGGTTTTAGGCTGTCATCAATTGTTCGATCGATTGAATAAAATTAGTAGCTCTGTTTTGAAAGTTTGGAAACATGGAGTGAGAAATAAATGGCCCACGAAAGGGTTAACCCATTAAGCCTAATATTTTACTTGGGGGCAGTTCAAAAATAATTCGCAAAACTTTAATATTTTCTTGAAATGGTGATATTTCTTTATTAGTGAACATAGATGGCAATCCTAAAAATAATTCCCGAAATTATCAAGAACCTGTTATTGTTTATAATTTTGTCATTTGCTTCAACATTTTACTTTATTCGAGCCTTAAATGGGAATTTAATTTTCTTTCTAAGCAGGTACATTGTCAGAAATTGTGATAAATATTTATATTATAAAATTTCATTTTACTGTATTTACATATAACAAATAAATCTTTTATCCCAAAAATTTCCTACTTTATAAAAGACATATTATGATGTTCAATATTACAACTAATCATTTTTGATTAGGGTTCATATTTAATTTTCATGCTCTCTGCCTTTATTTATTTAAATAGCAATGCGTCTTTTCCTTTTCAGATAAATTTACATTGTTCCCCCATATTTTTCCTAAAGAATTTTTCTGTTTCAGTAGGGAATGTCACGTAGACGCTTGGAAAGTTGATTATAATTTAAGTTATTTTATGTGAAACTCTTAAATATTTAGCATAATCCATTTTTACACATTATACTTCACTGACAAAAAGTCTCAGTATGACATACAGAAAGTGCCCTTTCACTTGGTTGAAACTGTCTTTTTTGATAAATGTACCTGTCCTTTTTTAAAAGAAATGTGAAGAGTACTCATGAGGACAGACTTTAACAGAGTTTAGTTAGTCAAAAGAGGGCTGAATGGTACAGCGCTGCTCTTAATGAGTTCGAATCTTGCTGCTGACATGGCTGTTCGTAGCCGTTCGGAATCAACTTTAAGCATTAAATCCCAGTCTCATTAACCCTCGTGAACAAACAGTAAACCGCAGTTCTCCAAACCAAACCAAACTAATGTTTTTTAAAAAATTTTACACCATTTTTTTTACTCTTACGAGTCCACAATAATAATTTAGATTTAAGATATTCGTCAATATATGTGTTCAGCAAAAATGATTTGGATGTTAACCCTTAATTTGGCTAAGTCTGGCCGCTACACCGGACATGTATATTTATAACTACTATATAACATAATTGTCAGTGTTCGCCACAGCGGACATTAATTATCTCAAAAATGGAAAATGACGTATTTTGTTTTGTTTATTTTACAGAGATCCTAATGTCTATACAGACATGGGAAAATAACAGAAATTAAAAAATATTTGATAAAACATCTTGTCATATTAAGGGTTAATGGGTTAAAAATCGAGATACTACCCACTTGGCAACTTTGGAGAGCTGCGGTCTACTATTTGCTCACGAGAGTTAATGAGACCGGGACTTACTGTTTAAAGTTGATTCCGAACGGCTACGAACAGCCATGTCAGCAGCGGGATTCGAATCCACCGAAGAGCTGCGTTGTACCATTCGGCCCTCTTTCGACTAACTAAACTCTATTAAAGTCTGTCCTCACATTTCTTTTAAAATGTAGAAATGTATATTTATCAAAAAAAGACATTTTCAACCAAGTGAAAGGGCACTTTCTGTATGTCATACTGAGACTATTTGTCAGTGAAATATAATGAGTAAAAATGAATTATGCTAAATCTTGAAGAGTTTCACATAAAATAACTTAAACAATAATCAACTTTCCCAGCGTCTACGTGACATTCTCTACGGCAAAAGAAAATTTCTTTACGAAAAATATGGGGGAACAATGTAAATGTATCTGAAAAGGAAGGGACGCATCGCTATTTAAATAAATAAAGGCAGAACGCAGCACCCTTTGAAAAACATTAAATATGAACCCTAATCACAAGTGATTAGTTATAATATTGACCATCATAATATGTCTTTTATTAAGTACAGCTTTGTAATCATTCTGTTGGAGAATACCTATAAACAATCTGTAGTAACTTCAGGTTAAAAGTAAACAGGAAATCCATTGACAATACTTTATGAAGAATATTTCAGCATATATCTCACATTTGAGGCTTCATAGATTTATTTTTTTCCCTAATCCAGGTGATGGAGTCCTTGCAACTGTGCACCCAGTGCGACAGCAACGGCGACATCGAATACGAGTTCCCGTGCTTCAACATGCTCGATTCGCAGGATTACCTGTGGGAAAAGGGAGATCTGAAGTACACGAATGCTACCTACGGGGGAGTGCGCATCCAATGCTGGCCAGCGGACAAGCACCTGCTCAGGTGCATCATACCAAGGCTGCAGGTTAGTCCAGTACTCAATTCTAATTTCTAACTTTTAGTCGGAAGCAATGGACGCAAAGGTACAGAATGTCGGGGGGAATTTAAATATATTGGGTACAAGAATATGTATATATTTTTTCAGGACTTGATTTGTTTGTGTGACATTTAATGTAAATTTATAAGGTTCTCTAAAGTTATTTTGTTAATAATATTTAAGTTTTAATGATTTTTGTTAACAGTACACTACTGCTGAAATGCATAAATATGTTTCCCTGCCTGGTTATGTACTACTTTATAATGGAAAGAATTTGATTTTAATTTTAATAGCATTTAATGTACAGTTTATTTTAGAAATTGTTTATTAAAAATATTGTTAAATGCTGTTGGCGTAAGTGAGGGCATAAGAGGAGTGGTATTTAACGAGATAGAAGTTTTTAAGATTATTTTTATTTGATAAAATGTATTTTCCTGTTTTAATCCTGTGTTGTAACAATTTGAAAATTCGTGAAATAGTATGTAACATTTGATTGTATAGAATTGCTGTTTTTAAGTTTAAAGACTAGTCCTGTTGAGACGATATTGTTAATTATTCTTATATGTGTTGGAAAATAATTGAAATATATGGTACTTAAGTAGATGGATAAGAGATTACGTCTATCCATCTATTCATTTTTTCCTTTGGGTAACAGCAAACCCTTTGGGGTTGGTCGTGGATGTGGGAATGTATGTGTGTGTTGGTAGCAATCATAAAATTTCTTTAACTGAAGTTTTTGAAACTGAATAGGTTCAAGGTTTAATACTGTGTTGTAACAATTTGAAAATTCATGCAACAGTATATAACATTTTATTGTATAATAACTATTGTTTTTAAAATTGAAGACTAGTCCTGTTGAGACGGTATGTTAATTACTCTTATATATGTTGGCAAATAAGTGAAATATATGATACTGAAGTAGTCAGACAGGCTATTGGTCTATCCATCTATTCATTTCTTCCTTTGGATAACAGCAAACCCTTTGGGGTGGGTCGGGGATCTGGGAATGTATGCGTGTGTTGGTAGCAATCATAAAATTTCTTTAATTGCAATTTTTGAAGTTGAATAGGTACGAATACAAAATTATGTTTCTTAAATCTTATAAAATAAGATCGTGGTTTGTTTGATGTTATTCTAAAATTTAAATTATGACTGGAAAATAATCAAGAGTGAAACTTAATTTTTATTTGTTAATCTGAAGACGTACTACATAGAATGGCACCATTCTTAATTGTACACTTCTTTAGCATTTGTTGGTCTTTTGAAGACAGTCATTGCGTAATCACCTTATGAGGTTCTTAAAGCCAAGCAAATCAACAGCAATAGCTATAATTTATACCATTATGTGCATCAGGTAAAATACATAATATATTGTATACATTAATCTAAGTTATTTTATAGTAATGACTTTTAATTTACGATATTCATACGTTTATTGAATTTCAGTATTACTCAGGAGGACTAGACTTTCATTGCTGATGTAAAGGTTTTATTTAGTGTTACTTCGACAGACTAATTTATTAAAGAAAAAATACAAATAACACAAATACGCGGAGCACATAGGGAATATTCTAAAAGAGTCTGCCCTGAAAAATCTGCACTCCCAAAAGACAATTTTAAGCTGAAAAAGATAAGAAAATGCGCTAAAATAGTACATTTATTTTCTTTAACAAGCAATTACATTTAACGTGGGATGCAACCTCCACAGTCAAGAAGTCAAATAAAGATTATATTAGGCAAAATTAAAAATTTTATACAACTTTATGTTCATGAAGGAATTGATGTCAGCTTCTAACCAGAGAAGTATTTCGTATAATTTGGAATGTAGTAATTTAGTTCTTATTACTTGGTTGGCTTACATTCTTTCTCATCTAGACTTTTTTTAATACAGTGACAAAGTAAATGACCTTTATAATAAATAATATTCAGCATTTCCATGAGTATGATAAATACTATTGCTATTATTGTTCTTATTTACATTGAAACAGACAAAGTAATACTGGGAAATGGTCCTGGACTGTAAACATGATATATTGACATGTAAACATGCTATATTAACACTAAATGGAAACTAATATAGAGCTAATATATATATTTTAATGTTTTATAGATATTAATTACTTAATAGTTTTTTTTAAAGGCCGCCTTTAAACTTTTGAATACAGCTTTAAAGTGCTACATTGTAAAGGTGTTCTGAATTCCACTTCCAATCACTTAATTTTATCAAGATTAACAAAACTTTTTGCATCTTTTCAAACCATTTCCAATAATATTTTTTCATTAAATACACCATTCTGTTACAGAAAAAATATTATGTAGTATATATAATGTATAAATATTTCCAAAAGATTTTTTCAGAGTTGATTTTTATTCGCTAAGATATTCAAGTTCTAATTAACATAAAATTTTACGTTAAAGGGACTGGAAACTTAGGGTCTGAAGGATGAATTAAATTAATAATGCATTTGATAACAACAAATATTTAAAATATATATTAGAAATTCATAAAAAAGATGCATAATATTTAATCTTTTAATTTTTAAAAATATTAAAATATTGGAATATACCACTTTAATGATTCCTCTTATAGCTAACAAACATATATTCAAGTATGGAAAAGTACAAGCAGATTTTATAGTTAGATTTGTTTTTCAAATTTTACAGATAGGGACGAAAAATATATTTTTTCGAAAAAAGAAAAGAAAAGCTTATAAGAAACAATTTTTTAAAATCTTAAATGAAAGTTGACAATTTAAATTGTGACATTTAAGCCAATTTTTTAATTCGCCATGAAAAATTTTACTTTCTATGTTTTTTACACGGTAAAAGAAAGTTGAAAACTTTTCTGAGAAGATTAAATTTACTGTATTTAGCGTCTGAGACCTTAACTGAGAATGTATGAAATATTTAGACATTCATTCGTTCGGAACAGGCGGATATTAATTTTTATTTTAAGAAGTTTAATCATGCTATTAGCCGCGAAATGACCTCTATTTCTTTCTTTCCTTCCTTCGTTTTACTTTCCGTCATTCCTTCGATTACTTCCTTATTTTCTTTAAATTCACCTTTAAACCTACAAAACTTCGATTTCTTTTTTACATTTTTAAAATTCCTAGATATTTCTAAATCGTTTAAAACAAACTCCATTGAAGTATTTAAATTAGGTCCTGTAAAAATATGTAATCTTTGCATTGAATTTTGAACCTCATGGGAAGAGTTAGCAACTGAACTTCCTGGGCTCCCTCTACTTCAGGAATTACTAATAATTGCACACGTAAACTATTGAATCGAATTAGAATAACATATGAGGGAGTGTAAAAACTTGTGGTAATGGAGGAATAAAATTATGTTGCTTGAGTTTGGGCAGGCAATTTAAGGTAGTGAGGTTTGGTTTGATTTGGAGTGCTACGGTATACTTTTTGCAACACGAGGGCTAATGGGACCGGGACCTACAGCTTAAAGCCTATTCCGGACGGCTACGAACATCCATGCCACAGCGGGATTCGAACCCACGAACTCCGGTACCGAAGGCCAGCACCCTAACCAATCGGCCATCGTTCGGCTTAACACTTTGACTGCCATGACTATCATATGTGATATCCAGTGATATTTCCGTTGAGTTTGGTTTGGTTTGGTTTGGAGCGCTACGGTCTACTGTTTTGCACACGAGGGCTAATGAGACCGGGACCTACAGCTTAAAGCCGATTCCGAACGGCTACGAACATCCATGCCACAGCGGGATTCGAACCCACGAACTCCGGTACCGAAGGCCAGCACCCTAACCAATCGGCCATCGTTCGGCTTAACACTTTGACTGCCATGACTATCATATGTGATATCCAGTGATATTTCCGTTGAGATACTGGCTATCCGATATGTTAGCCATGGTGTTTTCACTTCAGGCCGATTTTATGAGCTAAGTTTTATGAAAAATTAAATATTTGGAACATGCAACAAAAAAGGGAATATATATAAATAGAGAGAGTTTGTTTTAAAATATTGTTTGTTTTGAAATATTGTTTTTATATATAGTTTTATGTTGAAAAAATACAAATTACACAAAAAAAAGTTTGGCCCCGTTGTGAACATTTGCAATTTTGGCTTGGCAGTCAAAGTGTTAAGGTAGTGAGGAAGCAACAATATGAAAAACACAGACAGAATGCAAAAATAATACGTAGCAATAATGAAAAAAACCCTTCATAAACTCAAATAAAATATGCTCCAATTTACTTAGCAAGTAGAAGAGCCAAGTGTTTATTTTATTTATTTATTATTTATTTTTTACTTATTTATTTATCTTTTATTTATTATTTATTTTTTATTCATCTTTTATTATTTTGTAGCTTTTTGAGATATATGGGAATTTTGCATCTTTTTAAGGAAACTATAAAATCTTTAAATGAGTTTTACTAAAAAAAGTGGTTTTTCTACTTGCTTAGACTCTAAGGGCCGGCCGGTCTCACTGGGAGGTGTTAAGAATTAATGGAATGTATAATTAAATATATAATCTAAAATAAAGATTTTGTGATTGAGAAATGACGAAAGGAAAGGGATTTGCTAACAGTTTGTTGTATATTAGGTTTTGACATTACAAAGCAAATATATTACTATCCATAGAGAATTAATGACTACTAACATTGAAGATTTTAACACAGTATAATAGATAAGAATAATATGAAAGAGAGGGATACATAATATATACACACAATCAAATAGAATTAAATGTATATGGATTGGATCAGCGTTCGGAAAATGAAAACCCAATAAGATTTATGATTAAAGGAATTAAGTATTTACTTACTACAATCACTTTGAATATTTTCACTCCCAACGTCGTCCAAACCCTCCACTTTAAAGAAACATCAAGAAAAAACAGAGTGTATTGGTTGGTAGCCGATTTAATCTCCCCGCGAACACACTTATTTTTTTTTTCAGATGGCGCTACGCTCAACGGTAACAAAATAAACAAACTTTACAAAATTATAAGGCAATTTGTCGCAACGTCACGAACTACTATAATGCCCTTCCCATTCATTTTCATGTTTACAACAGCCAATAGACAAACAATAAACTGCCCTTCCGTTTGAAACTAAAGTCAGAATTGTCATAATTTGAGAATTTGCCCTACTGCGTGAAATCGCCTTATTAAGTCGCTGATCCAGCATCATGACTGCTGGACGGAACACTCACCAAAATCGTTTAATGGCTAACTGCAACTAACCCATGGCACCAACTAACAGTGGGACTCAACTTTTTGTTTAAACAGAGATTAATCGCGATTAGACGTTAAACGACTTTGGTGAGACCGGCCCTAAATGAAATACTATTGCACATACTGATTTCAAATTTTCACAGTAAATACATAATAGACCTCTTTTTCTCTACCTCCATTTTTGTAGATTTTTTATGTCATTTAGTATTTATAGTATTTGAAGTAGAATTTTCAAACATTATTTCAGAATGTGTGAAAAATCCATCCCCTGGTATAATATTTCTGATACTTTTTGTGAATTTAAATAAGTGGAAGGTTATTCGTAATAATCATAATTTACAAATAAAAAAAATTAGTTATAGAAATCACTTTGTATTATTATAAATCTGTGCACAATGTGTCAGAAAAATTTAAAAATTTTTCAAACAAGTTCTCACTTTTTCTTTTATAAAAAAAAAATTTATTTTTAGAAAAAAAGTAAATTTATCAAAACTTCTTTAATAAAAATAGAGAACAAATGCTGAAAATCTCACGCATTTATGATAATAATTAAAAATATATGATAAAGCGAAAAATAAGAAAAAGTCTTCCCTTTAAAGCCGGTCTCACCAAAGTCGTTTAACTGCTAACCACGATTAAACGAAGAATTGCGTCCCACCATTGATTGGATACATGGGTTAATCGTGGCCCATGAAGTTGCTTAAAGATGATTTGTCCCTTAAAAGCTTCTAAAAGGCTACAGGAAATATCTCCTAACTAACTGTATATAGTCTCATTTCACTTATAACTATTTCAATTTAGACAAGGGTTCTAGAATTTGTAAAAGCTTAAGAACCACATTGAAATTCATATGCCTGTTCTCGGGCCGTACTTTCATAATCTGTCATTTTTCGTAAAATTCTACAAGTATGACAGGAGTAACAGTACAAAAAAATACGCAAAATTTTATTTAAACCAAATAATTGGTCATTTTAGCTGCTTAAAACAGGTGTAAACCCCTGTGTAATAAAATATACTTCTGGAGGCTCATGACTACTTATACATTTTGAACGCAAGAGTTAACAAGAGAAAGTAGGAAATCAAAACACGAAAAATAACTTATTTCTAAGTTTAAGTAAATTAATTAAAGCTCTTGTAAATTATTTTTTGCATATTTTTAAAAGTTCATGAAAATAGTTAAAGTCTAGTAATTATAACATCTTTTTCATATTAATTGTTTTGTTTATTTATCTTTAAGAAAATGTACAATTGATAAATATCATGACAATATAGAATTTATGTGATATTGGTACCTGGTTTTCCAATTCTGTTGAATTATAGAATTTCACTTTTTTTTTTTACATTTTACTACAGGGTTTTCAGTTTTCCGTTTCTTCCTTTTTTTTAAATCATGTTCCATTATTGGAACATTTACATGTTACATGATTATTTTTTACATATTTTTAAAGTTCATGAAAATAGTTAAAGTCTAATAATCATAACATCTTTTCCATATTAACTGTTTTGTTTATTTATCTTTAAAAAAATGTACAATTGGTAAATATCATGACGATATAGAATTTATGTTATATTGGTACCTGTTTTTCCAATTCTGTTGAATTATAGAAATTCAATTTTTTTTCCATTTTACCACAGGGTTTTCAGTTTTCCGTTTCTTCATTTTTTTTAAAATCATGTTCCATTATTGGAACATTGGCAGGTAAACGGGAAGGGCTTTAGTACACTTTAATGACGTGGCTTAATATTGCTCTATTCAACATTCCAGTGCTTTAATTTTACTGTTCGCTTCGAAACACGATGTGAAATTCGCATGGTATATATTTTATCTTTTATTTTTTTTTCCATCCTTTATTGATCAGTTTTCATTTTCTTGTTACAGGTTCAGTTAAGAAGGTATTCTCAGAATCACGTGACGGCAGAATGTAGCTTACAGCAATGGAGACAGGGCAGCAACCTCACCTGTAGCAGCATACAGGGTCAGATAACCCTTGGTGAATTCGGGGAATCGATTGATGTAAAAGTCAGGGCGCCCCCCTTCATGCGAGTAGAAAGGTATGTTAAAAAAATAAACGAATGCTTTGAAAAGTTCAGAAACAAAATCTTTCAAATTTCAAATGTAACCCCTTGTATTGTACCTTGTTGCAAATCTACAGCATACTCAAAAATTGATGTCATTTACCTAGCGTTAAAACTCGGTTTTGTTGATCGCAGCATCTTGCAACAGGAAAATTAGCACAGATTGCTTATAGAATCCGTACACAAAAAACACAAATTTACTTTTTACATCAAGTTTAGTAGTACATAAAATTGCAGCAATAAACTTTTTATACATTAAATTATAAACAAAGAGAGAGAAGCCAAAATTTGATTTCTTATAATAATAGTTTCAAAATATTTAAGTGAAGAAAGCTTGTTTACAAAGTAGTTTAAAATATTTATAAGAATTATACTTTTTAACACATGTATAAAATAACTTTTTGTCAATACATTTTTATTTGTATGCTTTTAATATTTTTAGTTATTACTTACCCATTTTACATAAAGCATTCTAATGTTGGATGAAACATTTTTAATAAGATACAAAGGTAAGATAATGGTGATAAAAAAAAGGTTAAAGCATACTGAAAGATTTTACTTCCAAGCATGAAATAAAAGTTTCGTTTGGTTTGGAGCTCTATGAACTACTATTTTTCTATACGAGAGCTAATGAGACCGGGACCTACTGCTTAAAGCCTATTCCAACGCAGTTAATTAATAATGAGCTGTTCATCCAAATATATTTTCAAACATTGAAGTACATTTTACACATTTATCAACATGCGAAAAATGGTCTTATAACTATTGGTTGGATTGGGCTGTACTAGCAAGTCAATTGATGTCCACACTAAATATTTTCTTAAATAAAATCTACATTCCTGCTTCCACTTGTATAAATAGATAATATTGTAATTTATACTCAAATTATTTTTTCAAAAATTATTTTTAAAAATTGTTTAATTTTACGATGTTTAAATTAGGTTTTCCTTTCAAAAAAAAAAGTTTGTTATCAATTTTTTTAAGTTTAGAACTAAAAAGTTATATTTTTATTGTTTTTTTTTTCTCCTTTTTAAAATACTACTAATTCAACAACACAAAAGAAATGTAAAACTCGGTTTAGAAACATGTAGGTTTATTAAACAGATATAGATTTTAGCAAACTAGACTTACGCTTAAAGCAAGACAGCATTATGATGTTATATCTACCAATGCATGTAAAGTAAAATATTATTCTATTATTCAATTCAGCTTTCGTTATAGAACCATACAATAAAACTAATGTTCTATCATAATTTTTTGTTGATTTGAAATGATAAATGCTTTTCGTTTTCGACAACAGATGGCAGCAGTAGACTGCTCCTTCATTCGTCTTTGCCGTTTCAGTTTAATTTCATCTACAAAATGAGAAATACAGAGGACTCCGCTTAATGTTATCAGTTTGAGACACCGTGATTTTGATAACAATAAACGATATGCAAAATTAGATAAACTTACCCCCCCTTTAATTCACTCGTACTAAATTTTAAAATAAAATGAAAATACTCATCTTATATTTATATACTGTATATTACCCTTTAAAACATAAGAATTGTATACATAATAAAAAATTGATCAATTGTTGACTGTCTACAGTTTTTCCTAAGAAGCTCATTGATAAATTGTTCGTAATCATAATGTTTTTTAAAGTCATCGGAGCTGTGTTGTACTCCACGTTTCAACACTTTCAATGCGTTTCACATTTCAGCACTTGTAGGAAATGGCTCAATATCAAGAGATTTTCCATCTAACTCATTAGTTCCATAAACTTGTCACAATGATATAAAATTTCGAACTTTTCTTTTAATGTTAAATCATTTTGCTTTCTGGCTTCCAATCGATCAAGACATAAAATGTGAACACGCTCCTTCTCAGTTCCAATAAGAATGTGTTGTCTTCTGCTTATGAGACAACCACTGACCACCAGCAGGGTGTGCGTATTTCTGAAAAATTCCAGAACGTGTAATTTCCCATTCCTATGTTCATTCCCCATTTCCCTAGGGCCGAACGCTGGCCGATTGGTTAGGGCGCTGATCGTCGGTACCGGAGTTCATGAGTTCGAATTCCACTATGACATGGATGTTCGTAGCCGTTCGGAATCGGCTTTAAGCAGTAGGTTCCGGTCTCATTAGCCCTCGTGTGCAAAACAGTAGACCGTAGCGCTCCAAACCAAACCAAAACCATTTCCCTAGGTGGAAGAGGTAGAATTAACGGAAATTCAAATATCAGGGAAGAGAAAGAAAAGAATGGGTTCCTTCTGAATACATTATGAATATTCCTTTGCCAGTTAAAATGAGGTTCGAAAACTGATAACATTAACCGA
The DNA here is from genome assembly GCA_032207245.1 of Pardosa pseudoannulata. Taxonomy (NCBI): domain Eukaryota; kingdom Metazoa; phylum Arthropoda; class Arachnida; order Araneae; family Lycosidae; genus Pardosa; species Pardosa pseudoannulata. Next base: position 52,203,433 of record CM063508.1, read on the forward strand.
TGTAACGATCACGTAAAGCGATAATTTTAACATACATATGAATAGAGAAAATCAGGACTTAGTGATTTCGATAACAATAAGCGATTGATAACATTAACCGCTATCACATTAAGTGGAATCCACTATAGTTCTTTTTCAAATAAAAGTTTTACATATTGTATTTTAAAAAAATATGCAACTTAGTACCATCCAGAATCAGATGTACTCTTCTGGAACATTTTATTAAAAATAATTAACCTTAAAATTTGGTACATTCATACATACAGAACACAGATTAAAGACATTTATTTTATCTGGAAATAAAGTAAACTAATGCCATTTTTTTTAAATTCAAATGCAGATAATTATTAAACATCATTTAAACAAAGAGGGTAAAATTTATGAGATGTTAAAAGTATTTAGAAATCCACTTTTAATGTTAGATTCCTACTTACTTTAAGTATGAAATACACGTACATATTTTGTAAACAAGAATTCACATGCATAATTTAAATTCAAATATAACAAACGGGTAAAAAAACATAGCTACTTCGCATTTTTAGAAATTTCACTAATTTCTACTGTTGATTTCTTAATCGTGATGATTCTTTACTTAATTTTAACACTCCTCAGAGGTTCAAACGACAAAGATTTAAACTTTTATCTGTAAGTAATGAACAAAATATAAAATGAATTGGTGATTAAACCTCCCACTAGAATTTATGTGTATGTGTCAAACTGTTTGAAGAATATTAAGGCACCAATAGAAATAAAAATTTGAAGACATGATCTCACTAAAATCGATTAGAATTATTCAGAGATATGCAGCAAAATATTTTTAAGTAAATAATGACTGATCAGCTGTAATTAACTATGGTAAAACTGAGCCTAAACATCTGAAATAATATGTAAAATACTTTTACTTTTGCAAACGATCAAACTGTTTACAGATTTAGAATAAGTTTGCTTTTAGAAAATGGCTAACTGAAATTAAAAAGATGTAAATATGCCAAATTAATATAAATTACAAGGTGTAAATCTAGTCAAAATTCAACGAAATTTATGCAATATATTAAATTTTCTTTGCATGATCATGAAACTTTCCATCATTACTTTAGTACATTATATATTAATTCTAGAATTTTTTAAACATTTATTTAATCTGTAGCATTAACCTAACGCTTAAACACTATCACATGAATTAAGTTACTTATAAGAATTAATTTAAATATGTCAGCACATAATTGAAAGAAAAATGCATATACTGATGCTTTACTACATGGTCGATGACCCAATGTAGATAAAAAAAATTTCGATCTTTTTCATGAACTAAAACTCGGAACAATTTGACCTGACTGAAACATACCAAGAGTGCATCTGCATCACTATGCTATGCTTCATCAAGATCGATCTAGCCATTTCGAAATGCTTTATGAACAGACATGCATGCATATACACATACACATACTAAATATTTCATATATTGAAGTAAAAACATAGCTCGTGTAAGTGAAATATGTTTTACAAAATCTCATGTTTTCAGTCGTGAGATTTGCTTTTTCAACTTGTATTTTTTCCTTCCAGTTTCTACTTCTTGTCCAGTCTTTTGGGCGTCATCGATCAAACGCTGAGCGAGATGTGCCCCGGTCTGCTGTACGAACGCCACGCAATTAGCCCCACCCACTTGTGCCAACACCTTATTCAGCCTCTAAGTCATCCCTCCCACACTCTGCTGGCCGTGCTGCTGGAACAAGGGTTGTCCGGAACTGTCCAGGTATCGGACGGGACCCTCGAGTACCTCTCGGACGTCATATGTCTCGGATCTCCAGATGTGGTGGGATCCGGCAATGGCAACGGCGGTAAGAATATCGATAAAGATAATTCTCTTAAACTTACCCGAAATATAAAACTGATCATCACATTTTTAGCTTAAATACTACTAGCAAGTTTCTAAAACAAAATAATGCAAATCGCATCTTTCTGTGATAATTACATCAGCATATAAATATATATGTGGGGGGTATAAAGAAAAAGTAAATTAAATTTGTTAACAAATTCAGATATTTTCTATGAAACCCCGAAGACGGCCCTATCTGTCAAAATGCATCCTGTTATCTGATAGATCTGAAAAATACCAAACTAAATTTTAGTCAAAAGTCTTCAAAATTATCGGGTATTTCCAAATTTACATTCAAGGCAAAAGCCTCCCGTATCTCTGGTTTTCCCCTTTTAACTCGTACTCTAAACTAAGCACTGGGGTTTCAGTTCACACCCTCGGGTAAGGGGTCTAATGTATCTAAAAGTTTATAGTGCCCTAGGGATAAATTTAGGACATTCTAATCAAAAAGAGCATGCATGTTGTCAAAGACAGATTCTTCGTAGATTGTTTTTCCGGTGCTTTGCCTTAGATTGCCAAATATGTATGTTAGATGATCTTGCGGTTCGTCTTGTCCTTAGAATGAAGGGGAATCTATCCAACCGATACTACGGAAATCAATATATTTCGTAACCGAAATGGTATCTTGCTTTACGTCACCAACTGACCAGGACTACATTCTTTCCCCCCCAGCGATCGTTTCTTTTTACAGCATTCATATATGTGTGTGTAATATAGGATGGGAATAATATTGTAATATGGGAATATTGTACTATAGGCATAAAAGATCTATTAATAATCCCCCCGAAAACGAAAAGTAATAAGGGAAAAAACGATACAAACACCCTAAGTGTGGTAAAAAACAAGACCTCCAGCAAACACACAGATGTGAACCACCTGTGTGCCATGAAGACGCAATTTTAATCCCCTTTTGACGTTACAGAAGTCGTAAAATCAAACGGGTAAATCCCCCGTGACAGTATATAGTCACATAATGCAATTTCTAAATGGTCATCCACAACCCCCTCCCCCCAAAAACCCATAGTGTAAGATTTTATATTTTCTATAAAGAGTTCTCATTCTGTATCCAACCGTCAGTTAGAAAAGGAGACATTAGGCTAGCAGCGTCAGCAGCTAGTTAGTTACGCTATTCTCACTCGAATCGTCAGTTAGACAAGGAGTATGTTCTCGCCCCAGCCGTGAGTTAAACTAGTCGTGTCAATCAGACTAGTCATGTATTTGAGATCCGTAGCTCTCATGTCAGACTTCGTGCAGCCACAGTACTTAGTATTAAGCATGCAATTATCTCACTTCATGATTTGAACCTAAATAAGGAAAGAATCTAAAAAACGGTGTCTATTTTTAAACTAATCCACTAGCATAAAAATATTATTAAACAAATTTCATAAATATATAATAAATTTTATAGAGTATATTGTATGTAAGTTTTAGTATGTATATATTTGATGTATGAGAAGAGTACAGTATATTATGTACTATTGTTGAAGGTGTAATGTATGTTGGTAAATATAGATGTATGATAATTTGTGTATTAATAGGAGCAGAGTTATGGTTATATTTGGTATGTATGTACTTATGTTTGTTAGTTCTGATATGTGTGTATGATTGGTATGAGGTGTATATATGTGTGTATTTATAGTTTATATAGGTGATATATGTTTATATATATATTTATATATTGTGGTATATTTGTGTGTGTATAATGTTATATTATATATTGTGTTTATATGTGTATGTATATCTTATATATATATTGTATATATGTATATATATGTATATATATATTGTATATATGTATTATATATGTATGTATTATATTTATGTGTATTATATGTGTGTTATATATATATATGTATATATATGTGTTATATATCTGTTTGTATATATTGTTATATATGTATTGTTATATGTGTGTGTATATATGTGGGATATATGTGTATATATATATATGTGTTTATTATATGTATTTATTTATATATTTATATATATATGTTATATATATATATGTGTATATATATATTATATATTATAGTGTATATATATTAGTATTTATATAATATAGTATTTTTTTAATAGTATATATGTTATATATATAATATGTATATGTATTTTATTATATGTATATATAGTTTGTATTTATATGTATATGTATATATATATATATATGTATATATATAAATAGTATCTATATGTATATATATATATATATGTATATATGTATATATATATATACTATATATATTATATATATGTGTCTATATATGTATATATATACATATATATACATATATATATATATATATATATGTGTTTATATATTTATATATATAATAATATATATATATATATATAATGTATATATATATATATATAAATATAACGTATATATTATATATATATATATATATATATATCTATATATATATATATATATATATATCTATATATTTTTATGTATATATATGTGTATATATATATATTTATATGTATATATGCATATTTATATATATATATATATTTGTATATATTATATATGTATATATATATATATTATATATATATATATATATATATATATATATATATATATATCTATATATATATATATGAGAGATTGTGTATGTGCATGTAATAAAAAATACTGGATAGAACAGAAAGTCTAAAACTTAAGTGAGAAATAGCGAGGTCCATAAGACAATCAGCTAGTTGAATATAACGTTTGTTGTTTCACTGAACTCGAGTGCATAAATTTTCTGGCATTGAATTCACATCCAAACTGACATTGGCTACGGCGAGATAGTCTAAAGGATTTTGAAATTTCTAATTACGGGAAGAACTCCCTTGCTTTTTTTTTAGTTTTTATAATCTCACTGAAGTGACCACTTGTATTCCAGGTTATGCCTTAGTCGAAAGTCCTGGTTAATTAAGTTTTTTAGAACCCTGCTGTAAATTACAGAGTAAAGGCAACTGATCGCTCTGAGAAAACAGATTTTTTTTAGAGATTTGGAATTTTTTAGGTGTTTAATGACTTGCAGATGTCGCATTTTCGTATCTTTTTTTCTCATACCGGAATGTAATATGTCCACTGATACTTTCTCGAGACGATATATCTAAGAAATGAATTACCTTCCTCCAGAACGAAAAGTCAATGAATATAAAGAAAAATAAAGCGTTTTCCACTTTATGATGTTGTCCTTGGCTTTATCATTCTCGACTAATGACTGTCGTAACTTTAGACAATTATTCGACTCCTCCTGCCACGACTGACACGTATATGTATGATATTATTTACTTCGTGTCTCAATTTTAGAATAGGTGTTGTCTCTCAGAAGACTAGGGAAATTTCCTGTAAGCAGTAAAAATAAGTAAATAAATAAACAAATAATCATGCAGTAATGTAGGAATACTTGAAATAATTTAGAAGATGATTAACAGATTTCGGTATTAACCCATCTTTCTACGTTCAGTACTAAAATTTTTCCTGGTCGCAAATTCTAAAAATTTAACCTACAAGTTTCAATCTTCGTATTTATTGATATTGTGATATTGGTATTAATTACTAATATAGATATGAAGAATAAAAGTCTATTTATTAAGTAAAGTTCTTAGTGAAAAACAGTTCTGTTTAAAAAAATTTTAATTATTAACAAAAAATTACATAATTCTTTTTTATTATTGTTCTTTTCCTCTATAAAAAAAAGACGTGGTAAGGCTGTGATTAAAGGAATAAACTAAAAATTCTTAAGATTATTGAATATGACGGGTCATGAGGATACATATTTTACATTGTAATTTGGCATAACTTTCGGCAATAACTCATTATCCATCTGTGAATTCCACTAATGTACCGACCATAAATTCATCTTTCGTTCCATAACAATTTATAAATTATGGTGTTTTGAACATATTTACAGAAGATTGTGCAATGTCTTTAGCTCTTTCTTATGCACATGTGTACAAACTTAAATTAATTCCATACATGGAAAAATCATTATAATCTCTGATTCGTTATTCAAAACATTTTAATTAATTACTTTCATTATTACAGGAGGTGTTGTTCTTGGTCCTCAACTCCACGCTTCTAACTTACCCATACCAGTGCACCAAAAGCTTTGTGCTCTCTTGGACCCTCCAGAACCAATTGGTCGAGACTGGTGCATGTTAGCCGTCCTCCTTGGTTTGACAGACATGCTTCCACACTTGGATCCTGGTGACAATCCTGCTCAAAGTCCCACATCTCGAATTCTGAAAGAATGGTTGAAAGATCCATCCAGTACGATATCCTGCCTCGTCGACAAACTGAAAGAATTGGGACGACTGGATGCTGTTGAAATCATTATGAGAACTGCTCCCTTCATAAAAGTGTTTCCCATCGGAAGTGAAATTTCAAACGAAGACATTAGTATGATTTGCAGCATGTCACATACTTCGAGCTCTAACATATCACGGTAGCCTTTGGTGTTCGTCCCCCAATTGGTCAACACGGTGTTTTATTCTTATGTTTTGACAGCTGCATTGGGTTTCCAAGAAATTATTCCTCCCTGAGAATCTGAAATAAGATTCTTAAAAACTGTGCAACTTTAGTGAAATCTCCGGGAAAAACAAAATAATAAAGTGGCACTTGGAAATTTGTGGTATTTCTTTACACTAGAGACTCTCTGTCATGTTCGTGATACTTCTTCTGTGATATAAATGGCAAACAGTGTCAATCAAAAATTAATCTGGTTAGATCGTCATGAAAACTTGCATATGATATTTAATGGTATCTCGCATATGTGCGGAAAAAAATAAACTATTTAGCACTTTTCAACTTTGCAAATCTTTCTTCTTTTAGAAGAAAAGAGCAATTTAAATATATTTATAAATTCATGGGTATATTGTTTTAAAAGCATTCATTTCCTAAAAGATTTGGTGTAGTAGGTTATCATTTACTTAACATGGTATGGTATAATTTTTTTATTTTTATTTTTTAGGTCAATTTAAGGTGAACATATGTAATTTAATCAGAGAGAATTTTCTCAGTGGTCTCTTCTCTAAAAGTTTTTTAATTTTTTAATGTCATTATAATTTGAATGCTTTTTCGTATTACATACTGTTATGATTTAAATCATAAGTAATCCATCTCAAATGTTCATAGGATGTTTGGGTCTGGATATCTAGTCTAAAAACTATGTACTCAGCTTTTTATAAATATTTAATTTGGTAAATGTAACCACTTCTTTCTGCATAGATTTTTTTTGTAAAACCCTATAAAAAACAGTGTCTCGCTATATGCATAAAATAGTTGATAAACCAAGCTTTTCTATAACTTTCACATAACTTCTCGTAATAAGGACATACTGAATGTTTTCGCTACATCAAAATAATTGCTTTCTTTCAAAGAATGGGAAACAAGTTCAATAATTTCTTCACGCATTTCATTCCTGGACTGTTATCTAATATTTTAGTGTAGAGTAATACAAATAGGTACATATGGGTTTTCCAAGATGACTTTTCTGATAAGAACCCCAAAAAAAAACTGTTTTATTATGTGAAATATAAAACAAAATAAGAAGAAAACTTGGGAAATAGATTTTCCACAAAGAGCAAATAAGTGATGTGAAAATGGGCAAAACAGAAATAATAGAAATGAATAATGAAAATAGGGAGGAAAGAAAAAATGATAAAGGTATTTATCGATTACAGAAGAAAAAGAAAACTATAATTCAAGAATTTGAAATAAACTATAATTCTTGAAGAAAACAAAGAAGAAATATATTATAAATATTAAAAAAAATAAAATAATATTTTAAGACAGTAGGTTATGAGATTCTAAGCATGGATGGAAGAGATTAGATAATTTAACATGAAAAGAATTCTTTAAGAAGAAAAGTAAGAATATAAAGAGAATTCAATGTTTAATGAATAAAATTTGATTAGCAATGAAGATTTAGAATTCAAAATCCAATTTTAAATCATAAAAATGAAAAGAATATATAAAAAAAAATATGTACTATAGAAGAAATTTGGTAAATGTAAGAACCACTTCTTTCTGCAGTAAGATGTAAAACTATAAATAAAAAATGTCTCGCTATATGCATAAAATAGGAAAAACCAAGCTTTTCTATAACTTTTAAAATAATGGATCAGGACATACTGAAAACATCAAAATAATTGCTTTCAAACAGAATGGGAAATAAATTCAAATAGAGATCTTCACATACATTACCTTACAATAATTCAAGAATAGGGAATACAATAAGAGTAAGATATAAAGTGTAATAAAAATGTCGATTATGTAATACAATACAAAGATCAGGAGATACGAAGATGACTTGATTTCTTCTACCCAATTGAAATCAGCCAACGTTTTTCTATAATTTTATAAACATTGGGGCTTATTCTGGAAGTTGCGAGTCGGATCGCACGTTCTTTGTTACATCACTTTGACATCAGTATGCGGAAATTATGCCAGAAAACGATTAAGCTGACGTCAAAATGACGCCACAACGAACGTGCAAACCGACTCGCAACGTCCAGAGTAAGTCCATTTGAATAAATAAAAGGAAATAGCTCTTCTTGCTAAATTTTCTCTTGTATATATTGTATGTATAATTTTTATAGTTAAAGAATACAAAATAATCAACTATTAAAACTTTTAAACTGTTACTGTTATGTTTAGAAAATATCGGTATAGATGACTGTATATTTTTTGGAAAAAGTTAACCATTACAAAAATATATGAAAATATAAGCTGTTAAGGGAGCATATGATTCATTATTTATTTAAGAAATACTTTATTACTAACCCGATAGCTGAAATAACTTTTTATCCCAATTCAATTAGTGACTCTTTTTTATAAAAATGACTGATTGTTAAAGGGGACAATTATTACATAGTTTACTATAGCATGATTAATTCAAATTATTTATGCTATACACATCATTAACATGGTACGGCTGTAAGAGTCTTATTGAGAAAGATTTGCAAAGAAAATTCTTTATATTAAAAACTTTATATTAAAAAGTATTTTCCATGTATGATCTTTAGAAGCAGTTTTTCCTCTTTCGGTTGACACTAACCGGTGGTTACTTACTACCTCAACTAACATCTGAAATGTAAAAAGTTTCCTTTGATTAGGGTTCAGTAACTGCGATATGATCCCTTTTTAAGGCAGTTGCCTCTGTTACAAGAATAATGTTTATTAAATTCTTGAAGTCATCTTGATAAATTATAAAAATCGTTTAAAGTATTGTTACGAACTTCAAAAACTGGGTTTGGGGATTGAATGGATTTTAAAGACTACAGCACGAAAACAATGATTTATTGGCAATCACTTCAAAAATACAATGTCATCGCGGAACAACTCGAGCACAATGCCACGGGCTCACGTACCTCTTTCCGCATCAAACAACAAGCACCGGTGAAACACAACACACCGTGCGTACTTCTTACACCGAGAGATCCACTTAACAACTGTACCGTTTTGGGACTCAGTTTGCCTTATATAGTCCCGAAGAAACTGCTGGAATATTCCAGAAACTGAAACCGGAAATTGTCACGTGACGCCCCATTTGGCAACATTTGGCAACACTTAGCGACGAACTTGGCGATGAACTTGGCGACAAAAAATAGGTTGCCAAAACTGTCGCCAACTAGCCGATATCTCGCCAATTTGGCGAGATACCCATAGAGTCCCATGCTAAATTTACGGCTCGCTAAACAAATTAATAACAGTATTAATTTTGAAGCTATTAAACCCTAAGACTCTTTCTCTGAGCTTATTCACACCAAGTGCAAGATTAGTTATCTCCGGATGGTTAAACTTCACTTACCTTTCAATTTCAGTAGGTAACGCCTGGTTTAAAAGAATATTTCTAGTAACAAATTAGAGTATATAAGATGTTTTTAAAGTAATGAGTATTTTTCTTAGTGTGCTTTGTTATAAACCAATTTTGCTAAAAGACAATGTCAATAATTAACTATTTAATATCAGTAATTTAGAGGAATATCAACGGCTTAAAATTAACTCAGTGAAATCAAGAGTGAACTTCCCCTATGAGATTTCAGGTCTACAATATCCACTCATCAATCGCCTTATGTCACATGAGCTAGATAAATAACAACTGAAGGTAAAGGCCCAAATTATTCACTGCTTCTTCATATGAACCGTGCTCATAATGAGGTTTTTTTCGTTGTACACTGAAAAACAAAAAAAATGACGAATGTAAATATGTAGTTTGACTTACGTAAAAATTATTTTTGATATCCTTTCCTATATAAATGAAAATTAAAGAGTTTTTTTGAATCAGTGTTTATGCAAAATATTTTGATGAATATATCTTATCAAGTCCCTTACCAATTCCGTCCATGATGAGTTTACTGTACATATTTATAAAGTTGTCAAACATGTGGTATATAAATTTATATTTACAAGTGTCATTGAGAAAAGAAAAGCTTCCTAATGCTTAGAAAGGTAATTTTTTCTGAAAATCTCTTCTTACTTTAAAAATTACTAAAATATTTGATACCAATATTTTTGCAAAGGCATTTTATCTTTTTTTTTCTACATAACAGAAAACTCTACTTGATAATATCGATTTATTCATGAGTTATATCAATACAAAAATATGTTTAAATATTCAAGTATTTAATTTTCAAACTTGAAATTTGATAAACCTGAACAATTGTTCATAGTAATTCCCATATGAATAAATATTTGAGGACATTTTTCATTTCATAGTTATTATAAGCAAAAATAGTGAATTTTTCTGCCCCATAATCGCTTAAAAATATTCCTTTGGAAACAAAGATTTCATAGCTAACTCAAAGGTACAATTTCTTTGTATTCTAGATTTTACTCGGGATAAGTACACAATCATTTTAAAATAAACAATTCAGAAGGCAATTAATGTACAGAGTAAAATTTGTATATATTAGAAAGAGATAATATAGTTTCAGAAATAAAAATATAAGTATATATATATGCATATGTGTATATATATTTATGTATATATATATATATATATATATATATATATATATATATATATATATATATATATATATTATATATATGCATATATGTGTATATATATACACATATATATATATACACATATTATATATATATTATGTATATATATATATATACATGTATGTGTATATGTATGTATATATATATGTATACATATGTGTATATACGCATATTATATATTATATATATACATATACATATATATACATATATATATATACATGTATGTGTATATGTATGTATATGCATACATATGTGTATATACACATATGTATACATATATATATACACATATTATATATTATGTATATATATATATACATATATATATACATATATATATATATATATATATATATATATATATATATATATTATATATATATATATATATATATATATATATATATATATATATATATACATATATATATATATATATATATATATTATATATACATATATACACATATATACATGTCTATCTGTGTGAATGCAATACACATAATTTCAGTACATCCCGAAACACATTGGGGACACAGATATAGTAAATGGAGAGAAACTAGCTCTATTTTCTTGTTAAATAAACCATCATTAAAATTTGACAACTCAAACTATCTGCTAGCCTGATGAAAAAAAAAATGCCACAGTGAAATAAATTACAACCTTACAATGCCAGAGCCAACATCATAGTAACAGTCCGCTTCCTCGGTCCAACGAAACTTCAGATTGTCAAAGTTGCGATTTTCCTTTCCAGTTACAATACACATGCTAACCACAAACCAAAGCCAAAGATTAAAGGTATTCCGCTCATTTGTTATCTCTATGTCTAAAACAACTTTTATCTCATCTATTAAAAGAAAAAAAATGAATCCAGAATTTAAGAATTGATCAAGCTAATCCTATATTCTGGCGTAGCATATATATCATTCTGAGAACATTACTAAATTACAAAATTCAGACAACTTTTTTATTTGTATTTCGTAAATACATTAAGAAAGTATTATGTTAAAATAATTTGTCTAGAAATATGACAATTTTAGTAAGATTTTATAACATTTCTGCATAAGGTGGTAAGTCTATCGTGAGGTTTTACACCTTTACAAGAAATCTGATTTTTTTTTTTCCTACAGGCATTGCCAAGAAGCTTTTCTTTTCTCCCTCTAAAATATGTATTTAAGGTATGTAATATTCATATTTTCATACGCAAGACAATATATTCCGTTACTCTGTTTCAAGACAAAGTGAACTGTTACTTCATAGTCTCTCTGAAGCTTGTCTATATGTGCAACATCATTTTTGTAACTGAAGAAATAATTATGTAAATATCCTGTTTACTTCAAAATGGGTTGCGAGCTTCTTTTATCTGTATTTAAATTTGTGAACTGGAGAAAGTTGATTCTCTGAACGGTATTGTGAAATAAACATAAATCGTTACGTTACTTTGCCTTTTACTTTAGTCTTGAATCACATTTTATCACAATAAATTTCATAGTAAGCCTTATTAGCATTAAATAAGTAAATATTTATCTAGTTTTGTTGAAACTTTTACTGAAATGCTATGACCTCTATAAGCATCAGGTTTAGTCTGATTTTAGTTACCCTGATTTATATGACTTATATATATATATATATATATATATATATATATATATATATATATATATATATATATATATATATATGTGTGTGTGTGTGTGTGTGTGTGTGTGTGTGTATTTATGTATGTAAGGAAAAGTACACAACATAGCGAAACTAATGTAGATATTTTAAATAAAACCCCAAAGACGACCCTCATTAAGATCCAAAAAAACTTTCCAGATTGTTTTTTAAGTCAAGGGTCTCAGGAGATTTTTTAAGTCAACGTAAAAAAAACTCTCGTCCCTTTGCTTTCCCCTTTTTAACTCCTAGCCTAAATTGACCATTGGGGCTACAGTTCACTTCCTCAGGGAAGGGATCTAACCAGTGGCGTGCGGTAGGTTTTCATGCAGGGTGTGCAGAGTGCAACAACAACAATAATAATAAAATCATAAAAAGGTACATTAAACACTTCTTTAACGTTTATTATTTAATTTGTATACAAAATCCATACGTCTATCCGTATTACTAATAAGATAACGAAAAAC
>CM063508.1:52226450-52273950 GCA_032207245.1 Pardosa pseudoannulata
ATGCGCAATGGGTTAATCCCGGTTACCCGTTAAACAACTTTGGTGAGACCGGCCTTGTGGCTTGGAGTATTGGCTGTATGTGCAGATCTGTAACATACTCCTCAATTTCAGTCTTCAATTATTTAGCATTATATAACGCAATCTTTATGTAGTCTAGGTTTTACATGAAAAAATTTGTACACAAGGCAGGAAATAACCTTAAAATTATTCTTTGAATTACAGTTAAAACCATCAGTTTCTGAGCTTTCACAGACATAACAATTGTGTCTACATTTCTAGGCTTCTTTAGTTATTATTTCATTTCTGAACTCATTAACTCAAAAAATAAGAGAAACTGAAAACGTTAAAAGAAAATTGCTTCATAATAACTTTAGAAATCATCAGAGATTGAAAAATGGTACTATTAATCCTCTTTTCTGGCGACATTTCTGGCGACATTATTATGATGATTTCTGGGTACAGATGCATTATAGACGCCATGTTTATTTTGTTTGTTTTTTCCGTCAAACTTGGCAATTTTTTGGTGGTTTTATGGGGCAATGAGTGGGTTGGTGTATTTGCCTTGACTTTGGTAGTGGGATATGGCAGATTCGTTCTTGCACCCCATTGGTGCACGTGATTTCTGACCTCAGTACCCGGCACTATTCGAGAAATTTGCAATTTTCTCAATGTTCTAATGCTATAAATTGTGGATCTGCTGTTTTTTTTTCTTAAAGTTTTCTTTCGTTATTTGTTGTGTTTTAACTATGCCATGTGACCACCGCCATGTTTTTATACTTGGCGACTTTTCCAAAACAAGCGTGTTTCTGTTGGTCGCCAAAAAAACATGGCTGATGGGCCGGCGTATAATGCATCTGCTCCGATTTCTGCCATCATTTTGACTCAAAAGTTGCCTTTGACATATCTCGAAGGTGATATGGTAAAAAAACTTATTGGTAGCGGTTTAAGTTGTGTACGAACTCTATAAATTCGAAGAAAAACATGAGATGTCGAATGTAAATCCTTATGTACGAAAATTTTTTGAACATATTTCTTTTGAATTTTTGTTGGTCTTAAAGATTTCCTTTGCTTTTGTAGCTTACGTACGTACGTTCCAGGTATTGTATGATTGACATTCTCATCGAAGAATTCACCCGGTAGTCTAATATTCTCTCCATACACTATATTTGCAATTGTGTAATTAGTATTTTCTTGAACATCTGTACGAAGACCTAGAAGAACTGTTGGCAAAATTTCGCTCCAAGCAATATTATTGTGAGTCTTTAATGCTGTTTTAATTGATCTGTGAAGTCTTTCTACCTTGCCATTACACTGCGGTTGATAGGCTGTGGTATACTGAAGCTTGATACAACAGATTCTGGATTTGTCTGGTTTAGTTTGGAGCGCTACGGTCTTCTGTTTTGCACACGAGGGCTAATGAGACCGGGAACTACTGCTTAAAGCCGATTCCGAACGGCTACGAACATCCATGCCATAGTGGGATTCGAACCCACGAACTTCGGTACCGACGATCAGCGCCCTAACCAATCGGCCAGCGTTTGGCATCCGCAGATTCTGAAAAAGGCGTGAAATGTATCAGACTGGAAAATGGTACAACAAATTTCCTTTTCGGGTGACTTTTGACATTATTATGATGATTTCTGACATCATTTTGGCGCAGAAGTTGCTTGTGACATATTGTTGGCATTTTCAGAATTTTAAGTTTAAAATAGCCCGTTTAACTGCCAACTTAATTTTCTTAAAATCACTTATTTTCAGCTGGTTTATTTTTAATTTCCCGCCGATCCCCGGAAACGCCCTTCCGACTATTGACGTTAATAGCCACAGCCAATCGGGGAATTTAGCGGCTGTGGCATATTTGGCTCCGGGGTAAGCTTTATGCAAATTAGCAGGTATATATAGCCTCGGGAGATGTGTTGGCGTATGTGTTATGTTCTGTTTTTCCCAAATAGGAGTTCAGTTGGGAGATGTGTTTAACAGGTTGTTTCCTCCCTCCAGTAAGAGTTCATTTCTGTTAAGTTTAGTTCTGTTTAGAGATGTGTTAAGAGATATGTTTAGAGTTGTAATTAAAGTATTTTTATTGTTTTTGTTATAGCAATAAATTTTTATTGTTAACTGCTTTCTCACGTTTTTCTTCCTTCCTTCCTCAGTGGCATGACAGCCCAGGATGGGCCTTAGCCTTCTCTAGAATTCCATACCAGGCAGTCCTATCTTTGGCTCTGGATTTCCAATTCGAAATTTTCAAAGATCTTATGTCTTTATCAATGCAGTCTAACCATCTAAGTTTTTGTCGTCCCCTTATTCGGGTTCCTATTGGTTAGGCAGTAAAAACTTTTTTTGTGGATCCATTGTCATTAAGTCGAACCAGGTGTCCGGTCCATTTTAATCTTTGTAAGCTAATAAAATTAATTATATCTGGGTTTTTATATGTTCATTATAATTCAATATTTGTTCTTCTTCTCCATATACCATTTACATTAATTCCCCCCAAAATACTTCTCAATATATTTCTCTCAAAAACTGCTAGGGTTTCCTTGTCTCTTTCTGTCAATGCCCAGGTTTCAGCTGAGTAAGCCAAAACAGGTCTTATTAGGCATTTATACAATATTATTTTAGTCAATCTTTTAATTTACTTACTTTAAATATTTCTTTAATCCAAAAAAAAACATCGATTAGCAGCAGTAATTCTGCTATGAATTTCAACAGATATATTATTTTGTGTATTAATTTCCGAACCTAGGTATATAAACTGCTTTACAGTCTCAAATCTATAACTGCCTATTTCTAAGAAGGAGTGATTATATTCTGATTTTAAACAAGGCATATATTTGGTTTCAGTTTCATTAATGCTCAAATTCATCTTTTTGGCCTCAGTCAGTTTTCAGAGAAATAAATGCTTGTTTTAGTGCATCTAATGTCAGGGATTTCTCGTGTTTTACTGTACGATAATACAAAAGAATAGGCCATTAAGCTTATCACATATCTCGATGGCAATATGGTAGCACCCTAAATTAACTAAGTTAAATTAGTAGCTACTAAGTAACTAAACTAAGTTAATTTAGTAGCTACATACCGCTATAATGTAAGTATTTATAAAATTAATCAGCAAAACTTAATTTACTTCCTGAAAAACATTACTGATCGAAAATTTAATATTAAATTTTTATAGGTAAGACATTTCCATCTTTGAAAACAATGTTAACTCTAAAGAATCTAATCCTAGTTCTGTATCTTTGCTTGTCTGCATTTCCAAGAATATAGAAACATCGAATATTGGTTTGATCTAGCATTTTATGAAATGAATTTAAAATTTAAATTTATCAGCAAAAAAATGACTTTAGGACATCAAAGTGTCGCCAAGCAAAAAGAAACCAAAATGGTTTCACTAGTTTGCCTGATGTCAAATGATTGAAAATTTATAAGTGTTATTAATGAGGGTTATTCACAACCACAACCACAACCACGTTATGAATGCGTTTTGCTTTTTCCACCAGCTCGCTTTCCCATAGAAAAGTGTAAATGGTAAACGTGTTGTCTAATTTCTTACCTTAATATTTTACATTGCACATAAATTGAAATGACTTCTTCCATTTTTGATCAACCTTTACCAATTTGTGATTTTTCTATAGAAAATATTCAAAAGTATATATTGAAAATAAATGACGAAAGCGAATCCCATGGATAATCCATTGAATTAAAGATGAGTATACTTGGGACAAAGTTTTTCAAGTAGAATTTGTGAAAGAGTTTAAATTTTCACGACTAAACAGTCAAATCCTTGTTATTTAGGCTTCAGTTAAAGCAGAATACAGGAAAATTACTTATAGTGTATCTATTACTGTTACAAAGTAAGTTGCTTGTTATATTTATCTTATAACATATATTTTACATACTATAACTTATGATGCTTTAGTTTAATAATTATACTTTTTTTGTTCTGATTTTTATGCAAAATATCCTTTTATACCAACCACTTGCGTGTCCTGTGCACTACACATTATAAACACATCTAATGCTTTATAATCTTGTGTATTACATGTGATACACAATGAACATAATTCTGTGATAAATGGTAAACATAATTAAACATAAGCAAAAATAAAATGCTCAGAGCGAAGGTGGCTATATTCAGTAGGAACGAAATCTTTCCTTTTCAACTTAGTAATCCCTTGTTTACATTCAGGTGTTTTTGTCTTTAAGGAAAACGATGAAAGCTAATATTTTATTGCTTGAATATCACTTTTATACTGTTGTTAGTACACCCAAAATCTGCACAAGAGAGAGTTATTTCTGGAAATTTATCATTTCCAGAAATGCCTCTCTCTTGTGCAGATTTTGGGTGTACTAATACAGTTGAAAGTGTATTTTGGGTGTAATACATTTGAAAGCATATATTTGATCAACAGTAAGCAATGGTGTACATAAATATACAGGGTGTCCCAAAAGGTCGTTTACAAACTTAACATGCTGGTCTGTCATATCAGGATGAACAAGAATTACTTAGGAACTTGTGTCCAAAAATGCAAACTGTGACCGCTAGAGGGCAATAATTGCAGGAAAATCGCTGGATCGGTAGAGGCAGACCGCCGCGAGCCCCCGACCTGACTCTCCTGAATTTCTACCTGTGGGGACACATGGTGTACGAGACATCCTAACACTGGGCATGGATCTTATCTCCAGGATTGCGGAAGCGGCAGCACGTGTCCGTGACACTCCTGGCCAATTTGAACGGGTTCGTGAATCCATGTGCTGACGTTGTGAAATGTGTATTGTGGCGAAGGGAAACAATTTTGAGCATTTGATGTGATGTAATCACCATCTGTAGTAAAAATCATATTAACACCGCTATCTATATAATTTTTTTCTCCTGCTCCACACTTGGGATCATAATGCTCAGTTTGCATTTTCAGACACAAGTTCCTATGTAAACCTTGTTCATCGTGATAGGACAGACCAGCATGTTAAGTTTGTAAACGACCTTTTGGGACACCCTGTATAAACGAATTCATCCCGTAATATTCTATACTCTCGATACCAAACGGTGAATAACCCTCATTTAATTTTTCTTGCTGATTAGATAGCTGTTATTAGTTTGTTTGTTTTTCTATCACGAACAGTTTACTCACCATTGATGATAACTCATTTCAAAGATTCATCGTTAAGACAATCATGGGTAAATCACATATAAATTAAGTGCCAATCGAGCCATTTTCAAAACATTTTGATCGGTGAGAATTTATTGCCTATCACATTGAAGCCACCACAAATGAGTCATTTGTGTTCCTCATAATGTATATTTCTTAACACTTGCTCTAATAACTTTTTCATTTCAACTAAATGGTATATCCATCAGAATTGACACGTTCTAATTCCCATTGTGTAGTGACATGCGATTTATGCTCTTGTAAATAAAAATTCTTATCTCAGTAGAATCATGTTCCCTATCATAAAAATCCATTAAATGTTTATTTCATTGCAGTAAATCTATGAATCTTTCAGTAAGAATAAGACGAGTAGTTTTTCTCTGTCTGTACAGTAAAAAGCGCGTTCAAGGTGTCAGAAGATTCTTATTTAGTAAGAATAAGACAAGTAGTTTTTTCTCTATGTCTGTACAGTAAAAAACGCTTTTAAGGTGTCTGAAGATTCTTATTTATTAAGAATAAGACAGGTAGTTTTTCCTCTGTGTCTGCACTGTAAAAAACGGGTTCAAGCTATCATAAGATTCCTATTTAGTAAGAATAAGACAAGTAGTTTTTTCTGTGTCTGTACTGTAAAAAACGCATTCAAAGTGTCAGAAAATTCTTATTTAGTAAGAATAAGACAGGTAATTTTTTCTCTGTGTCTGTACAGGAAAAAATGCGTTCAAGGTGTCAGAAGATTCTTATTTAGTAAGAATAAGACAAGTAGTTTTTTCTCTGTGTCTGTACAGTAAAAAACGCGTTCAAACTGTCAGAAGATTCCTATTTAGTAAGAATAAGACAAGTGGTTTTTTTTCTCTATGTCTGTACAGTAAAAAAACGCGTTCATGGTGTCAGAAGATTCTTATTTTTAACAAATTGTATGCGGGACACGTACTAGTACGTTTTCTGACGATTGATACTTGAGAGCGGATCACGTACTAGTACGGGTTAGTGTAACAACATGGTTTGTTTGTGGGTAAAAAAAAATAACGGTATATACAGGAAAACGAAGCCGAATGTTCTTGTCTACTACATAGATTCTGGAAAAATTTAGAGAAATAAAAATTAGTTTTTACATTATTAGTTTTATGATTGCTCTCTTTTCATTTTTATAATGTAAAGAGCAACTATATAATATTTAATATGATAATGCAAAAATGTAATAAAAGGTAAAAAATGTTTATATATGATATAATTCGAAAAAATTAAAAGTATATACTACTATTTTTATTTAATTTTTCATATTCCCGATACTATTATAAATTTATCCACTGTAAAATATATTTTTTGTTTACAAAAATCTTATGGTTGTTATTTATATATTTCTGTTTATATATTTGTTTACATATTTTAATATAAAATACGAAAAGTTGGTAAAAATAATTAAATAATTTTTGATCTATTGAGATTTAACTGAATAACTAAATTTACGCCCAAAACGCCCGCTCCCGCCCCCGCTGCGAAATGTACCCGCACACAATGTGTTAAGACAGGATTAAAATAGTTCTGCAAATTCCTCAAGCAAGTTCAGATCATTTACTACATGATTAAGTTTACTCTGGGCTCTTTTGATACGCTTATATTGGTTTACGATTTTGATTAAATTTGTTTTAATACTTATAGGCATGATTACTATTGTAAACTGCAGCAAGTTCACATTCAACATATCATCTGATATGTTTTTTTATAGAAGTTGGAGGAATAGGGGCACGCCATTCTAGAACATAGGAAGGCGTCTTAATAGCTGAGTCCGCTAAGCATACAGCAGTTTTCTAAATTTCTTCCCATCAGTAGCGCCCGTCTTCTGTGTTCATTCGTGGATAGCGCCTGTGGCGCGACGGGCGCGGGACGGGTACTTCGAAGGGCCTAGTGCAAGGTGGGGTGGCCCAATACTTGCGATCTGCCCACCGCTGCCGGGATCAGCCTGGAGGGCCTCACGGCCATATGGGCCCGGTTTGCAGCGGGATTGTCTTAATAGCTGAAAGAAGGAATCAACAAGCATGATATTGCGAGTGTCTAATTACTTTAATGTTGTGGCTAAGCTATATTTGTGAGGGTGGGGTTCGATAAAAAAAAACATCTTTTCAGTGCAAATAAAGTTTAATAACATAAAATATTAGCTTACACACAAAACAATTAAAGAAAAAAATAAAAAATAAAGTTAAACAAACAAAATGTACATAATTCAAAATAGTTAATATAATTAGAACCTGGGGAGGTCAAAGTGTTACAGCGCCTCCGAAGTCCGTAAGGTGTGTTTTTATACAGGTGGCAGCCCGGTGCTGTGGCGAAGTACATTTGTTACAATGTTACTTTTCGGAATTTGAATATTATTAAGACAATAACCTGAGTACAGAAAACTGCCAAACTTTCTATGTGAATGAGATAGTTGGAAAAAGAAAAAGCATTAGGCTGGATGATAGACACGTGGGTAGTACGCTGCTCTTCGGTAACGAATTTCATGGGTCGGAATCTCATTTCTGGCATGAATGTTCGTAGCCGTTCGGATTCGACTTTAAGCAGTAGGTCCCGGTCTCATTAGCCTTTGTATAGCGAAATAATATAGTACTTCAAACCAACCAGCTCGTAGACCTCCAACGATGGCCGAATGGTTAGGGTGCTGGCCTTCGGAACCGGAGTTCGTGGGTTCGAATCCCACTATGGCATGGATGTTCATAGCCGTTCGGAATCGGCTTTAAGCAGTAGTCCCGGTCTCATTAGCCCTCGTGTTTCAAAAGTAGACCGTAGCACTCCCAAACTAAACGTAGACCTCCAAAGAATTTGCTTCGTTTACTGATCAAATTGGACTTGAAGAAGATGTTTATAAGATTTATACCCCCCAAATGGAACATGTTTCGAGTATTTTTATTTAAGATTTCTCCTCATTACGCATAAAAATTGAAAATTGGAATTTTAAAAAAAAATTTATTTTATTCTAAAAACTGAAGGACAACGAATTTGAAAAACATCCAATAAAACCAGATGGCATATTACGGCCATTGACCATTTTGATTTCCTTGCAAAAAAGTTACCAAAACCGATTATGCTAAATCTATTATAGAAAAAAAAGAGCTTCTCAATTTTCTATACAACAGAACACATTTTACTGTAAATAATATATATATATTTTAGAATAAATGCTTAAAACATATTTCCAAGTAGTATACTGGGTTACTGTTCTGTTTATCTGTTATATTACTAGCATATAGCTCATCATATGACGGGGTCAGTAAAATTTTTAATTTTCGAGAATTGTAAAGTACCCTATGAGGCAGGTAAAAAAAATGGTTTGTTTTTCGGCTGAGAATTATCTTGCAACAAAACATAATCGACGACTTTTAAATGTGCTTCATGAAACAAGAAAATTGAATCGTACAAGAAACTGAGAGCATTTTTATTATTGTTATTAATTTTCTATGGTTCTAGATTTGTATTTCTTTTTCTTTTTGTTTTATTACTTTCATTATATGGACATCACTTCCGGGTAAAATGTGCATTGTATTATCCCATAATTCACGAGATAATATAGACACCTTTCTGCATTTTATTTTTTATTTACTTTTTGACAGTAAGTGGGGTTCCGTATAATTACTAGCATATAGTCCGTCATATGACGGGATCAGTAAAATTTTTAATTTTTTGCAGAATTGTAAAATACGGAAGGTAAAATAATGGTTTGTATTTTGGCCGAAAACTATCTGGTACAAGCTCAATAATTTGTTTATCTTCATACTCCTCTAAAGTCTCCCGATACTGTGAATGTAGTTTAGAATCACATTGAATTCATTTAGTCAAACCGTGTGATTATGTATAAAAAACAAACACACAAACGAACAAACTTCTTAATTTTCAAAGATATATAACTTAAACGCAAGATATTTATTAGTCCGAGAAATAGACTCTTATGGACTTAGACTTTTGAAAATAACTTGTTAATACCGGTGATAAAATTTTCTTGCAACAAAAAATTATCGATGATTAAATTTAAAATTATCGCATATACACCTATCTATTATTTAATCCAAATATAAAAGAAATTTTTTTACGTAGTATCTAAGTTCAGTGGTAAAACGTGTGAAAATAATTCAGACGATATTTAAATAATTTAAAATAAGAAATGATTAAATGAGATGGCTAAAGGAATGACGTCATAATGGTAGAAAAGTGTTATTTTTACTTATTTATTATGTAATAAATTGATAAATTTAATCCCCTGTTCTTAAAAGGCTTTGAAATAATGGCATTAAACTCTCGAAAAGGAGGGAAGGGGTGGATTTCAAACGTTTTAAAGACGACAGTATTTTTCACCGTGACAGGAAGCATATTTATACCAATTTATTTTAGAATGGGATCGATAGTTTAGGAGAAGATAAACTTCACTCGCTTTGAATTTGGCTAATCCTAGCTCATCAAGAAACCAATATGGATGACTCTATCTATTCCAGGTCCAACCGCTTCATAAATTCGAGAACAGACGGACAGATAACTTAGGTTATTATTATATAGGGGATAACTAGCAATATCATAGAAAATAAGGATTTTAATCTGAGTTTTAGGTTTGCAAATTGAGATTAGTCTGTTGATAGTTACTGTTATCTGTTTTGTACTCGGACTCTCTCTAATTAGACTGTATCCTATTTGGATCCACAAAGTCTGGTTTCTAGAAGTTAACACCATACTCGTTTTACACGTATCCAGCTATAAATACACCTAAAATTACGAACTTGAAAAATTGTAATGTAAAGCAAATATCATGAAGTCTTAAAGTTTCCTCTATATCGATATTTGATATAAAAATTTTCAGTTTTTAGATCTGTTTTTACAGGGTGTGATGCCAAAATCCAGACAAAAACTCAATTTGAAATTCAAGTTGTTTACCACTGATAGACCTCGCGATAGAGTTTAAATAGCTTGACGCAAGTATTGAACTTGAAATAGATTCAATGTTAAAATAAAGTGCGTAGTGTAACCAAACTTCCTTAATTATCGAAAGCGCTTGTGTTGGGCGGTCGGAAACAAAAATAGTTCTGTTCTTCGAGTACCCCAGATCGACTGTGATGATGTCATCGGAAAGAAAAAAGAATTCCTGAAAGAGTCGAAGAAGTCCGGCGCCCACTCACGCAAGTCTTTTTGTTGAAAAATAGTTGCCGTATGACGTTGACACGTTTCTGTCGACAGAATTTTACCTCCCAATAGCCCCGATTTTAATTTCGATTTGTATATTAGAAGCGTAGTGTAAAAGATCACAAATCAGTCGAGTTATTCAAACGTAATATCATTAAGACCTGTTGCTGAAGCGGCATTCACCGATATGGATTGTAACATAATAAAGCGCGCCTTCATACGTTTCGGTCCAAAAATGGAGGCGGTCATTCAATCAAACAGGAGATATATTGAGTAAATGTGCTCTTTATGGCCTTAAATAAGCAGTTAAAAAATTTGTAATCCTTTTCTTTTTACACTACAAAATATATGTGGAAAAAAATCTACACCATTATTTCTCCTAAATTACTTTTACAATTTGCATTTGATTCAGTTAGATTCGGACTACTGTGAGCTTGTTGAATTTTAATAGTACTCAATTATTATTGTGATTAGCATATAGCCCGTCATATGACGGAATCAGTAAAATTTTTAATTTTCCAGAATTGTAAAGTACTCTATGAGGCAGGTAAAAAAATGGTTTGTTTTTTGGCTGAGAATTATCGTTCTACAAAAATAATCGATTAAAGTTATCACATATGTACCTAATCTATTATTTAAGCCAAATATAAAAGAAAATTATTTACGTAATATCTAAGTTCAGTGATAAAACGTATGGAAATTATGCAGAAGATATTTAAATAATCTAAAACAAATGATTAAATGAGATGGTTAAAGGAATGACGTCATAATGCTAGAAAAAAGTGTTATTTTTACCTATTTATTATGTGATTAATTGATAAATTTAATAGCCTGCTCCTAAAATAGGACTTGATATAATGGCATTAAATGCTCGGAAAGGGGGACGAGGTGAATTTCGAAGGTTTTAAATATGATAGTGTTTTTCGCTGTGATACGACGCTTATTCATACCAATTTATTTTAGAATCGGATCTATAGTTTAGGAAAAAATAAACTTTACTCGCTTTGAATTTTGCTAACCCTAAGTCATCAAATATCCAATATGGATGCTCTATCCATACCACGTCCAACCGCTTCATAAATTCGAGGACAGATAGACAGATAACTTAGGCTATTATTACGAGAAGAAAGTTTAAGTCATAAAAAATTGAAAATATAATAAACATTTATTTTAAAAATAATAAAACAATTTTGGAAATAATAAAACAACTTTAGGAATAAAAAGTTAAAAGAAAAACCATAAAATATTAAATTAATTAGACATTTAAAAAAAATTGGTTGAGTCGGGGACAGAATCATCAACCCGAGAAGTACGCTGATCAAATGAACGACCCTCTACCGAACGTGCTAGGCCTACACGCGATGAAGAAACTAATTAGAGTATATGAGGGTCGAGTAAACACAGTCCAGTTTAAATATTACGCCCCGCCCTCGCTGCTCCCTCTTATTCTATACTAAATTCATATCAAGAATGAATTTAGTATAGAATAAGAGGGAGAATAAGACTTGAAATAATAGCATTAAAAGCTCAAAAAGGGGGGATGGGGTGGATTTTGAACTCGCTTTAATTTTGTTAACCCTAACTCATAAAAAATCCAATATGGATGTCATTGCTGTATCCATTCCAGGTACAACCGCTTCATAAATTTGCGGACAGACAACTTGGTCTATTATTATGTAGGGGATTGTTTCCAATGCAGGGCTACAACATCGCTTGCTTCTAAAACATTAGCATTTATCAAGCCAAAGATATTTGTCGTTAATTTTAGTATGGGAGAATTATATAGACGTCTAACATTACTCCCTAGGTCAACACAAACAAAAATAGCGAGTCCAAGTAATTTAGAAGCAGGTACCAAGCAGAACACCCTCCAGCATGGCCTGCCATCTCCAAAGCGATCGTATGGGAAATTAGAATACATTGCAACCGTGAACCTATTTTATATAATCCAGCTGCTATTGATGTACTTGGTGGATCTTTGGCCGGTTCGAGCCTCGAATTCGCAACTCTCCGGTTGTGAAATCGATGCCTTTGCCAACAGAATTACTGCTGCTCTTAATAACACTAAAAGAAGAATTCATGCTGAACTGTGTCACTTGTTTGCTGAGTCCTTTTGTTTTTCCTTTTAGATTTTAATTTTTTCGATGGCATTTTTATGACAAGCACTCTTACAGCATACTACAGTCAATGACTTCAGATGTAGAGGACGTCAGCGAATTAAGTAGACAAAATGTTTTTGCTAATGTTCGCATCGCTGGATGGACGGTTTGCCACTTTGGGCCTCTTACAGAACTCGTTGAAGTATTCGTGAATGGCGAATTGAGAATCAGAGTTACTAAAGACCTAAAGCACGAGGCTCTCCACTATGCAGTAAGACATGATGACTTGCCTCTAGGATTAGATGTCTGTTCCTCTACATTCACTGCATCCCATGATTGCATCATAAATATCGAGGTACCAGGAAGTGAGAGAAAAGAATTCATAGAAGTTACCAAGGGGGATTTGTTGTTGTTCAGATCAGCAAATGTTATACAAGATTAAATGCAATATGAATGTTTTGCGACTTTGGACCTCTTACAGAGCTCGTTGAAATATTCTTGAATGGGGAATTAAGAACCGGAGTAACCAAAGACCTAAAGTACGAACCTCTCCACTACGCTGTAACACATGTTGACTTAACTCTAGGATTAGATGTTTGTTCTTCTACATCCACTGCATCCCAGATTGCATCATAAATATCAAGGTACCAGAAAGATTCCACAGAACTTAACAGGAACGTTTTACTGTCGTTCAATTCATCAAATATTTTTCAAAAACAAATAGCATATTAATATGTAGCATTCTAATTATATTTTCTCACGTCGTTATTCACAATAACATTAATTGAGGATAAGTAGATAATCAAGAAAAGAATTTCTGATTTTTTCTTCTTCACTTCTGTAAGGCTAATTAAATCACCACTGCCAAAATGTTGAATGTCATAAGTTTCAGAAAAGATACACTTTATCATTATAAAATAATATACTTTATGTAACCGCTTCGATTCTAGCATTTGGTCTGTGCATTTAAGATTTTTAAATAATAGGTCATTTATTTCAAAATTAATTTAATTTTTAGAATATATTACATCAGAAATAAGGAAAACTCGAAAACAAATAATTCATTTTCATAGTATGAATAACACATTTTATTTAAATTTAATATTCTTCATAAACTTACGAAATATTAAACCAAATAAAAAGCCATTTGGTGATATTTGGCACCAAAAACCATAACACTCTACTAACATAAAAGTATCTACATTTTTTGAGATATTATTTAAAAAAAGAACCAAGGTACTTATCATAAAAACAATCAAGTGCCAAATAAAATGTTAAATATTTTAATTTTTGCATAGATCGTTTCGTTACCAATGACGGCGAAATACATTTCAACGACTAACAAATGGCGAAATGAAATTTAAAGTAAGAAACACGCAAAATAATAATTGGAAAAAAATAAACAGCTAAACCGTTCCTGATATAAAAACGTCCAAACGTATATGCTTTTAAAGCATATTTTACACACTATCGCTTGATATAAGTTATTTAAATTTTAAACAATTTTAAAGTATTTTAAAGCTTGTAACTAAAAAGAAAATATATCAAATGGCTCCAAAATATAATCGAAAAACCTCCCCCCCCCAAAAAAAATAAATAAATAAATAAATAATTTATTTTCCTATATTAAACCTGCATATGAGCCGCGGTAGTTCAGACGGCAAAGGCAACGCTCTCGTAACTGGAGGGTTGCGGGTTCGGAGTCCGAGCTTGCCAAAGATCCGCCGTGTTCGTTAAAAGTGACTGGGCACGTAAAATATGTTCGTGGTCACAATGTCCTCCAAGTTCTCAATCAATACCTCTTGTGAGTGCTGGCCAAGCATATTGGTCTTCTGCTTGGTCCCTGATTCAAAATTACAAGGACCACTTGAGCAAGAAATCTTACTGTCACCCTTGGGGTGCTCGTTAAAAACGAAAGGAGTACCCCTTTGCCTTAAAATCTTGCTTGGTTTGACCAACTGGTACAAGACAACAAAAACAAAAAACCTTCACATGATTAACAAGGCATGCGAAACTATGCACTATGAAAAATATCTTCCTGATCAGTTCAACCATTTAGAAATGCTTAGAAAACATACACATAATCCTCCCCAATATCTTCATAAAGCATCACTGTCCAACTAGCGAACAGTGAAAAAAATAGACGAATTTTTGTTTTAGAAAATGTATTTTCTTATAATTTAAATTATACCTTTACCAAATACAATAAATTCCCTCATGAATGCATTCTACGAGTATTTAGTTGGATCTCATCTCTAACGGTAGTAATTAATTTAAATACAAATATTAAAAAAAAACCATAAAACATTTCAAATTTAAAAATTCTGTAATTTGTATTTTAAGCATAGGAAAAGGCTTTATGCTATGTGGATCAACAAAATTATCTAAAATTGTCCAATATATCAAATTGTGTCTATGTCAAAATTTTCTTATTAAACAAAGTTTCAACAATATTTGTAAATTTACAATGTTGGCAGCTAAATGCAATGTAGTTCCATCTCCTTGTAGTTCCTAAGGTAAAGTGTTTGACTGAAAGTGGACTACAGTTTCGGCATGCAATCTTTTGCTTCCCATCTCTGGTTTTCCCAATGTAAAATCTTTGGATTTTAGTGTCCTGCAATGGAACACGGTTTGACCCAGGCTAAACTTTCGCCGCTGCAGACTATATGGAAGTGATAAGGCAGTTCCGGGGTCCGGCAGCCATGTTTTTGGCCGCCATGCTCTAGTTTTGTACAAGTGATCGCCAAATTGTCGCCAAGTGATGTTTACAATTTGGGTTTCGTTTTGTATCAAGTTTATACCCAATTTCAAACATATTTTGAACAAAAAAAGTTTTGAAATTTTGTTAAGAGGAATACAAATTTTTTAAAAAATAAAACAATAAAAAATAGAACAAGGTTTGCCAGAAAACTGGGTTCTAGAATTTGGCTCGCGCCAACAATTGGCTTGTCCACTGACCTTGGCGGCCCCCCTGAACTGGGATTTAGCCATAGTACTAAACGGGACACCTCTTTCCTTACCGCTAAATTATGTATTAAACAAAATATGAAGTCAGCATACCAGGATGAACTCTTTTCAAAAACTTCTTTTCGTCTATTTACCTAGATAATTGCCTTGCTGCCTATTTATATCGACTTTGCATTCCTCCAAGGCTACCTGCCTCCTGTGTAATAATAAAAACGAATCAATGGGCAAATACATCCTGCTTAAGTCTGAAGTCATCAAGGTATTGGGAAACTAGAGGACTTCTGGGGCGATAACCTTCGGTTATTTGAACTGTTTCAATTCTACTTTTTTACTATTTATGATATTATTGTTGATGTCGTTCATTTTTTTTTATTTTTATTCTTGTTAATTTCCCTAGCCAGTGGAAATAAATAAAACACTTTTTCAGCTTTACCCATCAACAATAGGCTTCCAACAATAAGAAGTTTATCAATTCCCCTTTTTAATCCATAAGATTGCAACTGAACTCTTTCTTTTAAGTAAACAGTCTGGAACATGAATATCAGTAAATAAAACATGGATCATTATAAAACATTACGCGTGCCACGAACTGCATCATCTAGCGAGATAGAAAAGGCGGCTGACAGGATGATGCGTATATGGGATCCTGAAGAATTCTCTGAATATAAATACATAGCTGAAAAAGTCTTAGCGGATATTCTGAAAGCGAGAGCCGTTCTTCTCGATACTGCTACGAGGAAGGAGTACGATGATAGCCTAAGACATAAATTACTGGATAGTAAACAAGTCAGTATTCATGAGGAATCTGAAAATTTTGTGACTTACTTTCGTCCTTGGGTACCATATGTTGATTCAGATCGTATAACCAAGTCGGACGATAGCTTGAAAAATTGTAACCAGGATGCATTTGATGATTCGCACTCAGATGAAGAATTCAGAATCAATGGTCAAAATTCGGAATCTTTGGAAAAGGTGCATTTTTTTAAGAAAGCTGACTGCTGCATCAAGAATAGAAATGAAAGTGAGATATCGGGAGAGAAACAGAACAACGTGAGCAATAATTTAAATGATACTTTCTTCAACAATGTAACATCTAAAGAAATATATAGTTGGAATAATTTACCAGAAATAAATTATGAATGTATAAAATCTCGATCTCGAACTCCTCAAGCTATAATGGAACATTTACACAACTGCGTTAGCAAGGAGAGTGTGATTTCGTGGTTACCAGTTTATGACATTAAAGACATCGTTGTTATGGAAGCTCAAAAAAAGAGCGAAAAGAGCGGTAAAAACTTAAAGATAGAGAGTATAAATAGTGCAGATAGAACTTGGAGTAATTCCTTGACTAAATACTCTAAATTGGAAAAGACAGGTTTCATTTCATCAGTCGACAGTAATATGCAGGAAACGAGTTCAAATGAGATTCCTACAATTTTACATCGTTCAGTTTCAGAAAATTCCATTTTCGAGAAAGAATGTCAGATGGACGCATCAAAAACAAGTACGATACGAAATAAGATCTCAGACAACTTCTTTTTTCAGAACTTTCTTTGTATTAAAAGAAGAAAGAGCACACCCTTGAACTACGGTAAAAAGGATGCAGAAGACATTTGTTCCGTCCCCAACATTTCGATCTCTGAAAGCGCGATTTTAATCAAGAGGAAGAACTTACAGCGAGCTGGTAATAGCTCAGAACAAAACAAGCTTCATCCAAATAATTTACATTGGAATTCTGACAATAAAGAGGTGATAAAATCCGTACATGAAGATTTGGAACAAATCACTCTTCTTTCAAAAAACTCACCATCTTGCTTATTCATGGCTAGAAAAAGTAATGATACAAAACTAATAAACCATGGTTCAGAAAAAATACAAATCTTATCAAATTTTTCGTCTTCTAATAGCCGTCAGTTAAACCAAAATAATGCTTATTATAACAGTTTAGGGGAAGCAAGTGGTATAAAAAACCATTTATTGCTTGATAGTTCTTTTCACAACAGAAATGAAACGATAGATATAATTAATGAAGACATAGAACAGGTTGTTAGTCATCGTACTTTACTAGATAGCTCTACTCCAGTTGGGAAAAAGAGCATTAATACTTCTCAAGAAAATACTGGAAACATTGATGAGTTTAGAGATCATGCAGTATCTTACAGCTTGGTGCAGAATCAAAATAAAATTATACAGGAAGTTAGTAAAAATTCAAACCAGATCGACTGCAATCTGAATCGTTCCTTGTCTGACAATTGCATTATCTGCAAAAGTATAGAAATAAAACAAAATATAAATGATTCATATGAAACGAGTCGTATTTTAAGTTCCTTTGATACTGGCAAAAGTAATAAATTATCTTCTAGTAAGGAATCGGAGAACAAAGTTTCAGAAATACAGATTGTCAATGAGATAGAAAGCTCTATCTCAAAGCAATCCTTTTTAGATAATTCAAATGCAGTTAAATGTGACAATAAGTTAACACTTGAAAAAGACAGCTCAGAGACGGAATCTAAACAACTATTTTCAAATTGCTCATTTTCTAATGATTATATTTCTAATAAAATACATAATGAAAACAGTTTGGAAGAGATAAATTCAAATTCAGATAAAACCTCTAGAAATTTAAATATTCCATCTCCAAGACAACAAATCATTACCTTTAAAACACCAAAGGCACAGAGCTATGAGCAATGCTTCACTTCATTGCATGATTTATATGAAGATAAGAATTTAGAGAATTCTCAAAACTCTTTCAGAGAAATCAGGAATGATCAAATTAATAACCTGAATACAGATTCATTTGTTACAGGTAATCCTTCCCAAACATTATCGTGTAAAGCAGAATCTCGAATAAGAAATATATCTGTTGAAACAGAAAAAAGCAATGAAATAAAAATATATTTAATCAACAGTAATGAACGGTATGAGGAAAATGACTCCTCACATTCTCAAACTTTAAATTCAAATAATATGAATACCATAACAAGCAATCTTAATCAACTGAAGTCTTCTCCTGCTGACCTTGAAGAGGCTTCTACAGGTCCCACATTGGAACTGGAGCTATTTTATAGCGAGGATAGAAGTAGTCATTCGAAAACAAAAGACGGTAATCAGAATTCTCAGAACGTTATTTGTTTCAAAAGTCATGAACTGAAAGACAATCATATTTTGCAAGACGTTACTTCAGTTAATGCCCGCAATACAAAGGTATTGTCACTAAAACAAGGTCCCACGATGACATGCACAACCTTTTTAAAGATGCATACCAACACCAAGATTGATACTGCTACGCTAAAAGCCTCCTCCAAGACTTCTTATGAAGAAGATTGCCAGTGGACTATACTAACTTCGAAAATGAAAATGAGAGGCCTAAAGATGGTCACCATTTATAAATTTAATGATGATGGCGATGATTTGGAAGTATACCTCGAAAATCATTTAGCATGTAAATTAGTGAATGGAAACCCTGAGGACACTGGAGATCTTTTCTTGGAAAACAAAAAGGATATTGATGTTCCTTGTGCATTTAGGGTTGTTATTAAGGCAAACAGCTGCATTTTTAATGTAACAAGATTACGCGAGGGGACCACGGAAAAGATAGAAGTTTTGAAGAATGATGTCTTACTCTATGCCTTAGAAAGTCAAGTCAGTGATAATATAGATTCTCCTATAAAATGTTCGACATCTCTCTGCAGCTAAAATTGCATAAATAACTGTTAATCCCATAACTTATTGTTCTCTTTTACTAGAAACATAGAAAAAATAATAAATTTTTTGCTTCAGGTGAATAAATATCATATTTATTAAAATAAGAAAACGGGAATTTCTTTCAGATCTTACAAAAAAAAATCTTTCACACTATTAATTTTGTAGCTTGTGCTGTACTAAACTGTTCAGAAGTCTTTCTGTCTGTTAAAAACAGTTTAAATCATGATGTAATAAAAATTCTTAAATTGTATTCAGAGTAGAAGTACAATGTATGTTTTTGGATTCTATTTCCATTCATATTTCTTTTCAAACGATAAACTGCACACTGCCTTGAAAATCTTTGCTTCTTATCTGCAACAGAAAAGATTTCTAAAAAATATAGTATGAATGTTGATATCTTTTACAGACAATGTCGGTTCAAACATAGGTAAATCTTACCACTATGAGGGAAATAAAGTTATGAAGAAAGTTTAGTAAAGTAAAGAAATAGCGGGAATAAATTGTTATTCCTCTTTATGAGATGATTCATTACCATTTGTGATTCAGTAATTACTGTCACTTTTTACTATTATGTAAACTACAGCAAATTGGCTTTGGGTGCATCTTACCACAATAATCACATTTTTTTTACTATAAAATTCATTTAATTGAAAATATAACAATCAAAGTGCAGTAATTCTTCTCTTTTTATCAATAGTTACAGAATCACACGATTTTGATTCGAGATTTCCTTTACAGAATGTGCAACCCATAAGTTCTTGACCGCCATGTGAAAATGATACTTCCTTTTTCCTCTGCGACCTTAACCCTTCGGAAGTGGGAAACTGTGTTTTCCCCTTGAGTCTAGAAAATTTATGATTTCCTTACTAAATTCATTCATTCTCTACTATTTATTTGTTCACGCATAAATTTAAGGAGCTATTTTAAGTCTCAATTACCACCTGTATTTTTTCTGCTAAAATCTAAAGTTAGTTCTGATGGTAATACTTTCAGAATAATAGGTGTTTAAAGACTGCCGTAACTTATTTCAATTTCTGCATGATTATACAGCTTTCTTTATCCAATTATATCCGAATTATTTCTTTTGTAATATTTAATAATCACTCTAAATGGTCATTTATGAGTATATTTTTCAGACTGAATCGGTCTTTTAGCAAATCAAATGAGGCTTTATAATTGCCGTCAGTTAAAGAAAAACAGGAAATAGCTTTAGAATTATTCCTTCAACAGAATTTTTAAGGTATATTAATTTTTCAATGTTTAAAAGTATCAGGATTTTACCTCTACTACTTTCCAAAAACATGGAAAATTTTTATTTCTTTCCCTATTTCAAAACCTAAGGATAAATCTTCTCCAAATACTTATCGTCCCATCAGCCTGCTCAATACAATTAGCAAATTAACCAGGAAATTTATTGGTGATGAAATTAACAGTCATTTAAATAACATTAACATTATCATTCCCAATCAGTTAGGCTTTTGTAAAAATGTCTCTTATTGAGTCTTCAATATTACAACACTCCTCACTTAAGTTGGATTAAATATTTTTTTCCAATGCAGCCATTTACTTGGATTGTCCTCGTACTTTTGAGAAAAACTAGACCGATGCCCTTATTCGCAATTATGCCCTTATTTGCATTTTGGCAAAGGCCTGAAGCAACACCCATGACTTCAATGCAAGAACTTATTCGAAGCAACCAACTGTATACGAGAGACTCCAGCTTGCCTGATGGTTCGAAGCAAGTGGGTATATACACAGGTTCAGTTTGGTTTGGTTTGGAGTACTTCGGTCTACCTTTGCAACACGAGAGCTAAGGAGACAGGGTCCTACTGCTTAAAAGCGATTACGAAAAGCTACGGACATACATGCCACAGTGGGATTCGAACGTATGAATGCCGGTACCGAAACTTAGCGATCTAACCATTTGGCCATCGTTCGGCACACAGGTTAGGAACTAATCAAGGTACACAAGTTAAGGACTAACCAAGTCCAGAAGAACAAATATTTACATAATCATAATTAAACAATTAAGTTTACATACATCTACATATAAATTATATTTATAATTAAATTTTCATATATTTGCCTATAGATTAGAGCAAAAAAGGCCAACTTTCTTAGAATCGCAAATTGCCATATGACAGACTGTCGCTTAAACCCATTAAGCAACTTTTTCGTTGCATTATTTTACACATAAATGCAATTTTCAAACAGTTTGGTCAATAAAAACGTAGACATTTCAGGGACTCATTTTTTTTATTTTTAAGAACTGCTATTGTTAAAATTATTAAAAGATTGTTAAAATCATCTTTTAATGACGATGAGAGGATTTATCTGACATACGCTACTTTATTATACCATGTAATAACAAGAAAGGCATTTGTACTTAAAAAATTTTTGGAAGGAAAAAAACCTAATAAGCTGAATAACTCAATAAATCCAAAACCAAACTTACCGGAAACTGAATTTTTGTTCCAAACGGGAGGAACATATTTCAAAATAATATATTGGGAATTAATGTTCATAGAATGGTCGATCATAATATTTTCACGTAAGTTTTCAAGAATCCATTGGTGATTAAGTTAACAGTCATTTAGATAACATTTACCAATCCTGACTCTATACTCTAAGGTAAGCAAGAAACAAATTTCCATAAAGACCAAGTATTTTTTTTCTTTTCCTACTATTAATTCACACTCTCCTTATATATTTATATAGCTTGTTCTAATTTTCAATCGTTAATAAAATACTTTTTTTCAACCATTCAAATTCAAATAGATTTTTTAAACTTGTAGTCGATGACACTTGCTGTTAATACATTTTTTTAAATATTAATTCATTAGTTAAATTTAATTCATTTCCATGAGTCACTGTGAACTTTGGCAATAATGGTGTTCACAGAATCGAGCCAATATCAGTGCAATTCCGCGCCAAACGCAGCTACAGTACTGCTGAACGAAGAATGCTACCATTAATACTATCATAGGAATCAACAGTACATAAGATTTAAGATGCACTGTAGATTATGCAATAATATATCTAAGACGGAAACTCTTCACAGCAGGTCAAGCACATGTCGCCTTGAGTCGTGTGAAATCATTAGACGGACCAGTAATTGAAGAACTGGACTGCTCGAAACTCACTGGAAAGTTTCCTTGTAATATTGAAGTATAACATGAGATGGATAGGAGAAATTATAGACAAACATCAGCCTCATAAATTAGAAACAAAGAAAATAGAAAGTGAATAAATAGTAACAAACAGAAATAATAGCCTAACATCATATATAAAAAGGAAAATGGAAAATAGCAAGGAAATTCGCTTTCTATTTTGCCACTTAATATTACGATTCTGTAATATTTATGTACATATTTATGATTATTGTAAATATTTAATAAAAAGTAACTAAGATAAAATTAATTTTTCTTTGTTGATCGAAGTAGGAATTACTTTAAATTTTTTTTATATTACTTGTTTCCTATATGGCTAGCGGTACAGACTATCTTTATGCCAAACACGGCTGTGAAGCTGTTATTCATTTAGCACCATTCGGGGGAACCCGTGTAACTTGAGGAATTCTATGAACACTATTAGCATTGCTCCTTTTGTATCGTCGTAATTTAGAAACAGGATTCAAGAAGAACTCCCCTTCACCCCCTCTGCTTGGTCCACCACCTCCAGAGGTACCGTTTGAACTTGGAGTAAATTGCGACCACGAGTCTATTATACATCGATCAGCCTCTCTTAACCCATTAACGCCCAGCGTTCTTATTTGAGGACAATGAAGAAATAGTTTGTAGAATTTTTATGTTTTCTTGTAAAGATTCTTTCTTTTTAATGAAAATAGATATTAATCCTCTAAGCGGTTCGCACATACATTTCCGCCAAATCGATTGTCACGTACAATTTTCAACCTCCAAAAACGTTCCGAAAATGGATGTATTGTACATTTCTGCCAATGTTTTCCCTATGGAATTTTGAGGTAGGAGGGTCAAGTCGATTGTTTAGGAACTGCACCCCTCTTTGACTGACATTTATTGAGGGATGCACTCCTACTCCCTGAGGCACATAGACGCTGATAGCTTTTCATGGCTTTGTAAATCTCTATTTCGAAGTATTTCGTTTGCGGTAACAGGTGTATCTCTAATTGCACCACTTAAATAGCTTAGATGACTTTCGTAAAAAAAATATAGATCATTCTCTTAAAGAATATTTTTATTTGTACTTTTAGAATCCATTATTTCTTATGGGATGATCTTCGAGACTTGACGAGCTTTATGTGTATTAAAAATTAACAATCTATAATGTCTATTTATATATCTATTTATAACCGGAAGTAAAGGGACAATAACGAGGGTGGGTTTCCCGTATTCCAATCTAGTCGACAAAGGGTGAAGTAAAAAATCATAGAACACTTTGGTCACCGACACAATAAAACTTTAGCGTACTTTTTGGAGACTTTTTTTCCTCGGTGTGTTCCACTCGGAGGGTTAATCTTATGAATAATCTTTTAAGTTTTCAACTATGATATCTATAATTTTGTCATTTCGATCGACATTCGATTTTATGATTTTCAAGATTAGTATAGGAATTTATTGTTTCTGAACTTACACCACCCCAAATCATGGCTAATAGTCATATCTGTAATAAATTATCCCTTTACAGTACTTTGCTCATATATGATAACATATAAATCTCTTATCGCGAAGTTTTCCATATTTTTAATGACATTTTATGATGTTTTAAAATGACACCTCCTCACTAATGATTACTTGATGTCATATTTAAAGTTGTTTAAATTTTATATTTTGTTTTACTTCCAGCTGTCTATAATAGCTTTTATGTTAGATATTTACTAATATATAGTCATCAGAAATATCCGGGCTTTAATGGGTTAATCTTCACAATGGATATTTAGCCATCTCAATCTCCGAACTCACAATACTCCGAAACCTCTAAAATAATTATAAAGGAATCAGTGTTCCGTTCCATAAAAAAATACAAAACCACATTGCAAACTAATGAAAAGAAAGAATTCTCTAAGAGAGCCGTGGCAGCTTAGTTAGTAAAGGCAGCAACCTCATAACCGATGGTTGATGGATCGAGACTCGAGCCAATCACAGATCCCCCTGTGTTAATAGTAATAATTAATAGTGACTGTGGCACATGTTTACTCTCAAACAATCTTATTTTATCATCAGTTAAATTTAGCTGTGATCATTAGAAGTGACTTTCCTCTGACTGAACACGTCAGATCACTAAGCTAGGGAAAAAAAACCTCATAAAATTTAACATCAGTCGAAAATCGTTGACGCCCAAAAGACATTAGATATAAAAAGGCATCAGGGAAAATGTATCTGTCATACAAAGAACTAGAATATAATAAGCAGTCCACGTTCGATTGGTGTTCCAAAGCTGTAAATATGGAAGAAAGGTGAATAGCAAGATTTGATTTTCTATTTTATTTAATTTCATTGACCGCAAACGTCGTATACCTTAAGCACATTAAGAACAAAAGAAATAATATATAAATATTTTATTATAAAGATTTATCTTTCATGCGTTTATATATATATATATATATATATATATATATATATATATATATATATATATATATATATATATATATATATATATATATATATATATATGTATGTATATATATATATATATCCTTCAAAGTCTTGTTATATGTATTTTTACATTTCGCAGAGTAAACTTTTAAGAGAACTAAATTTCTTTTCGTACTTAGTATGCTTACACAAAAACCATGTTTTTTTATCTGATCTTAATTTGTGAAAATCATTGCATCCGAACTTATAATTCATCAAAATTTCCTTTCATAATTTTTAAACATATTTATAACTGTAATATTTAAATTTTTATTTATTTTGCATATGTACTTCTTGATATTAACTAAAATCTTTTGTCAGATGATTAATATTATTTTTTGTAGATGATAATGGTTTATTTGGTAAATGATGATGATTAATTTGGGAATTAATAATACTATTTTTGGTAGATGATGAAGTCCTGATATCAGTCCTTTAGCAGTTCATATCTGCTACACTTTCTTTCAAATTTGTGTTCCCTCTACTAAACAAGTTGTATGAATTCCTCTTGTCTTTTATTTATTTTTTTAAATTTTTGTGGTTTAAGTTTAAACAATTTAGTAAAAAATGTGAAAACTTTTAGTTGGAAATATTCCTCAAAATCAGTCACTGAAATTAAAATATATTTGATAAGTTATAATAATATGTATATCTCGTAATATGTAATATATTTCGGGGTATATATTACACTTTCAAACTTTATTCAAAACTTTATCCAAATTGAAAATAAAGCATCAAGGATAAAATTTGAAAAAAGAATTTAAGAGGTGGTTTCTGATTGTGCTTTCTTTTATGTTTGATTCTTTTTTATACCGGTATTATAAAATTGAATATGGAATGTTTTCGATACATGAATTTGTCTTCTACATAGCTAAAAGATATTATCAACTTTCTATCATTTTCTTAAGCATTCTTGTCTGTTACATTTATTTGTTGCATTATTTTATACTGGGCATATCATTTTAAATGAAAAAAAATAATTAAATCTTTACCTAATTTCCTTAACATTTTTTAAAAATTGGTAGACCTAGAATATATTTTGTTTTCCTTTATATTTTACAATGTTCTTTGACATACAAATTTAATAGATTTTTATATGCTCAAACATATAGTTTGAGGAAATTTTGCTATTGGGATGTTTAGAAAATGTATATGATTATTTTAACACACTCAAACAGACAGTTTGGGGAAATTTTATTGTTAGGATGTTTAAGAAATATATCTGATATAATTTAAGACTTTCAAAAGGATAGTTTGGGGAAATTTTACTGTTAGGATGTTTAGGAAATATATTTGATATAATTTAACACGTTCCAAAGGACAGTTTGGAAAAATTTTACTATTTAAGTATCTTGAAAAATATATTTTTGCAGATTTTAACACACTCAAACAGATTGTTTGGGAAAATTTTATTGTTAGGACGTTTAGCAAATGTATTTGATATAATTTATCACTTTCAAAAGGATAGTTTGGGGAAATTTTATTGTTAGTATGTTTAGAAAATGTATTTGATATAATTTAACAAGCTCACATGGATAGTCTAAGGAAATATTATTTTAGTATTCTAAATATATATATATATATATATATATATATATATATATATATATATATATATTTGCAGATTTTAATACACTCAAACAGATAGTTTAGGGAAATTTAATTGTTAGGATGTTTAGGAATTGTATTTGATATAATTCAAACGGATAATTTGGGAAAATTTTACTATTGAATCGGTTTGAAAAAGTGTTTGACAGATTTTAACAAGCTCACACATATATTTTAGGAAAATTTTAGTCTTTGAACATTTTAAAAATATATAAGTACGGGTTTGGTTCAAACATTTAACAACATGTATTAAAATTTTTAATCTTGCAATAATCTTTTATTTAACTTTGATCAAATAAGCATCTTTTATTTCAACATAGTAAAATAACAAACGTTTTAATTTCCCACTTATTGTCATTATTGATATTGTTACAATAATAATATTACAGTGAAAGGATGTACTTGTGATAAATTGAAGTAACTAATCTAGATCTTTCTTTTAATGCTACTCTATGGATACTCTAGGAATGTGCATGTGTATATTTTCTTGTCTAACTAAAGAAATAAGAAACTTGTATAATGCATCCTTTTCGTATTACTGTTTAAAAATTGGTACATAAAACTGAAATTTTGAGCTTCAGTATAATAATCTAGTAATCTAGTTATAGTGTTTAATTGAAAGAATTTCTTTATCACTTCTTCAAAATTTTGCTGAATTTTATAACAATGTACAAAAAATTTTGTTTTTCAGGAACATATAATTAACGTATTCAGGTGCTTATAAAAGCCCAATTTGAAGCAAAATATAAATGATAAAAGCTCTAAAACTCAGTCTGTTTTGTAATTAAAATACATAGATTGCAAAAAATATTTATTATATTAAAAAAATATTTGTTAAAAGTCGTTTCCTCGCCCTAGCAGTGCTTGTCAAATCGAAATATATAATCTTTAGTCTTTAATCGAAAATCCCACGGCTCATGAGTTTGGCTCGTCCAAGTGGCATTAAAAAGAACGCAATCAACAAGAAATTTTTATTATATCTTTTTTAGAAGAATAGTGTATTGCATTTTCCAGTATTACTTATCTTATGCTTACTTAATTTCTTTTGATACTATTTAGATATCCTTTAATGATTTGATGTTTTAAAGCATAAAAATTCCCCCAAATATTATAGAATGATTTATGCAAGAATTTGATTTTCTCTAAAAGCTCTCTCATTAGTAATAAATAAAAGGCAGATTTCTACGCCGAACTTACCAATAAATCTTATAATTCCAGTAGATATTCCAGTAGAATATTTATGTTAGTCTTTATATTCCTCTTAAAGAGTTGTTTTTTATAAAGTTTTATGAGTATTATAGCAAGGTTGTCAACATTCCAAGTACACTTTTGTCTAGTCACTTCATACACAATTTAAGCCCTTATCCGGTAAGCATTCGGAATACTGTACTTCAAATATTTTTCCTGCGTTTTTCCAAGATAAAAATTGAACTTCTGACGTGTCAAGTTTTCGTTCAAGTTCTTTTCTTGGATTACATTTTAAGGCATCAAAAGAGTCTAGTCACTTCATACTCAATTTGAGCACTTAACCGGTAAGCATTCGGAATACTTTACTTCAAGCATTTTTCCTGTGTTTTTCCAAGATAAAAATTGAACTTCTGACGTGTCAAGTTTTCGTTCAAGTTCTTTTTTTGATTACGACTCTCATTAACTCCGGCATCAAGAGGCCCGCGAGAGTCTAGTCACTTCATACTCAATTTGAGCACTTAACCGGTAAGCATTCGGAATACTTTACTTCAAGCATTTTTCCTGTGTTTTTCCAAGATAAAAATTGAACTTCTGACGTGTCAAGTTTTCGTTCAAGTTCTTTTCTTGGATTACGCCACTCTCAATAACTCCGGTGTCAAGAGGCCCGCGAGAGTCTAGTCACTTCATACACAATTTGAGCACTTAACTGGTAAGCATTAGAATATTTTACTTCAAACATTTTTCCTGCGTTTTTCCAAGATAAAATTGAATTCTGACGTGTCAAGTTTTCGTTCAAGTTCTTTTCTTGGATTACGCCACTCTCATTAACTCCGGCATAAGAGGCCCGCGAAGTCTAGTCACTTCATACACAATTTGAGCACTTAACTGGTAAGCATTAGGAATATTTTACTTCAAACATTTTTCCTGCGTTTTTCCAAGATAAAATTGAACTTCTGACGTGTCAAGTTTTCGTTCAAGTTCTTTTTGATTACGCCACTCTCAT
This sequence comes from Pardosa pseudoannulata, assembly GCA_032207245.1. NCBI lineage: Eukaryota > Metazoa > Arthropoda > Arachnida > Araneae > Lycosidae > Pardosa > Pardosa pseudoannulata. Next base: position 52,254,943 of record CM063508.1, read on the forward strand.
TAACTCCGGCATCAAGAGGCCCGCGAGATCTAGTCATTCATACACAATTTGAGCACTTAACTGGTAAGCATTAGGAATATTTTACTTCAAACATTTTTCCTGCTTTTTTCCAAGATAAAAATTGAACTTCTGACGTGTCAAGTTTTCGTTCAAGTTCTTTTCTTGGATTACGCCATTCTCATTAACTCCGGCATCAAGAGGCCCGCGAGAGTCTAGTCACTTCATACTCAATTTGAGCACTTAACCGGTAAGCATTCGGAATACTTTACTTCAAGCATTTTTCCTGCGTTTTTCCAAGATAAAAATTGAACTTCTGACGTGTCAAGTTTTCGTTCAAGTTCTTTTCTTGGATTACGCCACTCTCAATAACTCCGGCATCAAGAGGCCCGCGAGAGTCTAGTCACTTCATACACAATTTGAGCACTTAACTGTAAGCATTAGGAATATTTTACTTCAAACATTTTTCCTGCGTTTTTCCAAGATAAAAATTGAACTTCTGACGTGTCAAGTTTTCGTTCAAGTTTTTTTTTGATTACGCCACTCTCATTAACTCCGGCATCAAGAGGCCCGCGAGAGTCTAGTCACTTCATACACAATTTGAGCACTTAACTGGTAAGCATTAGGAATATTTTACTTCAAACATTTTTCCTGCTTTTTTCCAAGATAAAAATTGAACTTCTGACGTGTCAAGTTTTCGTTCAAGTTCTTTTCTTGGATTACGCCATTCTCATTAACTCCGGCATCAAGAGGCCCGCGAGAGTCTAGTCACTTCATACTCAATTTGAGCACTTAACCGGTAAGCATTCGGAATACTTTACTTCAAGCATTTTTCCTGTGTTTTTCCAAGATAAAAATTGAACTTCTGACGTGTCAAGTTTTCGTTCAAGTTCTTTTCTTGGATTACGCCACTCTCAATAACTCCGGTGTCAAGAGGCCCGCGAGAGTCTAGTCACTTCATACTCAATTTGAGCACTTAACCGGTAAGCATTCGGAATACTTTACTTCAAGCATTTTTCCTGTGTTTTTCCAAGATAAAAATTGAACTTCTGACGTGTCAAGTTTTCGTTCAAGTTCTTTTCTTGGATTGCGCCACTCTCACTAACTCCGGTGTCAAGAGGCCCGCGAGAGCATCCAGTAGTGTTCCAAATTCTTCTAACGGCCTCTACTATGCTGCCTTCGTTCGTCAGTGGCGGCTGTGGTGCGGCTTGAAAGGGCTGGCCGGGTGGAGTGGCCCAATACTTGCAATCTGCCCACCACCGCCGGGACAAGCCTGGAGGCCCTCAAGGCCACCATATGGATGGTGATAGATTGCTCTATAGGTTACGGATGGAATGGTCTTGTTACTTCATCTGTCGGAAATCTTACATTCGGGATCCCACTTGTAGAATTATTATTGTAGAATTATTGATGTTATTGAATATTACATTTCTCCTTTAAGCCGCAATAACCTTTCCCCGGTTCTTTGGTGGAACTATATGGCGGTAGACACAATTCAGTGTATTCATATGGTATGCTCTCGATTTTTAGAACAGAGGTGAATGCAAATTAACGAATAGAAAAGAGTCCTATTAACTGATTAGCTTAAAGGAATTTTATTTATTTTCTATTCCTTGCTGACTTTGTCAAAAAAAAATACACGTTCTCGACATGACACAAAGATTAGAAAAAGCAAAATGCCTAAAAAATACTTTTTAATGATGCGGGTGATCTCTACGCCAATTTCGGCCAAAATGATGCCCACTCAACACCGCGCATGGCAAGGTCAGTAGAAAATTCCCGCCAGCGGGAACCCAGACGATCGCCAAAACGTAGCGTGAGTAGGAATAACAACCTAGGGATCTTATGGCGCCAAGCAACGCTCAAGCTGGACAAATGGTAAAGACGGAGAGAGCAAAACGGCAACCCACGGATGGTCAGCGCGGGAAAATTCAAGGTGACTTGGACATGGACAAGCCCCATTCCATAACATAAGGGGTCAGGAAGCCTGCAATTCCTGCCATTTCCTTTTAAATAGAATGTGGCTATACCACAACACTATAACAGAACCATAAAGTTATGAAATGAGGGTTGGCATCTGAATTTTTCATGTTCTATTCTAGCCTCAAACCTGTTAGACTCCACTTCAAAAATTATGTTCCGGACAATTGCAATCCTGATCTGAACCCATTAATATTTGTTCATGGGATTGGAGACTCGAGTGAGGGTTGGAACAATGTTTTGGAAAAGATTGCGGAAGAAACTAAAAGAAAGGTAATCAGATATGGATATTAATAAAATCGGAAGTCTCAAATGCTTCTCATGCAAAGAATGATCTGAAATACCGTCATGTTTTCTTAATTTTGCAGAGTAAAAATGTGTATAACGGATGAAGTGTTAGGTTTTATCACACTTATCTCAAATATAGACTCGCGTAATTTTGGATTAGTTCTTAGACGACATTGACTTTCATTTAAAAGGTTTGTACCCACAATATGCAGAATGCATAGTAAAATCCTTGACCACTGTATTTTTTTCAACAAGTGTTGGTTGTAGACACATACTTCTAACCACAAAAAGTTTCACATAAGTTAAGCATTCATTTCATGGTATTTTTAAATTTAAAGATTTAATTTTACGAAATGTACAAAATTTAAATTTTTATACACTGTCCTGTTCCTTATGTTAAGTGAAAATTAAAACTCGTCCTAACAGATAACCATGACACAAAAAGTACTACTAGTCTGGGACAGAAATTGACCGAGAAATTTTAATTCAAAGTTTATGAAAATTTACAGATTTAAAGATTCTACTTATATGGGCTACAGTTCTAAGATCAATTACAATAATTCGGGGTTGAAACAAGTTCCAACGTCCCTTTTAGGGCGAAAGAAGATTTGATTAAGAGTTTGTTTTGCTGTTAAATGTGGTGTTTATCCATTTTACTATGAATACCATCCACCGCTTATAATCAGGGAATTCCCCCTCCATTGATACAACTTGATTTCAATTTCAAATAATGGTAGGAACAAATTATTTAAACTTTATATTTAAATTTCTCGGCAATTTTTTTGTCTCAGAGAATGGAACTTCGCCTGTCATGTAGGACAGTTTTTTTACTAAATATAAAGGATACAACCAAAAATCTTCATAAAAATTTATATATTTTAAATTTTTCAAAATTGAATTTTTTTCAATTTAAAAATTTTATAGGGTTCCAAAACTTTCACCAGTAAAAAAGGGTCTATGATATATCACTTTGATCTGTATATATTTCTTATCAGCCCATTTGCTTATATATATACGCAGTATAATATTTCATATTAAGATACGATTGGTATATATCGTTACCAGAGTTTGTATTCGACATTTATATTATATTATATAATATATATATATAATATATATATATTATTGTATGTAAAAAACCGAAGCGCTTCAAACCAAACCATATCTTCATAACCTCTAAAAGCTCTGTGAACTGTTTTAGAAGTTTACAGCTAGTGGTATTGTCTTCCACTCGGCTTGGAGTAGACATACAAGTTCCTTCACCGATTTTGGACGGGTAGTGCACCCCTTAATTCGGCGATCCAACTCGTCCCAGAGGTTCTCGCTAGGGTTCACGTCTGGTGTCTGAGCAGGCCAGTCCATTCGATGAACTCCATTGGCACCATACCAAGCCTTGGTTAACCTCGAAACATGACAACTGGCATTGTCGTCCTGAAAGTAACAGAGGTCCAACCCGTAAAACTGCCACAACGCATGAAGCACATTGTCATCCAAAATAGTGCAATAGACATCGGCATTGAGCTTACCATGAATGGGGGCCAAGGATCTCAGTCCATACTGGGAGAAACACCCCAGACCATAATTCCACCTCCGACCTTGACTGCTGGCACAATGTATTCTGGAAGGAGACGTTCTCCAGGCAGATGCCAAACCCAGACCCTGCCATCCGAACGGTAAAGGATGAACCTTAATTCGTCGCTCCAAAGAACCCGTTTCCACTGATCTACGGTCCAATTTTGATGTGCTTTGCATCACATTAACCGAGCAGCGCGGTTGGACTTAGTGATCAAAGGCTTATGGGCAGCAGCACAACCATGAAAACCAAGCAGATGTGCTTCCTTACGGATGGTATTCATTGAAACAATACTCTCGAATACCTGTTGAAACTCCTCTCGGATGAAGGCCATCAGTTGGGTGCAGTTCTTCCGAATTTCCCTGGACAACACTCGTAGATCTATATCTCCCAGTTTCATTGGTCTGCCGACTCGGGGCACATTCCGACACTCACCGCTTACCTCCCACTTCTTAATCACATAGGCCATTGTTGATTTTGGATCGCTAGATATGTCCCTTAAGGATCACATTTGTTACACCCAATAATTATACCTTTCACGAAATCAGAGAGCTCCGAACTGAGCGGCATCTTGCATGCGACTAATGCCGATGCTGTTTCCTACGCGATGTATACCGGCGGAGGCCGTGACGTACCTCAGGACCGCAGATATAGTCATTCGCATAGGTGTCCAAATACTTATTGGTAGACATTTATAAGTCTTAAATTTTGAAAAGAGATAGTGAGGCACAAGTTTGTGGGGATTTTGAAATTTAACGAGGTGGGCTTGCTTTAATTTTATATTGATGGATTTTTTTCACTTTTCTTTCATTCCAATTTTTTATTCACATGAAATTCACCCATCTCTTCCTCATTCAGTATGCTAATTTTTATTCTTCAATATTTTTTACTTAGGCATATTCAATCGATCTCCGAAACCACGGCAAAAGTGAATGGTGTGAAAGCTTTAGCAACGAATCTCTTTGCTTGGACATCGAAAATTTCATGATCCAGAATGGAATAAAGAAAACTATATTTGTGTCGCATTCCCTTGGCTCCAGAGTGTGCATGAGCATCTGTCTGAGAAAAGTATCTTAATCTCACCTTTATGAATTTCACAAAAAAGCCGATTGTTAGTTTCTCATGTTGCATATTCTAAATTAGTCATATATCTGGGGACTTATTCGATATTTTGTCTGTTCATAGATTGCTTGCATCTGAGAAAAATACCTTAATCTCAATTTTAATGAGTTTTAGAAAATAGCCCATTGTCAGTTTTTTATTTCTTTTAAAATAGTGATATCTATCTCTATTGGCATTCATACACCAATCCGGACCTATTTGGCTGAGGGGTCATCTCTATTCATATCCGGGAGTAGTTGACAAACCGCAAGTACTGGGAAGTTTTTACTAAATAGTAGATAATAATGTAAATAAAATATTCTTTTTAAAAATAATATAATAAAAATAACTTAGTGTTCTTTTATGGTTTAATACATGAAATAAAGTCTAACCATCTAAATTTTGGTCGTCCTCTCATTCGGATTCCCATTGGTTTGGCCGTAAAAACTTTTTTTGTGGATCTATTGTCATTAAGTCAAACTAGGTGTCCGGCCCATTTTATTCTTTGTAAGCTAATAAAATTAATTATATCTGGGTTTTTATATGTTCTGTATAATTCAGTATTTGTTCTTCTTCTCCATATACCATTTACATTAATTCCCCCAAAAATACTTCTCAATATTTTTCTCTCCAAAATTGCTAGGGTTTCCTTGTCTCTTTCTGTCAATGCCCAGGTTTCAGCTGAGTAAGTCAAAACAGGTCTTATTAGGCATTTATACAATATTATTTTAGTCAATCTTTTAATGAACTTAGACTTTAAATATTTCTTTAATCCAAAAAAACATCGATTAGCAGCAGTAATTTTGCTATGAATTTCAACAGATATATTATTTTGTGTATTAATTTCCGAACCTAGGTATAGAAACTGCTTTACAGTCTCAAATCTATAACTGCCTATTTCTAAGAAGGAGTGATTATATTCTTATTTTAAACAAGGAATATATTTGGTTTTAGTTTCATTAATGCTCAAATTCGTCTTTTTGGCCTCAGTTTCTAGAGAAATAAATACTTGTTTTAGTGCATCTAATGTCCGGGCTATAACATCAATATCATGTGCATATGCAAGCAATTGTACAGATTTGTTGAAAATGGTTCCTCTAGAATTTAAATTTGCATCTCTATTTTCTCCAGTGCAAGGTTAAAGAGAAGACAGGCCAGGGCATCCCCTTGTCTTAGACCATTCATGATAGTAATAGGTTCTGATAAGTTGTTTTGTACCTTAATTCTTACATTGGTCTGTGTTAAAGTCAAAGCTACCAGTAGCTCACAAGTTAGAGTATCATAATATTAAAACAGACAGTGAAGATGTTAAAAAATGGCTTGAAAACATGGATTATGACAGAAAATGGTATTTATTTGATTTTATTAATATTTATACATCTGTAGTGTATCAGCTACATAAGAAAGACATAAGATCCTTGAAAATTTCAAATTGGAAATCCAGAGCCAAAGATAGGACTGCCTGGTATGGAATTCTAGAGAAGGCTAAAGCCCATCCTGGGCTGTCATGCCACTGAGGAAGGAAGGAAAGACATGAAATAAAAAAATTTTATTTCTTGAAAATAAAATTATTTATTACTTCATCATTCTATCTTTTTAATTACAAAATTAAAGCGTAACGTTATAGTATCATACAGTTTTTAACATGATTTTAAGTAATTTCACTGTGACAATTATTATAAATAATTTTTTCTAGTTCTGGAAAAATTGTAGGTTTGAAATTTTGACATTTTATCCCAATAAATCCAAACATTTTTTTTAAGAACTGACATCAGGACTATTTTCCGGTTATGGTAAGGATGAAATTCCAAGATATTGCTTATAAGATTTAATTTAAAGTGAAAAAAATGTTTATTGATTTATAGGTGCTCATGCACATGGGTACATAATTTGAGCATAGGAAATCAAACTTACCATAGACAACATATGAAAATGTGTATAACCATCTTGAAATATTCCTTATGGAAAAGCTTGAGAAACCTCTATAATAGTAAGATAAGTATCCTCTTTTATAATGTCAGTAAACTTTTTCTAGGTAAGTATTAAAATTAAAATTTTTAAGCAAAAAATTTTAACCATCTCTGTAGAAAGTTATGAATTCCCCACACCATAATGTAAGAAGAGTGTTTAACTGTTTTAAAAGTGATATTTTTATTAACCCCTTCCCGGTTTTACCCGAGCTGAACTCGGGCAGGTGAAATGTACTATCCTGGCTCATCCCGAGTGTAGTTCGAGCACTATGAAATTTTACACTGTGCAATCAGTCTTTCCCGAATTATCTCACATGTACTTTTTATGGTTTCGAATGCTTTTGTTTACTTTTCTCGATACTAGATTATTTGCTGCTCAAAGAGAGACAATAGAGGTAAGAAGGTAAGGAGAGAAACAAGATTCTACTGTCCAGATTGCGATGTTGGACTCTGTGCAGTGCCGTGTTTCCGATTGTATCATACACGATCAAATTTTGATTAATAATTTCATAACCATTTGTGTAAATTGCAAAGGATATAAATAAAATTTTATTCAAGATAAATGTGATGAGGCGATTTAGATCAGTTGTATAATTTATTCATTCATACAAGAAGTAAAATGCTCGAGATCTAAATCTGACGTCATCACATCTTTTGTAAAGGACAGAGGACCATAAATTTATATTCAACGGATATTGTTGTCTTGTACGTTTGGCACATGGTGCCGTGACCAAGATGTACCAAATAACTACCGCAAAATGAAAAAAAATGAAACAATCGTAACTGGTCCCGACAAAAATAATCGCGACTGGTCGCGGCACCATGTGTCGTGTAGACCTCGTCTTTATTTGAGTATTAACCTGTGATCAAATTTATAGTGGAAATTTATTTTGATTGCGTTGTGTACAAGTATTTTAGTACTAAATTTAACCACAGGTTCGGAGAAACTACAGACATAAGATATGAAACTAACTAAAAGTTAAACTAACAGCATCCGAAACTAGCTTAAAAAAAGAAATTTATTATAATATATATACACCTATGTAAATACAAACTGATGCTAATTTTCATAAACTATGCTTTGTCAACATCTTTTAAATTAGTTCTGACAATAATTTTTAATACTTAAGTAATTATGTAAATATAAGAGAGAGGACCTAATCTCAATTTCAAAATGTATGTAAAAGGGGGTACCTTTGGGGAGTTAAAATGGTGTGCCAGGAACACTGCTGGTTGATGGCTATCTATGGATCTTTCGTCGGTCTGGTCAAGGGCTTCCTCCTGAGTGTTTGGGGTGCGGCAGTGCTATTTAATGTAGGAACACTTCCTGTCGGACTGGGCTGGACTCTCGCACTCGTTCCGTCGAACTCCTCTCTTCGTCTGGACTACCGAACACCTTCTGTCGGACTCTCTCCTCGTCTCGACTTCCGAACCTCTTCTGTCGGACTCCTCTCTTCGTCTCAACTATCAAACACCTTCCGTCCGACCCGACTGGACTCTCGACTATCGCACACCTTCACCTTTTCGATTTTTCTTATTTTATTAATTTTCACCCTTGTCCCTTCTTCCTTCTTATCATCCAATCGGATCTCATTGGTCTGCTTAAACCCCGAGACCGCCAAAGTGGAAAACCTTATCCCTTCTAATTGGGCACTGTCCCTTAGGGACTCATAAATACTCCACAAAGGTACATTCTTATTTAGTGTCAAGTACGGAGACAGGATTCTAATCTGGGACTGGGATCAGAACCCCGCCTGCGACCACCGTACAAGACAACATACCGTTGAATATAAATTTATGGTCCTCTGTCTTTTACAAAGATGTGATGAGGTCAAATTTAGATCCCGAGCATTTTACTTCTTGTATGAATGAATAAATTATACAACTGATCTAAATCGCCACATCACAATAAAATCGTATTCTAAGCTTTATAGTTAGTGTTAATTGACTCCAAAGTCTAATGTTTTCTGACCCACAGAAAGCCAACTATACAGGTATATTACTCATTTATTTAAATTGATTTTTTTACATTAATTTTTAGGAAATTTTGTATGCGAATGATGCTATTATTTTTAAAAAGCTATGTATGTATGAAAATAAGCCTAAAACATTTGACATTTTTTGACCCATAATCCCGAAATAAAATGAACCTAGAAGGGGTTAAGTCAGTCACCTTTTAGTCATCTGACTAGTTTGTTTCCATCAGGTCCAAATATATCAACTCATCAGAAAAACCCAACAAATCCAATCACTAATTGACAATTTTTAAATGTTCTGGCCAATTTAAGTCTTGTTTTCTTAATTATTTCGTTAATAATAGCTTTTTGACTAGTCTTCCAGTCTTTGAACAAGTTTTATTTAATCGTCGTTGTACTCTTTTTAACCCCTTCCCGGTTTTTTCCGAGCTAAACTCGGGCACGCGAAATGTACCATCCTGGCTCATCCCAATTGTAGCTCAGGCACTGTGAAATTTTACACTGTGCAATTAGTCTTTTCCAAATTATTTCACTTGTGCTTTTATGCTTTTGTTTGCTTTCCTGGTTACTAGTTTATTTGCTGCTCAAAGAGAGACAGTAGAGATAAGAAAGTAAGGAGTAAAACAAGGTTCTACTGTCCAGATTGCGATGTTGGTCTCTGTGCAGTACCGTGTTTGTATTATACACGATCAAATTTTGATTAATAATTACTTAATTATTTATGTAAATTCAAAGGATATAAATAAAATTTAATTCAAGATAAAAGAAAGGTATTCTAAGCTTTAAATCTATAGTTAGTGTGAATTGATTCCACAGTCTAATAATTTCTGCCGTACAGAAAGCCAACTATACAGGTAAATTACTCATTTATTTAAATTGAATTTTTTACATTCATTTTTAGGAAATTCTGTATGCGAATGATGCTATAATGTTTAAAAAATTATGTATGAATATAAGCATAAAAAATTGACATCTTTTTACCCATAATCCCGAAATAAAATAAACCTGGAAGGGATTAAATAATTTCTTTTGTTAGACATTTTTGTTAGTCTTTTATCTTTCGGTCATCTTGTTCGTATGGACAGCGTGGCCTAGCCAGAACCTATTTAAAATTCCAAACGCTTTAATAATAACTGTTTTCCTAATTCCCTATTTAAAATACCAAACACTTTGTACTTTGCAGAATAACTCACTGAAGGTTTATTAAACTTTAACTTTTTTTAACATTTTTTATTGCATTGAAACAGTTTTTGCTTTCCATTTCAAAATTTATACTTTATGAAGGAACGTTAAGTGATTTATCTTTGCCATTTTTTAAGTAATGTTATAATTACCAATTCCCTAAATACAGGTTACTTGTTTTGAAAACTTGACAAAATTTCAAACTAATTGGAATATTTCATATTAAAATTTGTTTTTTAACCCTTTAGCGGACAGTGGTTTCGTAGAGAAACCACCTATTATTAAACATCTTTCTTTTAAACTTTACTTTTTGGAGTACTTTACTTTATCTTTGCATAATTATTTACAGCTGCAATCCCATACATCTGTGATGTATGGAAGCCAATAATGTAGAATCAAGAGCTTCTGCAAATAAAAAAAAACTTTTCAGAGATATGGATGAATTTTCTATTTTTTTATGTTTTTGACATTTTAAATTTACAACAGATGATAGCTCTACATTTAATTTATTTTTTCTTTTGAAATCTATGTATTTAAACTTGCTGTACCTGAGAAGTCAGTAATTCAATTTATCCTTCTTATAACCCCAAATAAAAGTATCTATAGAAACCCCACTTATAAATTGTTAAGCTATTTATTTATTTATTATATCATTTTAAGGATTAATATTTATTGTTCTTCTAGTATAGTTAAACTTTTAAAAAGTATAATGTTCAAGCTGTACAAGGGGAGAAGTTAGTCAGTTAAGCAACTCCTCAAAACCTCCTTGCCTAACGATGGTCGATTAGTTAGGGTGCTTGCCTTCAGGACCGAAGTTCGTGGGTTCGAATTCCACTGGGACATGGATGTTCGTAGCCGTCCGGAATCGGCTTTAAGCAGTAGGTCCCGATCTCATTAGACCTCGTTTTGCAAAAGAGTAGATCTTAGCACTCCAAACCAAACCCTTCTTAGGTATCCTCCAAGGCAAACCCTCCTAAGGAATGTAAAGAAAACTTATATATTATATTTTACATTTACAAGGTTCATAGATAGCATTTATAAACTAATTACACTAAATTCCAATGAATTTATTTTGGTGACTTTTAAAGAGTTAAAAGATAAAATTGGCGGTTTCTGAAACAGACAACAAAAATATTCAAGAGCGGCTTTTTTTTCTGCGTTATGTATGCTTGTAGTTATCGAAAAATTCTCCAGACGAAGAAAGTACAATTTTACACATCGCACACAGTATAACTTTAAATAGTAATTATGGACTCTCTTTGAGACTGAAAACTACTTCTTACGAAGTATTTTATTTCCACGTTTCATATTTAAAATTGACAGAAAAATAAATATAATTTTTTACACCATTGTGCTGGAAAACCCCTTTCATATTTTAGGGTTTTCTTCGCAAATATATAATATGCACCTTATGGTGTAAAGTCACTCCACACCTGTAAGGTTATAATGCTAAATTTTACAATGACATTCTACAATGTTATTCACAAACCCTGTTTAGAAATTTAAGGCTTTATCCAAAAAGAAGGAAAATGCGGCATACGTGTAAGTTCGCCCCACCTGGTAGAGAAAAAGAAAAAGTATTATAAGAAATGCTCATGCCTCCCACAATCTTAGAAATAGAAGTTAGTAGCTAAGTATTATGGAATTAAAGAAAGAACAGTTTGAGTTCCGAATTATATAAAATTGTGGTCAATACTTCAAAAGAAAACCGGCTCGTAAAACTTACGCAAAACCGCGAGCTTTTGAAAAACACGATTTGAACGGAATTTAAGCCAGGTGTAATAGGTACAAAGATACCGCACTTATAGTAAATAGATTTAAGAATGAGAAAGTATTTTCGGAAAATCATAAAATAAGCCGCGTCTACGAATAACTCCCTATACCCCTTCAATACATAAAAGAAGGTACAGTATACAAAGATGTTGAGAAAAGGAATCAAGGATAAAAGGGGGGGAAAGATAAAAAGAGCACGTTTTCTAGATGGGCATGTTTTCGAGAAGGGAGTTTAGAAGAAATAAAAATATAAAAATGCAAATAAATAATGCAAATAAATACGAGAGTGGGGTACTAATCCAATGAAAAATCAGAATTTGAGAACTGACCACCTGAATTTTCAAAAGTGGATAATTTCCCAAATGGGACGGAACTAAGGAGGTGCTAAGGAAAAGGGTAAAGGATATTTATACGAGGAAAAAGAGGAGAGAGTTAGAATAAATAGGGGAATAGAAAGATAGATAGTGATATAGAGAGGGGAAAAGATTTCTCTTTTAACTTTTCGCAGTAAAATTTTCTGCGGCCTTTTATTATTCAGCGTGTTAGTAACTGAGATTATTTTGACCGAGTCAAGATGTCTTTTCGTCTGCAGTGGGGTAAGTTCTGTTTTTACTATTTTTTAAAGCAGTGACAATTTAGGGAATATTTTGTGTACATATGTAAATTAAAAATAAATTCTTTTTTTTTTTTGCCTAAATTTTTTCTGTCTTAATGAAATTAATTAATCTGAGTCGATAGCAAGGTTAAGAACCTGGGTAACCTTATGGCTTTAAAGTCAATTAAATTAAAATAAATTATTAAGAATTAAATGAGCAAAATTTTTTAAAGTAAGGGGATCGGCTCAGCAATGGCTCAGCAATAGATTTAAAATAAAAATCTGGGCAGCCAATTAAAAAAAATCACTAAGAAATTAACCGGAAACAGAAAGCGCATCTGGAAAAAGTCAAATGGGAAAAAAGTGATTAAAAGTTTTTGTATTGTTTATTAAAAAAACTACGAGTGTACGACACCAAAATATTCTTCTGTTCCTTGTGTTAAAGTAAAACAAATTCTTCGTGTTTTTTAATTATCTCTTTCTCTCCGTTTTTTTCAGCCAGAACTTGTGGAGAAAATTGTCATCGAAGATGCAAGACTGCAAGACATGTCAGCGTCAGAAATGGAGTCAGTTTTAGCCATATTTAATCTAGCAAAAGGGTTCGACTTCTTCTCCAAAATAATGAAAGAAGATAAATTGAGAAGCTTTATTGCAAAACGAGCCCAGGAGCTTTATCCCAATGTAAGATATTTTAGTCATAATAATCTCATTCTTTTTAACAAAGTTCTCATAATTTTTTCTCTAACTTCGCGCTTATTTGATATCTCCAACTCTTCTCAAGTTATTTTGGCTCCTATAACAACGTTCTTTACTAACGTATCTCTCTGTATTAAAATGTGTTTGCAAAGAATTCAGTTTTATATCGTACTCGTGGTCATTTAATCCTTTTATTTGCAAGTATTTTTACGCTTTTACAAAAGGACCGATTCCCATGAAATGAGATGGCATAGAAAAGAAAGATTACATTGAATAGAATAATATTCCAGAGTCAGATTTCATTTTACTATTTTCTTCTTGAGATGTAAATTTTTCCGAAGCAAGAAAGAAAAGTTAAACATTTTTTCAACTTTCAATAAATATTTTTTACTGTTGTTGCCTTATCTTCTCTAGAGCTCCAGAGAGTTTCTGCACCGCATTTAACACCTAGACCAGTCCTTGAACATACCATAGATGAATGGAAGAAAAAAGATGTTTGATAGTTCCCAAAAATGGAATCGATAGTTGTAGACTCTGCATTCCCACCTGCTACATTTAAAGAACAATTTGTACACTGTACAATTTGTGCAATTTTGAATATCTAAACCTCCCTTTCCAGCTTCGCCATAATCATGTTTGTGATTTCCTCTGCAGTTTTTCCTTTAGTTTGTATTAAGTCAATAAACGATTCCACAATTTTTACGTCCCACTCATCGATAACTACATATTTAATAATTTGACAAGTTTGATCTTTATGAAAAATATATGAAGTGCTATCAAATATTATACAAAAGTATTTAACTTGACTTGTTTGGTTTATAATTGTTTTTCTCACTGCTCCTCCCAATAGCTCTATGAATTTGTTTTAAATCTTAGGCGACAAGCATGTCATACTACCTTTATTTCTCATTTTAATTTTCATTACATGTTCGCGTAATAATGGGATATATTTAGCCAATCAGAAAATTTCCTCTGCTTTACATCTAAGATATCTTTGAGGAAGACATCAAAGTCTTCCTCAAAGACTCTTCCCCAATGACCTCGAAACGCCCAATTTTGTTTTACTAATTATGTCTAATATTCTTGTAAGAATGCCCTTTTTCGTGTAGTCCTCGTTTTTATTTGAGTAGTAACCTGTGATCAAATGTATAGGGGGATTTTATTTTGATTGCGTTGTATAAAAGTATTTTAGTACTAAATTTAACCACAGGTTCTGAGAAACTACAGACATAAGATATGAAAATAAACTCAAAGCTAAATTAGCAGCATCCGAAACTAGCTTAATATAAAAAAGGGGAAATTTATAATGATATATATACATCTATGTACATACAAAACTGATGCTAATTTTCATAAAATATGCTTTATCAACATCTTCTAAATTAGTTCTGACAATAATTTTTTAATACTTAAGTAATTATGTAAATATAAGAGAGAGGACCTAATATCAATTTCAAAATGTATGTAAAAGGAGGTACCTTTGGGGAGTTAAAATAGTGTGCCCGGAACACTGCTGGTTGATGGGTATCTATGGATCTTTCGTCGGTCTGGTCAGGGGCTTCCTCTTGAGTTTTTGGGGTGCGGACGTGCTATTTGATGCAGGAACACTTCCTGTCGGACTTGGCTGAATTCTCGAACTCGTTACGTCGGACTTCTCTCTTCGTCTGGACTATCGAACACCTTCTGTCGGACTCTCTCCTCGTCTCGACTTCCGAACCTCTTCTGTCGGACTCCTCTCTTCGTCTCGACTATCGAACACCTTCACCTTCTCTTTTTTTCGATCTTTCTTATTTTATTAATTTCATCCTTGTCCCCTTTTTCTTTTTATAATCCAATTGGGATAGTTGTAAGAATCTAGTTGGTCTGCTTAAACCCCGCCTTGAGACCGCCAACGTGGAAAACCTTATCCCTTCTAATTGGGCACTGTCCCTTAGGGACTCATAAATACTCCCCAAAGGTACATTCTTATTTAATGTCAAGTACGGAGACGGGATTCTATTCTGGGACTGAGATCAGAACCCCGCCCAAGACCACCGTACAAGACAACAATATCCGTAGAACATAATTTTATAGTCCTCTGTATTTTTACAAAAATGTGATGAGGTCAGACTTAGATCCCGAGCATTTTACTTCTTGTATGAATGAATCAATTATATAACTGATCTAAATTGCCTCATCACACCCTTTCTTTTTTTATTTTCTTGTCAATATTTAGTTTTTACAATTTATTAGTTGTTTCTCTGTGCCAAACTCCTGTTTCTAATTCCTTCCATTTGGTAAACGTTTGAATATGCTGTGGGTCATCTCGTGTTGACTTATTTTCAGATCTTTAAAAAAATGCCTTCCCAAAACATGCGGGTGTGGACCCCACCCTTTGTACGCCTCTAGGTACGCCATTGTAATTATGGTCAAAATCTGTCATTTCAAAAATCTCCTGTCCCCTGAGATGAGCCTCGTCATAGTTCAGGCGATCTAGTTAAGAGACGATAAATGCTCGTCTTTTGTAATTTCCCAACCACCTGTGATAAGCCTATTTACTGGTTATTTATTTATTGGTTTATAGAACTTGCCAGTTCTGCGCCTGATTCCTTAAGTGGAGGTGACCTGAAAATAGTAGTGGCTTACGGTTTATTTAAATGAAGTTTCACAAAACAAATTTGTACAATTGAATATGATAACACACATGATAAAAATACATTTGCGTTATTCCAAGTTAATGAAAAAAATTTAATTAAAAGAAAACAAGTTCTCAAAGGTAAAATAAAATATTCTATTTCATATCATAGAGTGTAATAAAATAATAAGATTGCTTAGAATACATCTTTGATTGCAAAATAATCAGATACAATTTTTGAAAATTAAATCTGCTCATCCGTCTCTTTCTAGGCAAATAAACCGATAACGTTTTCACTGAATATAGATATGTAATTTACCATCCTTTTCTGGTAAGCGGTAATTGGTAAGAGTGCTGGCCTTTGGTACCGGATTTCGTGGGTTCGAATTCCAGTGTGGCTTGGATGTTCGTAGCCGTTCGGAATCGGCTTTAAGCTGTAGGTCCCGGTCTCATTAGCCCTCGCGTTGCAAAAAGTAGATCGTAGCACTCCAAACCAAATCTAAAACCATTTTTTTTAGCTCAGGACATAGCTAGAGTTCTTAGAGGATGTCTGTCTCATAGTACTTCTTTAAAATGAGATAAATTATTTTAGAGTTAATAAGCATATCTTCGATCAGAAGTGTTTATTATAATATTCACAATAATTAACAACAATTTGTATATCTCTGATATCGTAGTCTGCAAATTATTTTCTATAACGAAATTTAGAAAACAAATGGAACTAGTCGTAATTCTGAAATAATTTCAATTGTACTTTCCAAAGACAATCTTGGAAAATTGTAATTGTTTTTGTTCCAAAACAACGATTTTATTAAATACCATCTTAACTGTTTGCACTAGTTTGTAAAGGAAATAATTATCAAAAATTGCTGACAATAAAAAAAATTAATAACGGAATAAAATAACAAATGAATTAATCGAATATAGCAAATTAAGGGAGAATTTGAACAAAACAGATGTAAACAATGTGAGTTCCTGCACACTGATAATGTGCCAATGGAATAGTGTTAGTGGTATCGTTACCTATGCACTACTACTTCTATCTGAATAAATAAATTTTCAATGGAATTTCTTCGATCGCATGCGCAATTGAGGAAAAACCAAGAGTTATGTGCTACAGTAACCAACAATTGCATTACGAAAGCTTTGTATGAGCATATTCAAAAAGGTGGGAGAGAAACTCATTCTGGAGAGTAAACAAAAACCTGGAAATGTATTTAATATCACGTTATGTAATTTTCTAATACATTTATTCCTTCGCTTTCTTTTGGAGGCCCACGTGCTCGTGTGCACATATAGGAGAAACTTCGCTGCTTGAAAGAGAGTTTGTCGAGGACATTCTTAAGCCTATTCCGTATTCGACTATCTACGGAAGAAGTAGCTTGGAGGAATTTTTTTAGATAAACAAATCGCACTGTCTAGGTTTGGTTTGGTTTGGTTTGAAGCTCTACGGTGTACTGTTTTGCACACGAGGGCTAATTTGCACTGTCTAGGATTACTTCATGTGGTCTTTGGGATTGATGCGGATTTTCAACCGCATCGCTACTTTGGCTGCATAACTCGCATATCATTTATTATACTTATGTGAGGTCTATATTACTTCTCTTACTAGTATCCAAAATCCATTTCGATCTTTTATATTCTAGAACCGTGATCTCGAAATGTCTGTACATTACATACCTGGACATCAAGAAGCTGATGGAACTTTTAAACAAACTTCAATTTACAAACTGTGGCTAGAGGCTTTCAAGACAATTCTACGTTGCTGCTTGGCATTGACAACTTTCAGGAGTTCAGTGGGCTGGGGGAATTCTTTGGGATTGATGCGGATTTTCAATCGCATCGCTACTTTGGTTGCGCAACTCGCATATCTTTTATTATACTTATGTGAGGTCTGTATTACTTCTCTCACTAGTATCCAAAATCTATTTCGATCTTTTATATTCTAGAACCGTGATCTCGAAATGTTTCTACATTACATACCTGTACAGAAAGAAGCTGATGGAACTTTTAAACTAAACTTCAATTTACAAGCTGTGGCTAGAGGCTTTCAAGACAATTCTGCGATGCTGCTTGACTTTGACCACTTTCAGGAGTTCAGTGGGCCAGCGCTCGTAATCTACGGAACGAGATCCGTCATTAAGACGTAAGTTTAGCATTGTGTCATCCTCGACAATACATTCATCTTCTTTCTGTGAAGTCTTGAATAAATAAATAATTGTAGGTTGAAAGTTTCCAAAGTATGTGCCGCAACGCCTCAGGCGTCATTCTTGTTCTCAATTCCGGTTTTAATGTGCCATTTTATTTTATCATTTCGTTCCTTCTTCTCGAAACAGTTGTATTTTATCTTATTAGATTTCTACTGAATTTTCTTTTTTACTTTTTGCCTCTGTAACTTTATGTCACAAAATTGCTATATTTACCTTCTCACCATTCGCATCTTATTTTTTAACTTTTTTGGTCAATTTTAAAGACATAAACGTTAGAGACAGTCATGCAATGATAACGTCTTTGAAGGGAAAAGTTTTGATCGCTACGAAATATTTAAACAAGAGTCCTGACTGTTCGCAAGATAACATATTTTAATTATACACACAGTAATAGTGATAGTTAAAGTATGAGAGACAAAACATCAGCACTGGCTGAGGAGAAAAATGCGGAAATATTATAAACCAGCATATAGCCTGTCATATGACGGGATCAGTTAAATTTTTAATTTTCTAGAATTGTAAAGTCCCCTATAAGACAGGTAAAAAAAGGGTTTGTTTTTTGGATGAGAATTATCTGGTACACGCTCAATAATTTGTTTATCTTTACTGACCGCGTGTTAGTTGCCAACTTTAATTTATCTTGTCATATTACGTGATAGGATGGGCAGCAGAGGTTTTAATATTGACAGTGATTATTTGGCGGTATATATGAATGATGTCCAAAATTTAGCAATCGATTGCAAACCGAGTGATTATCTATAAAAAAAACACACAAACGAATAAACTTCTTAATTTTCAAAGATATATAACTTAAACGCTGGATATTTATTAGTCCGTGAAATAGACTCCTAGACTTTTATGAAAAGAATTTGTTGAAGAATACCAGTGATAAAATTTTCATTGCAACATAAAGTAATCGATGATTAAATTTGAAATTTACACATATGTACCTAATCTATTATTTAATACAAATATAAAAGAAAATTATTTACGTAATATCTAAGCTCAGTGATAAAACGTATGAAAATAATGCCAACGATATTTAAATAATTT
>CM063508.1:52278950-52283950 GCA_032207245.1 Pardosa pseudoannulata
AATATATTCTCGCAGAGTGTCCAACGCTGAATTAAGGTTGTGCATTCTGTTTCTTTCCCTTGCGTTCGCTTTGTAGCGTCTCATCTTAATCTTCGCCGAGCGTGTCTTTGCAGAAGATTTCCTCTTCGGAACTTTGGTTGTGGAACTGACTTTTTCTTCTTCAGATGTACAGAACTTTTCCACCCCAAGACTTGGCTTAAGAAGAAAATTCTCGGCTGACGTCACATTCACTTAAAAGAGAATAAGTATGGTTAGTGAAAGAAAGATATGGCATATCTCGGTGAAAACACATACACATATAACAGTGGAAAGCTACTATAAAATAAAAATCGCATTAAAAATATTTGATCTTTTGAAGGATATTTTTTAAGATGCAAACACTTACTCGACAACAGCAGAGTTGCAAAACAAAATGTCTAAACACCATCTTCGAACATAATGAGAACTTCAGCTTAAAGTCGGAAATATATTTGCTTAGAAAATATTGTCGGTATGTGCATCAGAATAAAATTTCTTATGATCGCAGCCATATAAATGTCGTAATATCCTAAGAAGCCTTCAAGCCAAAATAATTGAATTCAAGGCCAAAAACTTATGTGTACAAGTACATTTACAATTTGACATGATATGAATTAATATAAATATTGCAAAGACTCCTAACAAACTTAAATAAAAATAACATATTCAAGAGGATGCAAATTTGACAGAAAGTCTTTGCAAACTGACTACCAAAAGAAAAAAATATTTTTCATTTGAATCTTTTCAAAACTTGTTCTCCCGTTCCTTATGGTTTTTCCAGCTCTTTGAATTTCAGCTCAATAATGCACCAACCTCTTGGCATTAGCCAATCGTTATTATCTCACATCTAGGAGATAGAACTTGCCCTTCTGTCTCCGAGACAGAGGGTATCCCATGATCTTTATATTAGTATATGTTTGTAAATATAAATATAAATATATATGTATATATATATATATATATATATATATATATATATATTACTGATTAGTTTTAGGTATGATAAAAAATGCATGCTTCTATCTCAATTCATAGAAAAGTTTATCTTGAATAACTGGAATAACTGTAAGTCCACTCTGGCATTAAATATTACGTCAAGAATAAAAACATCTAAAAAAATTCTGTTAGACTATAGACAGACTATCCGCTTGCTGTTTAATATCAGTTAAAAAATGTCTAATGCTAAATTTGAAAAAAGATGAAAAAAATTGTAAGGCAAATATTGAATTTTACACAAAAAGGAAAGGAATAAAATTAAATTTTATATAATGAAGCGCTCGATGTATTTAATAATTTATTTACTTTTGAAAGTTTGTACTGCATTCCTTAGTTAAAAAGTCACCACCCACAACTGTTATATATATATATATATATATATATATATATTATATATATATATATATATATATATATATATATACACTGTCTACCAATAAGTATTTGGACACCTGTGATTGAAAAGAAAAACTGACTTTATTCCAAAATCAATAGTTGGTAGAGTCTCCACGAGAGGCAATTACAGCGTGAACCCTCTGGAGCATACTTTCCATAAGTCTTTCCATTACAGCTAGTGGTATTGTCTCACAACACATGAACTCATAAGCTCTTAAAAAGGAGAAATTAGTTTTATAGTCGAAGAGTAATGTGCTATGATCCAAAATTCATTGCATGTATTTAGTACCTATCAACTACTTTTATGTTATTGGAAGTAAAAGTTGCTGGTGAATTAACTTTAAACTAGTATTGAAACTTTCCTTTACTGATTTACTAATAACTTAAAAGATCGGTAACTCAGCGAAAGGATTCCAAGTGTTTGCTTCTCAACAGATAGACTAGTAGAAAGGAGAAAATAGTTTTACAGTCAGAGAACAGCTTGTGGTATAATCCAAAAATTATTACAGGGGGCTCCGCTGTGATCAGTTTGGGACACCGTGATTTCGTTACCAATAACCGATTGATAACAATAAATGATATACAAAATTAAATAAATTTACCAGCCTCTTTAATTCATACGAACTACATTTCAAAATAAAATGAAAAAACTCATATTTATGTACTGTATATTCTCCTTTCAGACATTAGAATTGTTTACATAATAAAAATAATTGATCAATTGTTGACTGTCTACAATTCTTTATAAGAAACTCATTGATAAATTGTTCGTAATCATAATGTTTTTTAAAGTCATCTGAACGGTGTTGCACCCTACGTTTCAGCACTTTCAATGAAATTCAGAAGCTGAGAAATGTGTAACTGCGCTGCAGCATTGAGCTGACTCATATTTGGTAACCTCTCATAACCGTTTAAAATTTTGATATTTAGTTTTAATGGTAAATCATTTCTCTTTCTGGCTTCTATATAGACGAAATGCATGCAAGCGATCAAAGCATAAAATGTGAATACTCTCTTTCTCAGTTCCGAATAGAATTTGTTGACTTCTGCTTATCTGACAACTACTGACCACCAGAAGGATGTGCGTATTTCTGAAAAATTCCAGGAACGTGTAAGCCCACTCCTTTGTTTTTTCTTTCTTTCCCTTGGTGGAAGAGTGAGAATTCTCAGAAATTAAAAGAAGAACGAAGGGAAAGGAAAAAAATGGGTTCCTTCTGAATACATTGTGAATATTCCTTTGCCAGTTAAAATGAGGTTCGAAAACTGATAGCATTAACCAATGAAACGATCACATAAAGCGATAATTTTAACATATGAATGAATAGAGAAAATTAGGACCAAGTGATTTCGATAACAATAAGAGATTGATAGCATTAAGCGGAGTCCACTGTGTTTAAAAATTACTAGTTGAATTTAGTACTTATTACCTTTTATATTGTTTTCGGAAGAAGTGAATTACTGGTAAATTACTGGTAAACTAATATTAAAATTTTCCTTTGCTGAATTACCTGAAAAGGATAAGGTCGGTAACTTTCAAACTCTTCGTCGGTGACATCAGCGATAAGGATTGCGAGTGTTTGCTTTTCAACAGATGAACTTGTAAAAAGGAGAAAATAGTTTTACAGTCAAATACGAGCTCGTGGTATAATCCAACAATTTTACTCATTTATCACTTACCAATTACCTTTTATATTATTCCGGATGTAGAGAATTACTGGTAAATTACCGGTAAACTATTATTCAAATTTTCCTTTACTGAATTACTGGTAAAGGATAAAGTAGGTAACTTTGCAAACTCATCTTCGGTGGCATCAGCGAAAAGGATTAAGTGTTTGCTTCTTAACAGATAGACTGGTAGAGAGGAAAAAACAGTTTTACAGTCAAAGAAAAGCTTGTATAGTCCAAAAATTATATGCTAATTTTTTATATTATTTTGGGAGGTAGGGAATAACTAATAAATTATCGGTAAACTAGTATTAAAATTTTCCTTTGCTGAATTACTGGTAAAGGATAAGGTCTGAAATTTTATAAGCCTTGGTTCTTTATTTTCTGAAACTTTGTTCTTTTTTATAATAAAGTGTATCAATCAAATATTTAAATATGACTATATTTATATAAACATTAAATTACTCAAAAGCATAGGGTTGAAACAAATCATCATTTTCATATAATAATGTTATAGTTATAGGTCTTGAAATGTTCTTGAAGAATATGTTAGTGTTATTTCTTCTCACTCATAATTATATATATTTAATTTTCGTACACAGTGAAACTAAAAAATCTAGCTTTATATTGTATAATATTTTGAAACATCCAGGCCTGGATTGAAGGGATGACAGTCTGCTAAAAAGTTTGTGAAACAACGTGTTAAATTTTAGAAATGTCAGAGATATTTTTTTAATATTAAAAGATTTTTTCCATTATTTAAAATATCTGGCACATTATTTTATTTATACTGAAAATTATAAATAAAGATAACATTTTACATACAGATTGGAAAACACCAGCTGAAAATTAGTCAAAAGGATTTTTTATGGCTAAAAAGTTAAAATATCCTATGGGTTTCAAATTGCTACATTACATTGTAAATGTGATCTGATTTCAATATTTAACAAAATATCATATATGATTACCATTAAATGTTTTTTTAAATTTTTTAGAATGTTTTCAAAATTAATAATTGGATAAAATAATACCTTTAGTATTATAAGTAAAAAATATACAATACAATTAATATAACATTATTTTCTGAAATATTTTTGCAATGTTATTTGTTGTCTGAAAAGTAACTGAAATTCTAACTAACATATAAACTTTAATTTTGGGTTCAATAGATCAAAAAGATGTGATCTATGTATGACTTAAATGCATAATATATGTGACATCAACAACTACAGAAAAAATTATCCGAAATTGAAAAAGATAAAAAGTTAAGTTAGAAGTTATTTATTTTGTAAATATTGAAAAAATTAAAATGTCATCTTTATTTTATTTCATTCTTTAAATATGAAGCATATATTAAAGTATGAAAAATTTAAAACAGACTTATTCTTTAGAATATTTTAAATCTTACGGATTGACAGAAAATTTTGAAACAGACTTACCGAATAGATTATTTTAAATCTTACGGATGTTACAAAAATTTAAAACAGACTTATCAATTAGATTATTTAAAATCGTGCAGATTGTACGAGAATTTTGAAACAGACTAATTCACTGGGTTATATTAAATCTTACTGATTATCAAAAAATTATAATTTAAAAAAAAAAGAGTGACATATTATATAATCTATAACTCGCTTTTTACAAGAAATTTCTATTGTGGTCTCTTTAAGGGACTCATACCTTCTAAAGAATTCTTAGTGCAAGTTTTTTAAAATTTGTATGTTTCAATGAATCCCAATATGAATACCAAATAAAATTATACAATAATTTGGAAACAATTTTAGACCTGTCAACTCTTATAAAATATAAACTATATGATTAAACTATATTTCACAATTGATTTCAATAAAATACAAGACAAATAATGCAGAAGAAAGTTAATTTATATATTGTATCCCAATCTGTACGATTTAAAAAATTCTACT
>CM063508.1:52288950-52291450 GCA_032207245.1 Pardosa pseudoannulata
TGGACGAGCACTGCTAGAAAAAGAACGTCTTTGGGTCTTCCTAATTTAGAAGCGGGGAATTTTCAAAATTAAAAGCAGTTAACATTTTATTTATGTTACGTGCTTACTATTTTTTATTTTTATATCATACAATTCCCTTTTTATTTTTATGTCGCATGCTTACTATTCTTGGCACTCTTTAAATAATTTCGCAAAATCATAAGTACATCTTTAAACGTATGCCGATTGCAAGATTAAATCATTAAATATCTTCAAATATAAAGCTTTTATTTCTTTAGTTCATATTTATTATGGTTATAAAAAATAAATAAAACGTATTAATCGTTTTATAAAATAAATTTTGTTTTTCAAACACTCTATGTTTTTGGCTTAATATAATCTAAAAACTAATACCAATTTTTAAATAATTACAAACTTTCTTTGGGAAAACCAATTACCCAGATCGAAGACTGGCCGTGAAACACACCAGTCAATGAATAAAAAATAGTCTTCCTTTAAAAAATAAGAATGCATTTTTTGAAGCTCTAGTGAGTAATTCATTCTTTCTTTTGAAATTTATTCTTTGCTTATTAGATCCTGGATTCAATATCGCTATGGATACTCCGGCAAGTTCGACCTTGAATAAGATATGTAAAATCGAATTCGTCATAGTAACTCTGAAACTAATGTTTAAAAAAATATCATTTATACATAAACATCTATGACTGAACATTATTTTCTACCGCCTCTCGCGACAGTAACGCGAAAACGCAACAATAGACGGGGAGAAAAATAATTGTATCGGAAAAAATATAATGCTAAGTAATGCGTTTTAGAAAAAAATATCCACGTATTTAAACTGACAGTAACATCATGAAAACAATCAGAATATACTTGGCAAGTAAAGAGAAAGAAATGAAAAATTAATAGAAATGTATAATTTTTTTAATTGTTAAAGAATCTCACTACTTTTAAAAATTTCGAAAAAAAAAATTATGAAAAAAATATTTATGAAAATAGGGCTTTTAACACTTTGACTGCCAAGCCAAAATTGCAAATGTTCACAACGGGGCCAAACATTTTTTTTGTGTAATTTGTATTTTTTCAACATAAAACTATATATAAAAACAATATTTCAAAACAAACAATATTTTAAAACAAACTCTCTCTATTTATATATATTCCCTTTTTTGTTGCATGTTCCAAATATTTAATTTTTCATAAAACTTAGCTCATAAAATCGTCACATATACTAATTTGCGCAAACTACGTATACCTAACACATCGTAGGGAGCCCAACAATCAAACTCCAATACGATTTTCATGTAACTGATAACATCTTTGATAGCCATGGCCTGAAGTGTTAAAACACCATGGCTATCATATCGGATAGCCAGTGTCTCAACGGAAATATCACTGGATATTACATATGATAGCCATGGCAGTCAAAGTGTTAAAGGGATATGATGCCTACGATTTACTTTTTTGCAACACGGGCGGTAATGAAACCAGGACCTACTACTTAAAGCCGATTTCAAACAGCTACGAACATCCATGCCACCAGGGGCGTACGCAAAGGGGGGGTTAGGGTTTAAACACCCCCTTGAGCTCAGACGAAATGGTAAAAATAAAAATTTTAGTAAAAATTATGCGGGCTATTATTTTTTCGAATTATGAACTTCCCCTTGAAAATATTCTGCTTACGCCACTGCATGCCACTATGGGATTAGAACCAAAGAAATCCGGTACCGGAGATCAGCGCCCTAACCATTCGGCCACCCTTCGATATCAGGTGTATTGATAAACCGAAAAAGGAACAGAAATTAACTTTTTCACCAATTTCTTTCAGGTTACTTAAGATTGCTTTTCAACTGGCATTTATTCCCTTTTAAAATAGCCAAACAATTGCCAAATGGGTGGGACGCTGCTCTTAGGTACAGGAATTCGTTTATTCGAAACTCTCACTGCTGGCATGAAAAGTATGAGAATTTGACTAGTTTTGTATAATTAAAAAGGTCTCAAGCCTATTGAAAAATCGAAAAAGGAACAAAAAATATCTTTTTCATCAATTTTTTCAAGCTGATAGATGAAAACAATCAGAATATACAAAGGAAAGTAAAGATTAAAAAGGATAAAATTGATAGGAAAAAATATCTTTTTTTGAAGTTGTTAAGGGATTTCACTACCTTTAAACTTTTCGAAATGTTCATTCTTCAGAATAAAATATGTATGGAAATAGGGTATTTTTTGTATATTTAAAGGGGTCTTAGGACTATTAACAAGTCGATAAAGGATCGAAAATTAACTTTTTCAATAATTTTTTAAGAATTGTTTGAGACTGCTTTTCAACTGGTATTAATTCCTAACGTCATATTTTTAGGGACAGCTTAAAATCGGTTTCTAGAATTTTTATGTTTTCTTTGAACAAGGTTTTCTTTTCATCAAAGCTAGATAGCAATCCTATAAACAATCTTCCGAATTTCTAAAAATCTGCTATTGTTTATAATCATTATTTTCTGTT
>CM063508.1:52293950-52333950 GCA_032207245.1 Pardosa pseudoannulata
TAGTCGTATTATAATACCACAAGTAATAAGTAGTAATTTACAGGGATGACTTAGATGGAGCAAAAGGCTGCACATCACGTGGGCGGCAGAATGATTATCAACCAACCTGTAACCAAGTGTAAAGTTTGAAAAAAAGGCGGTCAATTTTAATTTGCATGTGAGCACTAGACGGTCTGGGATTAGTGCTGGTAATTTAACTTCTAATTTTAATTTAATGTCAAATACTTTCACTAAACCATTTAAAGAAATTAAAGTTATGCTTTCACATTATTTTATTTTTGTTGTTTTATAATTAAATAATGGTTACGATAAAGCTAAAAGTTACTATTTAATTCGTAAACATATCTACAATGACTCTCAATAATTAGAATCCTGGTAATGGTTCTTCCCTTAATTAAAAAAAAAAAAGGCAGTTAAAATTAGTTTCCAAACAGCTGATTTTCAGACAGGCGCTAGACGCCAAGAGGGCGGGGATATCAAGCTCACTCCGAAAGTTAGTAGTTTTGGAAAAGGCTAAATGGTGAAATTGATGCATGCGCACGTGAATGATTTGGCGCGACTCTGTAGCGCAGATCTCAGATGATGATTGTGTGATAGAGATGTTTGGATCCTCTCCTTGGGTGATTTATTTACGTCCTTCTCTTTTGGGACGTTCCTGTGACTTTAAAAACAACGTCTTTCGGAAGTATTAAAAAGAAAGCATTTGTTCATGGCTAAAATTTAATTCCCTCAACCAACTTCGAAAGCTTTTTTAATCGGTATGGCCGGCACTTTCTTAGTGTGCCGCTCTATAACAAAGTTAAACTTGCGAAAACAAATCTCACGTCCTTTAATATTATCGGAGAGATGGTATTTAAAATCCAGCGTTGTTTCATCACCAGAATCAACCACCAGTTCTCCAGAAAACAATGTAACACAGTCGAGTAAGGATTCGCTGGATTTGTCTTTTGAAAACACTGTTGAAGCTTTTAAAAGCAAAACGACATGGGAAATTATAAGAGCTATTCTTGTTCTTAGACTTAGCACTATTGATTATTTAGTTGAAAACCACGAGAAGGTATGTATATACATATTTTTCGTAGACTTTACTTATGACATACCTATAGGTTTATTTGTATAGTTTTATACTCAAAGCGAAATTCGAAAACATTTGTATTGTGTTTTATTTTTACCAATTGAAGAGAAGGTTTCTTTTTTAAAATTTAATTTGTTACGATTATTATTCTTCAATTACTACTATAGTTCATGCATTATAGTCATATTCAGTTGTCTGTACACATGATTGTCATACAAATTTTTCCCAAGTAGCATCAACACATTTTAAAGAATGATATTTGCAAAAGTTTATTTCATGATAGTTTTCTCGTTTAAAAATAATTTTGCTTTAGTTGCTGTATATGGAGTGTTTTTCCAAATTTAGGTATGGAGATATATTCATATTCACCCTTCTCATTTCCTGTTTATTTGTTAGGTTTTTCAAAATGCCAGTAAAATTCAATCTAAAATTATGAAATTATTTTACAGCTCATGGCTAAAGGAAAAAAAATTCTTGGTTCATCAGCTTTTAAGCTTCTTATGAAGCACACATTCTATGGTCATTTTGTTGCTGGTGAAGATCCAAAAACTATCAAGCCATTAGTTGAAAGATTAAGATCTTTTGGTGTAAAAAGTATTCTAGATTACAGTGCAGAGGAAGATATGAGTGAAGAACAAGCAAAGGAAGCTATGCAAAAGTAAGTCTCATGTTTTTAGTACACTACTTTTAAGTATACCTACATGGATGTTTGTATGGCATCCTTAAATTTTATGGAGATTCATATTATATAGAATTTTATTAGCTGATTTAATGCACGAATCTATGATATTTATAACAGACAGTTTTAACGTATACAATTCTTTTTCCAGATCTTTACTGTCAAGCCATTCTAAAGAGTCTGATCCTCCTAAAACTGGTAAGGAGTTAGCTTCTTGTTATATAATCTATATACATGGTTTCCGCACACCTGGAAAGTCATGGAAAATCATGGATTAATTTTGTCATGGAAGGTCTTGATTTTTCAAGTAAAATGAGTAAAAGTCAAGGAAAGTCATGGATCCACTAAACTACCGATTAAAAAAAATGCATTGAATTGTTTAATTCTATTTTTTCTTGTCATTTGGCTGAAGTTGCTGAGTTAGGTATTTATGTATTATCCTATTGACCATATTGCCAAGTAAAATTTGTCCACCAAGGAAACTCAAAGCAAGAAAGCTTAATGGGTGGGTAAATGTATATTATTCTGGTTTTATCTTAAATTGTAGATTAAAATTTTATTAATATAATAATTATTTTTTAATAAAAATTAGTTAAACTTATATTTTGTGCTAAAATCTTATCTCTTGGGATATTGTGTATAAACATTATAGGGTTATATTTGGCTATTATTCATGGTCAACTGGATAATACCAAAGTATCCTGAATTCAAATTGAAAACATTTTGATTGAAAAATTGCTATAGGATTAAACTTAAGTATGTAGATACAACAGTTTATTTTTATATATGTCAGTTTATTAACACTTATAAAGTAAGTTTATAGTTTTTTTTATGAGAAAATTCCTGTAATTTCTCTAAAAGCATATGTTTTATTTGTATGTACATCAGAAGTTTTATTCGTATATACTTTAACGAAAGCTTTTTAAAGTCATGGAAAATGATCTGCTAAATCAGAGAAAGTCATGGATTTGAAACATTTTATTTTGGCAGATACCTTGTATATACTAACTGTTCCTACTGAATCAGATGGCTGGAACACATTTTTCAAAAAGAGGACCAAAAGCCTGTTAAAAAATTGACGTTTTCAAAGTTTGAAGGTAAACGCAAACGAGGAAGACCACCAATAAGGTGGATGGATTGTGTTGAGAGTACTGGGCATTAACAGATGGAGAAACA
Source organism: Pardosa pseudoannulata (assembly GCA_032207245.1). Classification (NCBI taxonomy): domain Eukaryota; kingdom Metazoa; phylum Arthropoda; class Arachnida; order Araneae; family Lycosidae; genus Pardosa; species Pardosa pseudoannulata. Next base: position 52,296,881 of record CM063508.1, read on the forward strand.
TCGCGTCAAACCATGCTGAATGGAGAAAGCTGATAAAGCCTTGGCCTCCAGTAGGCTGTAGTGCTGCAGAAGAAGAAGAATATACTGTTTTATAATCAGGGTTGGCTTAATTTGCCCAACCCGAAAAAACCCGGGTGGGTTTTTTCAAAAAAAACCACTTGAAAAAACCCAAGTGGGTTTTTTCAAAATTGGGTTTTTTCAAAATCATTATTTAAAATTCCACATATTTAACTAATAGTAGAAATATTGAGTTAAATCTATAATATATATTACATATTTCATCTTTGACAATGAGAGTAGAATTTTTTTTTTTTTAATTTGAGAAGGTCTAAACTGCTAGAAAAAAAACAAAAACTTAAAAAAATTTCAGAGAAAAATAGTTATTTGTATAACAAATACAATGAAAAGATTATAGAAACAATTAAAAATCAAAACAACCAGTATTTCTGCAAAGATGATGAAAACTGACGTCTTTCAGCCAATATTAAAAAGAAATAATATTGCTAAAAAACAATAACCCAGAGGGCTTGAGTATATTTACAAGAACATAAACAAATTAGAACTTTCTATATTGTATACAACTTATTCTAATTGTTATCCAGTCAGTGATATAAGTTTCTTTATCAGCTGTTATGATATAAGGGAAAACTTGTTTATACAAACAATTGACCAATTAACTGTTATCTTGAAACAAAGGTATTTTAATACGATTTAGTGATATAAAATTAAATTAGTATGTAAAATTCTAAATAAAAACATTAAACTTTTATGAAATTGTTTTTAAGTTTTCCCTCTTATATAGATACAAGTATAATAAATGTGATTATTAAATAAATACTGATCTATGACAAATTAATTTATGCATAGGAATATCCCATGCTTAGGGGTAAAATGACAAGATATTCTTTATTGATTGTTGATAAAAGATTGACTATCCATTATATATATGTTTCCTTACTCACATTTAAAAATCAAGATGTAAAAAACATAATAGTAACTGAAAATCTCATTTAAATTTTAAGATATTTTATTTGTTAGAAAAATTTTAGAATATGTAAAAAATAATTTATTTTAAAATTTCAAAATTTCTTTTAATTAAAGCAAAAATTTCTTCTGCATAACTTAAAATTGATTTTTTAAATTTATAACTTTAAAAAGTGACTAACATTTTAAATTTATTTTGATCAAGCAATTATATATCCTGTCCTCTTACATATAAATTATAGAGACAAAACCCTGATAAAACCCGAAAAAACCCTGATAAAACCCCAAAAACCCACTGGGTTGGGTTTTTTCTGAAAAAACCCGGGTTTTTGCCAACCCTGTTTATAATGTATTCATAAAAGTTTACTTAAGTAGTATTAGAATTGGGGTGGGGCGGCCCACAAAGGTACCAGCACTGCTTCCCAAGGCCTATTGTACTGAAAACCCCCCCATTCACTGGAGCAAAGAGTTCCAGCACAAGGTTAAGAAATATTAACTATTAGATCTCAGATAGACCAATAGCTGAGATAAATTTCAGCAGCAATTAAACTGTGAAGTTAATCAACTCCCATGGCTCGATGAAATGATACCCAAGGAATTCAAATCTCTTGACGCAGTAGTAGTCACATTCACACAAAACGTGTGAAGAACTCTCCTCTGCCATATGGCAAGTAGTATAATAAAAATAGTTCATCATTATAGACACTACTAATTTTTTATGTTAATTATTCTGTAGAGAAGTGCTTAAATAAGTTCTAATAATAAGTATTCCTACCCACTAGTAAGCATTCAGCGAAAAAAAGAACACTGTACTAGAATTATTAAAGTGGACTGAAAGTAAAGTTGTTCATAAACTTGACTTATGAAAATCTTTCTAAAACATTTAAATGTACAAAAATTACTACCATCATATCAGTTCAGAACTTATTATAAAATATTTTTAAATAATTTCAAATGTATTAATGTAGATGTAAGGTAATGGAAAAGCTACTTAAAATTATCTTTAAAAAATTTAATTTATAAAGATGTTAGGGTTATTGAAAAATTAATTAAATCAGTAATTGTTTAATTTGTATTGCAAATTTTAAGAAGATATCTTTTTGTATTAACCATTCTTATAGAATTTTAAAAACTAATTTTACTGAATGCTATAATTATTTGTTTTGCTATTTATTAAAGCTTTTTCTAGTGAAAAGGGTAATATTTTACTGACCTAAAGGGCATATTAACTTAAAATTGTTTTTCAATTAAAATAAAATGTGTATTATAATGAAATAATGTTATAGGTGATTTAAAAAAATACAAGCCTTATGAAGAGTTTGCTGATCGTAGAAAATATTATGTGAAAGCTCGTACATATTTTTATTTAAGTGAAGCTCAATGTGAGAAAAACATGGAAATTTTCTTGAAATGCATTGATGCTGTTGCAGGTAAAATATTTTTGAACTGTTACTGTGTTTCTTGTTTGTAAATATTTCAATATTAATTCTTAAATACTATGTAGGTACTACGCAGTCAACTGGTTTTGCAGCCATAAAATTGACTGCTTTAGGTCGTCCTCAATTATTGGTATGTAAAGTTATTTTAACCTCTCTTTTATCTATTAAATTAGTTATATGTGTGCCATTTAAGCAGTTTTGTTTAATTCTTTAAAAATATTAATTTCAATGCTTTTTTCCTCGTATTTTTATACTTCCAAAATGATATATAAAAAAAATGCCTATTTAAAGAAATGTATAGTCCTTCAAAAATTTTTATTTAGCTGATCATGTTAATAAGTTATTTTAATCTGTTGTATTAAACTGTATTTCATAATGAACATTATCAAAACAATTACGAATTTATCGTCAAGTTGTTGACATAAAGTTGAATGTGATAAATATTTGTTTTTAAAATGACAGATTTAGCCTTATTATATTATTAATTAAATATAGTGTTCTGCCACTCTATATTTACTCCATTCAGAATAATGTTCTTTAGATGCAATTGTCAGAAGTTATCGCTCGCACACGGAAGTATTTCAAAGAAGTCACCGGGTCCAGTGAACATATAGTAGCCGAAAACGTAACTCCTATGGCAATAGCTCATAAGTTAGAATATCATAATATTAAGACAGACAGTGAAGATGTTAAAAAATGGCTTGAAAACATGGATTATGACAGAAAAGGGTATTTATTTGATTTTATTAACATTTATACATCTGTACTATATCAGCTACACTTTTATAATCCATGTAAAATCAATTGGCGCTTCAAGGTCACACTTTCTCGTCTTCCCAGTCATCGGTTACTATAGTAGCGACCAAGAAGCATGTGCATTCACACTTATTTTCAGCACTTCAGTTGAGGATTTGATTCCAATACATTCTTGCTTTTCTTTCTTCTCGTGGATATTTATTTTGTACTTATCTGATATTACCCTCTCATTTTTTATCTTTTAATTTATTGTTTTATTTAAATTTTGCTTCATATTTATTTATATTTTTTACTTCATAAAATATTTCCTGTAATGGCTAGTTTTGATGTTAGAAAACAGTCCAAAATACTGATATTTAACCTATACAGGTACTTAAAATGTCTCGTTGAATCCAATCCAGTTGCTACAGTTTTGGAATTGTTTTTGCAAACTCAACAATCAACTGATGATGTCCGTGGTATTTCTAAAAGAATTTGTGCCGATCTAGAACTGCGACAATATTAAAAAAAAATTTCCCTTAAAAGTCGCGTAACAGAATTAGATGATTTTGACAAAAGTGTCACCCTTTGTGCCTTTAAAATGCCGTTTTAACTAAAAAACAGGAAATATTTTTTATTTAGTTTTTAAAACTTTTTTAAGTAAATTTAACTAAAGTTTTTTAACAAATTACTACTTATAAGCAAAGTTAAAATTTTCAGTTGTGCATAAAAACTATTTACATAAAGAAAAGTTTAACAATATGTATAAAAAGTTTATAACAAATCACAGATGTGCATGTAAAATTACAAAAAAATTATTTTAGTTTAGAATTCTTACTAAAACATTGGGAATCTCTACCTTCTTTAGAAATTTTTACTTTCTAAAAATGTGTCAACAGACCATAAATCTTTAAATACATAATAAAATTATACAAAATATTGTTATTGCATTAAGACCTCTTTCATTTCTTGTAAAATCATAAAATAATTAATACAGTACTATTTTGGAATAGAAAGTTTACCTCCCCACACGATGCATGACACCCCTTAACAAAGTGGGAAAAAGAGTAAAGTCATTCCCCAACTGTCGTTACCATAATTACAGTTGGTCATCGGGGAAAAATCAGTGACCTTGAAGTGCCTATTGAGTTTACACCGAGTATAGTTTTCTGTGATGTATTATATTTTTAATGATATTTTGGTACCTATCTCTAGACTTTATAATAAAATATATCAATTTTACTGATTTGAACTGAAAACATTGACATTATTGCAAAAATTGGAACTATAAAATTGTCTAAAAATTTTTTTGATTGCTTTAACACCTTAATAGTTATGTCCATTTCTCATGAGGACAACCAGTTCCAACAAAATCTTTTATCTCACACAGGCTATGTTTTTCTGATAAAATGCCATAGAAATTATGATTCTATCTTACCTTTATCAAATGTTAACAATTTTAAATCTAGGGAAAAAAAAATTTTTTGTTACTAAATTTTGTCGTAATTATACAATTGAATTAAAACTGATATATCCAAAGTGAGTTGGAGTACTTCATTCTAGAAATGTTATTTGTCAAAGTATAGGGTTCCTCAAGCCTTAAAAATTTTTTTAACTAAATTGAAATCACAAAAACCCTAAAGATTCATTTTTATAAAAAAAGGTGACATTTTATGTTATTATTTTTAATGTAATACAAATAACTGTATCTACTAGAGATTTGTATATAGGCACTTGCTGCATTCCACTGTCACATCATTTGTTGACTATTTTAATGAGAGCAATCAGCTTTACTCCGTATAAGGAGACAACAGAATTTGAGAACAAAACCTTACATGGGATATGAACCGACACCCTCCAGCTTGGTAGGTAGATGGTCTAACAACTATGTTGACTCTGTGGTACTTCAGATATCAGTTGTATCAGATTAAATGATGAATTTTTACATCTTTTATTAAGAAAAACTGAAATTGCGGTATTTCAAATAATCATGCATTAAACCATGCTGAATTGATTATTTCCATAATAGCATCATATAGTTAAATGGCACCTTAAACTTATTAAGAAACAGTTGAACTTATGATGTTATATTTTACATTTGTTTACACTTAATCTGAATAACTAGCTACTGTAATGAACATATCAGTTTGTGATTGTTTGTATTTCAACAGAAACATTTTTTATAGTTAAGTTATATTTTTCATTATCTCTTAGAAAAATTTCAGTTTACATTTTTAATTCTTTTACTCAAAGTCTTATACATTTAAAAATTTACTGTTATTTTATTACTATGTAAAATATGCAAATTATATATATATATTGTATATGAATGTGCTATTATATAAATAAATGTTTCTACCCTTTTAGGTTAATGAATATGTTTTCTTGGAGTGGATTAGTTGACTTGAATTTTGTTATGTCTGAATTGTTCAAAGTTCCAAATTTACAGGTAAAGTTTTAAGTAGTTATTTTTTACATCCTTTAAGAATATTATATTACCCTCTTTAAGCAAGAAGTTGCCTACAGGGCAGTATGATTAACATTATGAACTTCCGATTAGGCTCATGTTTAAATTCCCAGCTAAGACACATGCATTTGTGGGGAATAATAGTGGTCATTTATACTGTTCAGTTATAAAATGACCAACATCTCTATATGTGAATGTGTTAATATTGAAAAATTGCTGTCTTCATTGAGAAAACATTTTAAATATTATTAATTTAATCAAAAAAATTTATCAGTGATTTTCTAAATAGGAAGTTTTAAGTATGTGTTTGTCTTATATATATATATATATATATATATATATATATATATATATATATGTGTGTGTGTGTGTGTGTGTGTGTATGTGTGTGTATGTGTCAGGTCTAAAAAGAGGGGTAGTTAGAAATTATGTGAGTTATAAACGATTTTAAAAAGGGAACTCTTTTATAATAATAAAATAAATGAAAAAGACCCACGCTTGTGTAAGCTTTTAAGATAATCCGGTCAGGGGGAAGCATTTTGGAACAGTTTGATGAGTTTGCAAACAGATAACAGTCAGTTGGTTCATGGACATGGAACTGTGAACACATTCTACGCGTGTCTTTTACAGAAAAATTAAAATGGCGCAAGTTGCTTTCAAATAGAACTATGATTTAATAACTTATTATTATTAAGAAAGACCGTTTTCCATTCACCTTAACACTAGAACAATATATATAACAAAACCATGTATGTTATACAAAATAAAAAGTTCATGATAAATTCTCAATTAAACCCTATAAACAAGTATGAAAGTGATCATGGATATGTGTATGAACCCCATTTTCTTACACATAAATACTATCTTCATATCAATTTAGCTTCATTAAATAACTATAATAATTTATAGCTCATATTTGCTTTAACAGTAGATATTTTCTTAACACTGTCATTTCAACTTTATCCAATTTGTGAATCTCTTCAAAATTCATTCAAGTGTATGTTATAATTTTTTTATTTTATTTTGATTTATTTACTTTTTTTCTCATTTTAGTAAACTTGACTGTACAAAAATTGGTTAACCTGTTAAGTGCAACATCTGTCCAAGGAGACTGACAGTAAATTTATTTTTTCAAAAGTCCATTGTCAGTCCCGAGGGATTGATGTTACATTCAGTGTGTCAAAAGAGGTACTAGGGTATTTAAAAGTATTTCTTAGATTGATATGCATTTTATTTTTATTTCTGATTATTCCTATTGTAATTGGCTAACAATTGAGAATCAATTTACTAAAATGTGTAGATACATACTTTGCTTATTAACATATCCACTATTTTAGTATCTGTATTAAATTAAAATTCAATCTTTATTAATTCTGAAATGTTTCTAATCAATGAATTTACTTTAGATTTATTTCATATTTTTAAATTTTAATTTACCATTATAAAATTGTAAATTAAAACTAAAATTATGCATATGACTATGTTTCAATCTCAAATCTACTGTTAATTTATGAATAATAATAATAAAACTATGTTAAATAATGTATTGTTTTTAATTTTCACACACATAATGGTGTACATTAGAATAAAGTAAATTTCCAATGCAGCCTTTCAAGTCTTTTGGGTTGGCCGTGCCAAATTTGGCATATTCTTAGGTGAGAATTGGAGTTTGTTGGTAATGGGATATAGCAGAAGTGGCCAAGTCAGTCTGTAAAATTTTGTGAACTGTGGTAGAATCCATTAAAAATTTATAATTGAAAAATATGCCATGCTTACTATATTAAATATAATGTTCTATTATTTTATGGATTGTTACTGTTATAATTAATTAGTAGTTATAACTGTTTAACTGATCTACTGTTAATTTATGAATAATAAAAAAACTATAACAATGTACTTAAATTTTCACATAAAATTATATGTACATATTAGGTGTAAAAATGTAACATTTATTTTTGAGGAAAATCAAGCCCTTATTTAATTTACAAGGTTAGACTTAGCAAGATAAAATCCATTTCTAATATGACCCACAGAGTATTTTGGGTTAGTAGACAGACCTGAATTACTCTATACCTGAGAGGAACAAAATAATGTTTAGCATGCAGATCAGATTCTGAAAGATTTTGCTAAAATTTGGTCATTTCAAATAAATAAATATATATATATATATATATATATAATTTTCATAAATATTAAATTTTATTGTATAACTAATTTTTATCTTTCTTTTCAGTCATCATGAATTCAATTATCAGTTTAATTTTTACAGAGTGGAAGAATGGAGAGAATTATTGCTGCTCTTAATCCTGATGAAGAGGAAATGTTTCGAAACATGATGAGAAGACTGCACAATATTGCAAGAGTAAATTATTTTCTTACTAGCTGTACTCATGTGCTTTGCTGTAGTGATTCTGTGCTTTTTAAACTATAAAATACAGTAGAACCTCTTTTTAACCACCCCACGATACACGACCCCTTCATTAGAACGACCATCTAAAAAAGTCCCAATTATTGTACCATAGGAATTATGTTAATTTTGAATTATTACAACGATTCCAAGCATATTATTTTTCTTTAGAATGACCACCAATTTTAGTCCGCAGAGCTCATGAGCAAATGGGCTATTTCAAAATTATTGTACTGGGGTGCAACTTCAAGAAACCTGTACTTCTCTCTTTGTGTTTGCTTAAAGGAGGAGAGGGGGCATAACAAAAAAGGTAGAACTAAATCTTCAATTATCTTTTGATGAGTTTGTTGCTGTAGACGAAACTTTACAGTGAAGAGAAAATTTGAATGAGGATGGTTTTATTGCCCATATTACCGGAAATGAAGAAATCTGCGATTCCGACGACAAAGAAGAAACCATCCAAGCTTTTGAAAAAGTGAATGAAAAAGAAGCCTTCAATGCAATTAATGCCTTGCGTCAATATTTTGAAGAACAATTTAATTCTGAAGATTTCCTTCAAAATCTAACGGATATGGAATCAGTGATAATGAAAAATTCCCAAATGAACTTGAAACGGGCGTCAATCAAAGACTTTTTTTCAAAAATTCAGTAATGGAAATACAAATAAATAGAAGTGTTCTCTAGGTATGTACTGCTGCATCATTTCTTTGCTCAATTTTTTTATTATTATTTTTTCAATTCATTACAACGACCATATAATGTTGGTCCCACAGGGGGTTGTTGTACCGAGGTTCTACTGTATCATTGGTTTTCTATAACTATATATACACATATTTAATAACCTTTATATATTCTACTAACAACTGGAGGGCAATAGTCTATATTTCTATCTAATCTGTGATACAAAGTTTGCAATGGTTAAATAAATTGTTTTACAATATTACTAATCTATTTTTTGTGGTTTTAAAAGATTGCTTTAGGTTTTTAGCTTTATAATTTTAAAAATTTATACTAACCAAAGCTAATATAGATTATGAATGTATTGGAAATTAATGTCATGTAACATGAGATTATTACTGAAATGAAGTTAAAATTGAAATTCACTGCAATAGTAAATATATATTTATCCAGAAAACGCTAATCATTTTTATTATTTCACAGATATCCTCTAAAATTTTATCTGTGATATAACTTATCCAGTAGTTATGATGCCTAATAGCATTTTGATTCAGATTATTGTAATGAATAAAATTCTTAAAATAGTAAAATAACTTGAAATTTTAACTTAAACTATCATTTTCAATGCCAAAATTCTATGTTATATTGCTTGCACTTCAAAGAAAAAGATGGCTTATAGTCATAAATTAATATAATGATGAATGAATACTATATTGTTTCTACTGTATACACCACAGCAATATTTAGACATGCAGGGTAGAGCATTATTAAGTGCTACAAATTTGTTAGTGACCATTGTTGTAAGGTATGCTTACTTATATGGTTTATATTGATGATTAAAATTGTAATTTTGAATATTGTTTACAGACTGCAAGAGAGAAAGATGTCCGAGTTATGATTGATGCAGAACAGTCTTATTTTCAACCGGCCATTAATCGTATCACTATGGAAATGATGAGAAAATATAATAAAAAGAAAGCCATAGTTTTCAATACTTACCAGTGCTATTTAAAGGTAATAATCCTATAACTTATTTTGGTCTACCATCAGTTTTCTATATAGCCTGTATTATATTAGTTAAATGATGTGCCTGGAAATGAACATGCAGATGTGCTTGCTAAAGAATGCTGTTTTCTGCACCAACTCATAACTTGTGCCCCTCTAAGAAACGTTAAGCGGGCCCTCCATGAACTTGTTCGTAAGGCTCAACTATGCCATTATAGGGATATTGCTTCCACAAAAAAATGGTCTTCTTTTTTGGATAGGCAAATATGTGGCACCCAGAGCTATTGGTGTGGCCTGTTTCCGCCTTGAGACTGGACATGATTTTCTTCAGGCCCATCTGTACAAAGTTGGTCTTGCTGATTCACCGAACTGTGTACTTTGTGCTTCAGCCCCAATGCATGGAGATCACCTTTCTTCTTGTCCTCCCATACAGGATATTATTTCTTTGGGTTTCTTTTCGACTCTCCCATCTAATGAGGCAATTTCTTATTTGTATTGGACTGCAAGGCGTCATATGCTCGAAAGAGTTCAGACGGGCATAATATAAATATATATATATATATATTAGTTAAATATACTTCTGATTAAAGCTCAATACTAATACATTAGATTTGTTTGATTAAGAAAACAAAAGATAGCTGAGTAGATAAGAATTGGATATTTGCTGTAAATTAAACCCTTGATATTTTCTTAACATAAATTTAAAGTTTTATAAACTGAAAGGGCAAAAAAAAAAAAAACTGGTACACCAGCCTAATATGTAGGGTCCCTGTGAGCATGCAGAAGTGCCACAACATGACATGGCATGGATTTGACTAATGTCTGAAGTAGTGCTGGAAGTTTTTGACAGCATGAATCCAGCAAAACTGCCCATAAATCCCTAACAGTATGAGGTGCTGGAGATCTCTTCTGAATATCATGTTGCAAGGCATCCCAGATATACTCAATAATGTTCATGTTTGGGGATTTTGGTAGCCAGCAGAAGAGTGTTCCTGGAGTAATGATCATTTTGATTGTTTTCTGTAAAATGGCTCAAATCCAAACTTTTTTTATGATTTGCTTTCTGAAACAAACTTTAAGTATTATAGTTATTGAATTTAATATTTAGATAAATTAATTTCTCAGTTCATGATTCATTCTTTTTATGTTCATGAAAATTTAATGTATAAATAATCTATTATTAATAAAATACTATAACTAAAATATATAGAGCATTATGCAAATAAAATTTTGCACAGGTTTTGATCTGTATCACATTTAATAATTACTTTAAAAGTCTATACATTTAGAATTAAGTACTATGATATGTTTTACTTGTATTATTCCTTATTAAAGTCTGCTGAATGATGGTCAAATATATAGGGCACTGCACATTTGGCACATTCTTTGATAACAGAGTTCAATTTAATTTTGGCATGAACATTACTTCTCTTCAGAATTCTTTAGCCAGTTTAGGTTTAATCTATATTTTCTTTTTTATCATTATTTTTACAGGTTTATCTTTCACATACTAACATTTTACAATGGGAACAAAGTTTTATAGCTTTATTGTTTCATCTGTTAATTTAAAATTCCATAAGTTTTCTGCTTGATATAGGGGTACAAAAAATGATAGTTGTATTGTTTAAATATTTTGAATCCTATGCATAAGCATATGCTCTATTCTAAATATCATCATTATCAATCTAATAACACTTTCAAATTCAATAAATATTTTATAGCTTTATTGCATGTATTTAAATTCCAAATGGAAAGCATGTAGTTTTTGTAACTTTAAAATGGCAAGCAAATGCCATACTACTCATAGTTATCTAATTTGAAAAAATAGAATCATAAGCTATTTACCTCTTATAGTTTTTTAAATAAAAAAAATAAATAGTTTTTTATTTTAGTTATCTAAAAGAAGCAAACAATAAGATATTAGATAAAAAAAAAAAAGAATAGTTTTTGTATATTTATATGTATTATTATATAAATAGTTTTTTATTTGTATGATCTTTATGAATTAATCAAAGAAGTCAATGAACAAACAAGAAATTGGAGAATAAACGAGGGAGATATGAAAATTTGAAATTTGTAATCAAACTGACTCCTTGTTTTCAAGTGTTAAATTATATCTGTATGTTTAATTAAAATAAGTCTATTCAAACCCCTACTGTTTAAAACTTTTATGCTACTGAAAACCGCCATAGGCATGCATGGTATAAAGCACTGAATTGATTTATAAATCTGAAAGTTGTCAAACCTGTACTTAGTTTTTTAATATTTAGGAAATGACTTTTTGTATTTTAAATGAAATTACAGGAAGCTTATGATAATGTTGTCCTTGACCTGGAGTTAGCTAAAAGACAAGGATTCTATTTTGGTGCTAAATTGGTTCGGGGTGCTTACATGGAACAGGTAATATAATACTACTTATCAGTTTTGCAATATTTATTCTCATCCTGTCACATCAATGTTTTTCTTTTCTTTTTTTACAGAGTAATATAAAGTAAATCGTTAATTTTTATCATTTTAAGAATTTAGTTTATAAATTTTCATCATTGTTCATGATTAGGGTTAGACAATAATGGAGTTTTAATGGAATAATAATGGATATGTCATTCACAAAATATTGATATATCAATATATTGTAATGCCTTTTTCATTTCATTATAGTTTCATAAATAAAAGTGTGTTCTGTATAAAATAATACAAACATTTGCATATATGTATGTGTTCATTATTTAAAAAACAATTCAGTTTCTTACTTTAAAATATTAAAAGGATGCCCATAAATGTAAGTTTTTATATATAAGTTTAAAATAAGCAAATCTTTCCCCTACATATCTGATATAAATTGTGCATTATTCTAAAATTTTAGTAAGTTAAACATTAATTGAATGAAATGAAAACAATGTACATTAGACAATAGATGCATTAAATGAAAAGGATGAACTTTCATCCTTTTATGGTAACAGTTGATGAAATTTTTGATATCATGATCATGGTTCCAAGGTCCCATCTTGTTTAGCTCCTGTTGTAAAATAAGTGGATATAAATAAATTGTGGTATTTTTAATCAGTAGAAATAAAATAATATTTTTACATGAATAATTTAACATGTGAAGTGATAAAACTCTCTATGACAAATAAAAAATATTTTAAGTAATTATTCTATTATTAATAAATGCTATTTTTAAAACTGAAAAAAAATTGCATTAAATGTGTAAAAATGAGGTTCAGAGATTAGCCAGAGAAAGATAAATTAGCATTAACTCTCTGACTGATCAATTTTTAGACCAAAATCGCTTTAAAAATGACATTTTTTTTATTGCCTATTTGAAATCTATATATATTGGAGAATTCAAAAATGCATGTTTTCTTTCCAGGAAATATTTTTTTATCTAGATTTTTAGCCTTAGAAACTAAGTTGTAAGTATCATTAGAAACTAATTTCAGATGATTTCACCAAAATAATTCTTTTTAAAATAAATTTCTATTGAATTACAGTTAGCTTCTATTTATTAAATAATATAAAAAATATACAAAATTTAAGAATATATAAAGGACTGACTAAAAATATCTTAGAAATGCAGTTTAGTGTGATAGGGTTTGAAGCAGGATTCAAGGCAAAGTCCAACTTCCCAGTCTTTGCACCAGATTCGTGTTTCTTTGCAAATGTTTTTGCCATTTGCATCTTTTCCTGAACAGCATACACGACATTGTTTTCAAGGTTCTCTTTTTATGGGTTTAGGTGGTATGTCACTTGGAAAATAATGAGGTATCGATATCAAAGGGTTCCAAGTAAAACTCGTCTTCTAGGACAACCGCTTTTATTTGTATCCGAATATTTTTCGATACTTTCTTCAACAAATTTCAAACAAAATTCCAAAAGTTTTATAGTTTGTCTGGGGTTTTGCTTTAGTAAAGTACATAGGCATTCCACAACGATTGATCTAAGAACCGCCTGAAAATTTTAATATAATGATTCCCCTGTTGTTTTCGGAGCGTAGCGTTCCTATCAATTTTGCAACACTGCCTAACGCTTTGCACGTTTATTGAATCATTATAAAATTCATCGCTATATGAGAAGCAGTCCAAAACTTCTATATCAATATCATTATCTCAACTAAAATTGCTTTCAGAATCTGAATCAGGAATATACACTCTGTCAATCGCTGATCGTTTTCTAGCAGCCATTTCTGATAAGAAAACAGCAAAAAGTTAGCGGTAATCCTACGCGCCTTCAAATACGGCAATTAAATTGATAACTAATGGTATCTGTTGGCCAAAACGTAAATTAAACGTCTAATACTGTATATGATTTATTTAAGAGCTTAAACGGGGAATAAACAGGATGCGCTCATCGATAAAGGAAGAAAAACACATGCCTGCGGAAATCGCGGGATGAGCAGAATTTGCTATATTTGAGTTGCCCGTGGAAATCGCGGGATGAGCAGGCAGAGGGTTAAAGTCAGTAAGTAAACACTGGGTCAAAATTTTCATTTGCTTTTTCTGAGGTTTCTTTATATGGCAGTTTGACTGTAGAGGGTTTAGGCTTATAGTGAGAAATTTTTTATGGGGGAGGGTTGCCCTTTAAATTATATCTCAAAATTAATACAGCAATTCTCACACAATGCACATATACAGCAGTCCTCATAAGGCAGTCACCCCCCCCCCACACACACACACACACCTTCCTTATCCTATACCACTGATGGTATTCAAATGTTTGTATAACATTTTACACTGAAACTAAATTCTGTTTACACATTTTTTTTTCTTTGTTATTATTGAGTTGATAAAATTAACAAGTTCCCTTTTAGTGTCATTTTTGCTACCAGCATATTCTTTTTTAATTTTTTATCTGCCTGTGCTAAACAACTTGACAGAAAATGAAATTTGTGCTTTATATTTGTATTTTTCAAACTTTGCAAAATGTTTGAGCAACAGAGAAACAATCCTTTGTGACCTGTGCAGACATAAAAGTGTTAAAGATAAAAATAACCAAAAAAATTGGATTAAATAGAAAATACAATAAAGTACCTTTTTTCTCCAATTCTGTTTTCTTTTCCTTTCAAGGGATTAATGTAAAATGTTATATAAATGAAAAAATTAACCAAACTTCAGTAAACAACTCAGATTATTATAAATTTATGTAAAAGTAATAATTTTAAAGTTTTTAAGGTAGTATATTACTATATTTTTAAAGCAGAGTAGTAATTAAACTAAGCATTTACCTTAAAAGTGGGAAAACTCATACTTTTTTTTTCTTGAATACTAATTATATTACTTATATGTATGCAGGTAGAGATTTATTTTTAAAAAAATCTATAATCATTATGTAATGTTCTGCTTGTCTGTCAGTTTTAAATACCGTAATATGAACCAAATTAAGGGCATTGAATGTTTTTCTTGTGTTTTGATATTAAAAAAATAAAACCGAAAATTTTCAGTAACTGACCAGTGGGTAAGAAAAGTGAAATAACACATTCACATTTTTCCTCATAATTGCTTAAATTAGTTTAAAACAATTTGTTTTCTATTAAATCCTTAATTTTGCATAATTTTTAGGTAAAATTTCTGCCTTAATAAGAAAAGAGCAATATTAAATTAAGCCAAAAATTTTGCAGTAGAAAATAAATTGTAACCTAAGCTTTGTATCTTTTGCATCATTAATAAAAATCTTTATCATTGCAATTTTTGTGAATGCATTAAGAATGTGGTGAAACATTGTATAAAATAGACACATTTAAAGATGCTTTACTGTAATTTTGTTGTTTACTTGTTTCTTCATTCTATCAGGATAGCATAAGCTTACTTCTCAAGAGAGGTATTCTGGTGTTGGAAACTTCAAACTATTGCATTAAGATTTAGTTAGTAATTAGCTTCATTTTTGTAAATTGTTTATTTCTTAATAAAATTTAGCATTATTATCTTAATTTTTAGTTTTTATTCTCAACATAGGAAAGGATCAGAGCTGCAGAAATAGGATATGAAGACCCAATTAATGAATCCTATGAAGCTACTTCTGAAATGTACCACAAAACTTTAAGTGAAATTTTGCGACAAATTGATGAAGATATTAAAGCTGATAGAGAGAAGAAAATTGCTGTTATGGTAGCTTCCCATAATGAAGATACCATTAGGTTTGCAGTGAAAAAGTAAGCAATATCACCAAACTAATGTTACTAGTATTATATAAAATTTTAATTTCTGCATTTTTCTTTTAAATTTCATTATTTTCACCTAAATCTTTGAATGTTAATTAAAACTCTTTTTAAAACTTTCATAATTCTAAACAACATTTAAGTTATTTAGATATCTTAATAATTGTGCTGTAAATTCTCGCACAAAAATTTGAGATTGTCTGTTGTCATTCAAATGCAGTAAATGATTTTAAATGTAGTTATGATGATCATGCACAATATTTAATTTAAAAAAATTGCTTTCTACACATTTTGTTTTAAATCGCAGGATAATAATAATTTTTCTGCATCAAAAAACAAAGAGCCTATTGGAGATTTTTAAGACTCTTAAGCATTTAAACATCAAAAGGTTATTCATTTACATGGTTTCCGCACACCTGGAAAGTCATGGAAAATCATGGATTTACACAATAGATTAATTTTGTCGTGGAAAGTCTTGATTTTTCAAGTAAAATGAGTAAAAGTCATGGAAAGTCATGGATCAGCTAAACTACCGATTAAAAAAATGCATTGAATTGTTTAATTCTGTTTTTACTTGTCATTTGGCTGAAGTTACTGAGTTTGGTATTTATGTATTATCCAATTGACCCTATTGCCAAGTAAAATTTGTTCACCAAGAAAACTCAAAGCAAGAAAGCTTAATGGGTAGGTAAATGTATATTATTCTGGTCTTTTCTTAAATTGTAGATTAAAATTTTATTAATATAATATTCATTATTTAATAAAAATTAGTTAAGATTTTTGCACAAAATATAAGCTTATCTCTAGGGATATTGTATATAAACATTATAGGGTTTTATTTGGCTATTATTCATGGTCACTTGGATGATACCAAAGTACCCTGAATTCAAATTGGAAACATTTGGATTGAAAAATTGCTATATGATTAAACTTAGGTATGTAGATACAACAATTTATTTTTATGTATGTGAGTTTATTAACACTTATAAAGTAAGTTTATAGTTTATTTATGATAAAATTCCTGTAATTGCTCTAAAAGCATATATTTTATTTGTATGTACATCAGAAGTTTTATTCATATATACTTTAACAAAAGCTTTTTAAAGTCATGGAAAATGATCTGCTAAATCAGGGAAAGTCATGGATTTGAAAAATTTTATTCTGGTAGATATCCTGCATTTATCAAGCAATTAAGAGATTTTCTGAGACTAGCAGTGTTGGACACCATGCTAGAATTGGTTATCTATGATTAGTGAAAACAGAGGCTCTCTTGCAAAGCCTTCAGGGAGAGAATCCATCAAAATCCTTGTCAATAGACAGCTCTTCTTACCAAACAAATGAACATGTCATATAAAACAATATGTTGCAGAATAAACAAAGAGCTTAGACTGACATGTCATCGAAGAATAACTGGCCATTTTTTTACTAATAAATTTTAATTAGAAATAAATAATTAGATACAAAAAGTATTAAGGGTAGGATAATTCATATAAAATCAAAAAGAAAATTGGTTTGAGTTTGTTTATATATTATAGTTTTTCAAAATTATTTTTTAAACTTAATATAAGTAAGAGTACTTTATGAATTTTTAATGTATTTTGCATTGTATGTTTTCAGCTGCGAATGAAGTGATTACCTGATCAATTATTATAACATAAATTAACAAATTTATGGCATAAATTTATGATTATTTATTGTACAAATTACTGTCTTCATTTTCATTTAATATCTTTAGACTGTCATAATACTCAAAGAAAAGTACTCTAGGATTAATTTTCTGATTAAAGATGTATGAAAACATAAAATGCATAATTCTATGACATCTTTTTTATGTTTAAATTATTTTTCTCTGTCTAGGATGGAAGAACTGAATATTAAACCTGAACACAGAGTAGTCTGCTTTGGGCAGTTACTAGGAATGTGTGATCAAGTTAGTTTTTCATTAGGTGTGTGTTATTGATTTTATGATTATATATTTTTTAGCATTTTAATAAATTTTAATAAAGTTCTATATCATTAAGTAATTATAGGTGTAATACAATATATGATAGACAGAATTTTAGGATAATATTTTATATTTATAACTTCTAACTGATGATTATATCTGGAAAAATACTATTTAAGACAATATATGAGATTTAAATGATAACTTATCTTAAATCCTCTACACAACAGAAAAATAATTAATACCTTTTATGTGATTCTCATTTCATTATTTAATGAAAACAACTCTTTTTTGGACAGATTCCATTAATGATATATAACAGATCTTTCCTGCTGTTCAAAGGTGCTATGATTGTTTGCACTAATATTATAATAACAGATAATTTTTAAGCTATTTTCCTACATAAAAAGTGGTAATGCATGAGAATGTATGGTGCTTTTGTAATGTCTTCCTTTGAAAAAAGAATGTAGTATAGATACAGACAAAAGAGAAATGGTTGAAACAAAAGTTACTTTATGTATGTCATTTCAATTTTTATTTTTAAATCCTATTAGATGAGACTATAAATATTTGAATACCAAAGATTTCTTTTTCGCTTTTATTAGAAAACTCTAAAATGGCAGTGAATCTGAAGAGATAGTGAGAATGAAATAAAATCTGTCTAAAAACTAGAAATTTTTACTGTCATTTTAAAATTTAAATTTCTTTTCAAATTTTTAGATTATATATCTTCTTAGTTAAAGAGCTTGTCTCCGGAAGCAGTGCTTTTAGTTTATTCATTCTCAAACTGTACAGTTCAGTACTCTGAGCATTGGCAACCTCATGGGGGCATTGCAAAGTATTATATATAATTATTACAATTTTATTTAAAGAAATGTAGTTGTTATAAAAAGAGGCTAAAGGTACTCTAACAGTTTGTATTTACAATGAAAATTTTTATTTGAAGAACAAGTATCACAGTTTACTAGGTTTGAGAATTGCTCACCAAATAATAAAATCAATAAATCTACAAGAATTCCAAATTCACTTAATACCAGTACTCCATCTGAATTTACTTTTTCACATAAATAGTTCATTAAAAACAAAATAAAATGTGAAATTAACTCATTAAAAGATGAATATCCACTGCAAGGAGGTGAAGCTCAAAGTATATTAATCTTATTTGTTACTTCTTATTTGTGCAAAGCTGGTTTTCTGGCATATACTATTATAAAATGAAAGTAAGTAATCTGGAAAAGGAAAAGAGTACCTATGTATTGTTTAATTCCATGATTTGTGGAACTATGCAGTATCAACATGCTGATCTATTCCACTGATTGAATTTATTTAAATATGTTGACCAAATTTTAATATAACTAAAATGTGTTTTTATTTTTTCCTAAATTGTATAAAATACGACAATTTTGTTCAAAGTTCTTGTTGGAGTGTTATTTAAGATGCATTGGATAAATCTTGATTTAAAATGGGACCAATTGTAAATACTGCTGCTTTTATCCAAGATTGTTGTTAAATAGATAGAATTTATTTTTAATTTAAAATTTTTCATGTCCTATAATTCTAGTAATTTTTTTGTCTTTTATTTGATAAACATATACTATATTTATATTTATGAATTTATTCACTTTCTAGGTCAGTCTGGTTATTCTGTGTACAAATACGTCCCCTATGGACCTATTGATAAAGTTTTGCCTTATCTGTCTCGCCGTGCTTTAGAAAACCATGGTCTTTTGAAAAAAGTAGATAAAGAATTAAGACTGTTAAAATCAGAGCTGAGAAGGCGTATTCTTAGAGGCCAGATATTTTATAAACCTAAGGGTAATTATATGCCGGTATGAAATTTTGTGCATCAGCATTGAACTAGCATTAAAATTTATATTAAATCTATTTTTGCAGTCAAAGTATTTCATCAAGTGTGTAATTTTCATTTATACATTTTTGGCTATCAGAGCTAGCTATATTCATATTCAATATTATAAATTGCTATTAAACCATTTTTTATATTTTGAATGAACTTGTAAATTGTTCAATTTGATATTCACAGTTATTTAATACTGTTCAAATTACTAGATTAATTTGAAATAGTGTATAACATTATGTTTGGTATGAAATTATGTCACATAGTATACTTTCATTTATGCAAACTAAATTTTTAGAATTTTCTTTTATGAAATATATCATTTGCTTGCAAAGATTAGTTTCTTTAACCAGTTTTTCTTTTCCTCATAGTTTACAATTTAAGATTATATAGAATAGAAAATTTTATAGTTATATTTTTTCTTGTAATATTCTACAATTATTGTTATTTTGAGGTAGAATTTAAACTGTAGTTATATGCTGATTTCTATGAAGTTAAATTAAATCAATGTAAGCAAATATTCTGTTCCTGTTCTCTTGGCACAGGGACACTTACTTTGCTCTTTGATTTATCATTGGAACTTGTCCAACAGGTAGACACAAACAAGCTAATAAAAACCTAATCTTCCTTTTGCTCACATTCTTTACTAACCAAGTGTATTATTAAAAGAGAAACAAGTGGTTTAATTTTCATTCACCTTCATATTATTTAGAATTTATCACACTTTAATTTCTTTTCAATGCAGTTGTACTTTAAAAAGCAAATATATTGGAATGAAAGCAGAACTTATAATCTTTTAAACCACTTTAAAGAAAATATACATTTTTTTACTGCCATAGCCAGAATTTAGTTTTTTGGGGTGAATGGGTACTCAGACTTGGCTGAGACTCTCTAACGTTTCACTAATTTTTAACTTTGATAAAAAAAAAGTACGTAAAATTTAATTTTATGTATATCTAAAGTTCATCCTCTAACAAAATTTTCTTCTTTTCAGAAATCTAAAGTTACCTTTATAAATTTTTTTCTTCATATATCATATTTAATGGTTTAAAGAAAATTTTATTTTATAAATTCTTATATTTAATTTGTTTTATTTAAAAAATAAGTTATAAAAGGCTAATATGACTTAAAAATAATTTATAGTATTGTAACATCTCAAAAAATTTAATTATTCCTTGCCAAATGTTAGCGTTGCCTACCTTAATTGAAAATAAATATAATGTTGAACAGACAAATATTTAATTATCTGTATTTAGATTTTATGTTCTTATTAAATGGCCTATTATATATAAAAGAGAAATAAACCAATATTATTTTAGGGTTTTGTTTTTTTAGATTTTATGTGTAAATTTGAGAACTATAATTTTTTCCAGTTTATTTTTTATTCTTTTGTCCTAGATGGGTTTTTTTTTTTTAATAAATTTGGAGTTCACAAAAATTATATATTTTTCATCTTTTTTAATATGTTATTACCTGTTAACTTGTTAGATACCTGTGTACTTTGCATTTTGTTTTCCAATTCGATAGTTACAGCATGTGAAAAGATATTTTATTGAAAATGCTTAAAAAGCACAAATATTGTATGTTATTAGATAGATTTTAAAAGTATATGATGATGAAAATACATCAATTAATTTTAAAAGTAACTGATTTTTTTTTTTTTTCGAAATGTCTAATAAAGTTTATTTATTGTATTTCAACTAATTAAAATAAACCATAGTATTAAAAGACATTCTATCAGAAAGATAAATACTATTATTCTAGATTTTATTTATTACTAATCATATTTATTTTAAATGTTTCATATATTTTGTTCTCATATTGCTGATCTTCATTTGAAGCATATTTCTTTGTCTGGAGAAAATGCTTTATAATGTTTTATGTGTATTTATTTTTGTTCAAATTATTTAAAATATTTTTATATGCTTTACTGTGATATTTACTTTGTGTAATGTGTAGTCAATTGTTTCATATTTTGTCCTGCTTTAAATTAAAAATTAGTTCCTTTTTATCCTATAAAGCACTAAAGAATGATTTTTTTTTTTGGGGGGGGAGATTTTAATAAGTAGCTTTTATTTATTTATTTTACTGTGATATATTTATCTTCATATAATCAGCTATTTTTTTTCTTGTATGTTTCAGTAAGTCATGTGATATTTTTTGAAAATTATGTATTTAGAATATTAAAGCTTTTATGTTTGTATTGTCTAAGTTTTGGCAAGTATTTAACTATAGAATTATAAAGGGGATCATTTTTACAATGTGTAGTTTTTTTTCTGGCATAACATTTCTATTTTTAAAGTGGCAAGATTCATTTGTTGATTGCTGGCATATGTGTCTAAAGGTCATTCGATTTTCTTGAAAAAATGGTTGGGATTGTCTCACAAGAAGGGAACTAGGTACCCTTTCAAAAATATTGTTTTTAGTTTAGAACAATACAGAAGATATTGGAGTTGTTTTGTATTTAAAATCTCATTTCAAGCATATTCAGGAAAGTGAAGTCTTTTTGAATTTTTGTTTCAAACTTAAATTTTTAAAGCTATTAAAGCCTTCTTTACAAAACTGTCCTTAGAATTTCATATTTTCTGTAGAAAAAAATTTACTGGCATAGTAAAAAAAATAGAAATTGGCATTTCCTTATATATGCCTGTATATGAAAAAAAGAAATAAGCAACTTATCGCTAATTCCATACAGTTCTTTTTTCTTCGCATTTTAACAGCCTATATAAAAATTTAACACTTGTATTTTAAATTTAAAAAAAAAGGCTTTAGTTTGTTTGATGGGTCAAATCAAGGAAAAACAAACATGCAGAAAAAGCCGTTTAAATATTTCATTTATGGGGGGGGAGCTACTATAAATGATATATATATAAATAAATTTTGAACAACAATTTGAGCTCATTTAAAAAAATAAATAAAATAAAAATTAATATTTTTACCATATTTGATGTACTGTATCCTCTTTAAAAAAAGGCAAAAAATTCCTTTTTTGACTTTGTTAAATCAGTGTGCTTCATTAGAGCATTAAGTTTTAACTAATGGCTTATACCTGAAGTGATGGTTAGGTTTTACCCCATTTCAGGAAACTTATGTATAAAAGTTTATTAGTTGAGACAATTCCTTCTGTAATCATAGACAGGGTTATAAAATTCCATTATACTGAAAATGGGAAATACATGTATTTTTGTGTCTATTCCATTATATAATTTGCAATCAGATGATGTATTAAAGTCACTATATTGTTGAAATTTATGTAAGTATTCATAATTGTTTGTGTGTATTTGTCAAAAATATCATTACTTTGAAAAACCATGGCATTTAAAGACAATTTATATAAGACTTGTGTATAATGCAGGAATTGTGATATCCTATAAATAAATAATGAAATTTAGATTATCATATGCCATTAAAATACATCATTTATAAAATGTCCCCTTTCCATAATTCTAGTTTTACCAGAAATGCTCTAATTCTAGTGTTAATGCTTTCTTCATGCAGAAATAAAATGTCATTAACCATATTAATAATGGAAAGATTTGAAACAAGATTTTTGTGGTTAAGACTGCAGTTCCTTGCATTAAATTTTTGTGATCAACAGTATTTTCCTTGTTTATTTAATTTGTGTATATTTTATTTAATATAGGATTATAATATTTAATTATACTTTATTAAGAATTCAGTATGAATAAATATTATTAGTTTGATTAAATGCAAAATTTTAAAAATATGTATTTTTGTGCTACAATTATTTCTTGGTTTTTCCCTTATTACTTTTTGCTTGTAATGTATTGTGTACATGACTATTTTTTAAGATCTGTTAAAGTGCTGCTGGCATTAAAAATGTTTAAGGTTTTTTGTTTTAAGTTTATTTTTATAAAAGTATTTCAAAAATACATAAAGGAAACAGAATTATTTATATTGTTTAACTAGATTATTTTACATAACTTTTAGGAAGACATGATTTTTTGCAAAAATAAAATCAGTCTTGGATCATACAATTTCCTTCCAAAGTTCATTGTTAAAATTAATGCATTTTGAAATTCAATTTAATTATGATTTCATGTATACGATAATGAATTCTGTCAATTATGTACATATCAGTTTGAATAATTACTTTACCACTACAAAAATTTTACATCTATTAATTTTTTTCAATATTAAAAATCAATTTTAAAGTATTTTTTATGTATTGTGTTCTTAATTTTAATTATGCATTTCAAAATTACATTTTTTATTTACATTATCTTATCAAAAATTAGCTTTGTAGTTTTTTTAGTAATTTTTTCAAAAAATATTCTGTTCAACAGAATTTTAGCCATTGTGCCATATGTTGCAGTCATTTTTAAATATCCTTGCCAATAAATTGAATGGAATATTTATATTTATATTTTTATGGAAGATTTATAATAGAATATTAAATTATGCAATTATTTCTAAAAATATAAGTAGTTCACATCGTGCACTTTTGTAGTGTATCTCAGTTCTTTGTTTTTAAGGCTCTTTTATTAATCCTAAAGAGTGCAGTGTGACTTAGAAGTTTTTACTGAACCTGTATAATTTAGATGTCATCAATGTATGTATAGAAAATAAATGTAAAATTCAATAAAAAAAAATACTACTTCAAACAGCTGGTAAAAATAGATGAAAAGTTTTAGAAGCAGTGCAATCAAAACTGTTGTTTACTATGTGTTTTATCGATCAATGTGAAAGCACAGACTGCCTTAATTATTAATTGGCTGGGCACCATGCATCAAGCCTTAATTTTGTCTCAGACACAGCCATGTACACAGCTTCGGAGTCCTGTACTTTTTAAATCTAATCGAAGCTGTCTGGATTAAATATAGACATTTCTATACAGCAATAATAGGATGGAAATACTATTATCAGATGAACTCATTTTTAAAATATTCTCTTATTGTACAATGTGAAACTTTGTTATGTTATTTGAAGGAAATAAATATTTTCTTTTGCTGTATATGTGTATATTTCATGAATCCAAAAACTTCCTAAAAGACCAATTTATAAAATCGTATTAAAACATTTTATACTTTAAATTTTATATTAAACACTTTCTATCGTAAAATCTAAACATTCTAGAATGGGGGAAAGGGATATCTGGTCAGTTTTATTCCAATGGCAATCTGGAAAGAGTTAGAAAATAAGCTCACTGGTGTGGCCACAAATCATGAGCTATCACAATTCCTTTTAGTTGGAATATATGTATTGACATTAGAGAATACTCAATGTGTGGTGGGATTGTTCATTAAAAAATTTTACCTCACATGTAATTAAAAAATAGTAATTTAAATTTATTGTATCCAAAACAAATGCAATATAAAAAGTATTTCATACAACAGAAATGCCACATATCTTCATGGAACATTTAAATTTCAATTAGTTTTTAAACATTAAAGATATTTCTAACCGCCTGATCATGTAGTTTCAGAATCAGGCGACCGTCCACAAGCAAACTTTCTAGCGATTCGTCGCTTAAGCTCTTTGTTTAATAGAACTTTCTCTTTTCTTGCGCCTTCCATGACACTTTTGTTTTCCACGGCTCTTCTTGCCAGGTACGGAAGGACTTCATCAACTGTCCCAAACGGGATGGATTTGTAAACTGCAAAACCAGCATCAGCTACAAGAGAAACATATGCATCAATTCTACATAAGAGACAGTTTCATATTTGTTCCTAATAGTTCTAATAAAGAAATTAGCAGCAAAGAAAATATCAGAGCTGGTAGAAAGAAGGGCACTATTACAGGAAAAGCCTTCCATTGCTGGTGTGAGGCTCTTTTGGTGCTCCTGAGTAAAACTTATTTGCTAAAAAAATTAAGATAAAAAATGGCAAAATTCTTGGGAAATCCCGTATAAGAGTTTGCCTCAACAGATCTGTACTCCCAAGGGACAGTTAAAAAAATAAATATTCTAAAATATTATTAATTTTTACAATAAGCCATGAATTTTGATGTATGAGGGAATCTCCACAGGAGTCTGCTTCAGAAGAAAAATCTAGACAAATAACTTATACTGGGCTAAAGAAAACTAAAGCAACATATATTTTATATAACCTTATGGTTATGGCAAGAATTGGATATTAACTTCTAACCAGAAAAATATTTTGTGTAATTTGAAGCGTAGCGATTTAGTTCTGATAGAAGGAATGGCAGACTGGGCTGCAATTCAAGGGTAGGGTTTTCACCAATGCTTTCATACAGTAAAAATGAAATTTTAGTTTATACAATGTTGTACAAAGGTCCCTACTGTTTTGTTTCCCAGATACTCCCACCAAAGAAAAATCTGGCACTGGCAAAGATTAAACTTGATGTACATACAAATAGCAATGTTGATCGTAATTTGAATCATGGTGTGATCTGAAACGATTTTACTGAACAATTTTGCTGTTAAAACTGTTCTCAAAGTTAGGTTATAATGGAGTCAAATCAACATAAATTTGGGGTTACTATGTATCCCATAACAAAATAATTAGAACACAAATGCAAGTTACAGAACATAAGATTTTAATTTATACCGCATTCATGTCTTTAAAATTTAAGAAATTATTATGAATTTTTATTTGCTAAGGAAATGTATATTATTTTATATCTTTCCCGTTAATAATTTACAAAAAAAAATAACTTTGTACTCATGTATTAAAAAATATTCATCACTCAACAACAACAACAACAAATTAAATACACTGCAAAAAATCAAACTTATTTTTTAACAGTATTCTAGTAAGATTTTAATTTATACCGCATTCATGTCTTTAAAATTAAAAAAATGATTATGAATTTTTATTTGCTAAGGAAATGTAAATTACCCACATCTTGCCGTCAAAATTTACAAAAAAAAACAAAAATATTTTTGCACTCGTGTATTAAAAATATTCATCACTCAACAACAACAACAAATTAAATACACTGCAAAAAATCAAACTTATTTTTTAACAGTGTTCTAGTAAGATTTTAATTTATACTGCATTCATGTCTTTAAAATTAAAAAAATTATTATGAATTTTTATTTGCTAAGGAAATGTATATTATTTTATATCTTTCCCGTTAATAATTTACAAAAAAAAATAACTTTGTATTCATATATTAAAAATATTCATCACTCAACAACAACAACAACAAATTAAATACACTGCAAAAAATCAAACTTATTTTTTAACAGTATTCTAGTAAGATTTTAATTTATACTGCATTCATGTCTTTAAAATTAAAAAAATGATTATGAATTTTTATTTGCTAAGGAAATGTAAATTACTCCACATCTTTGCCGTCAAAATTTACAAAAAAAAAATAAATAACTTTGTACTCATATATTAAAAATATTCATCACTCAACAACAACAACAAATTAAATACACTGCAAAAAATCAAACTTAATTTTTAACAGTATTCTCTTAAGCTATATATTTGCTATTCATTGCAACAAGAGCAAAATTGTAATAAAGATGAACACGTTTACCTGGAATATTCAGGGCTTAAAAGAAACATGAAATTACTTTCTTATACATTAGCTCTTTTGTATTAGAACAACAATTTAAATCTTAACACTGAATGGAAAAGAGAGAGGATTTATCAATCACAGAAAATCCGTTCTATTTTCTTCCGAAATTAAAAGAAAGTAACATTGATTGTAAATTACTAAGTTTTAATAATTTAGTCAAACGTGTTTTATCTTATCTATGAATATCAGGATTAGATAATTCATATAAGTGTAAATTTGTTGTAAGCATATTTTCAATGCTGAATTATAAAAATAGGATCTTAATAACAGCATAATATCCCAAAAGATTCCATAAGCTACTTACCTAGTGGGTTCGTAACTTGATCACACATGCCATACAACTGTCCAAAGCATACTCCTCCTCGCTGCTTGTCAATATTAAGATCGAACATTCTGAAAATGTCATACAGAGATAAATAAGCAAAATCTAATATCATCAAATTTATAAGCAGGCTTTATTTAAAACATGTTTTGTTTCACCTAGCTTGAGGTATTTCACTCATCAAAAATAAAATATAGAATACCTTTCAATAGCCAATTTGACACTTTCTTCATTATGGCTGGCTACAATGAATTGACATCGAGAACCTATCTCTGATGTTCTCTGAAGCAGTTGGGATATTGCCCTATTAGAGAGAAGTAATTATGAGTAATTAATTAATAACAAAAGTCTTTGCCAAAAATATTACAGTCCTAATCCATAAGAGATAATTATTTCTATTTAAAAATTCATATTCTTTGTCCACACTAACGAGTTACTGGTTTGTACTTATTAACCAGCAGTGAGGTAGGTATTAGCACTAAAATGCCAGGAACCTGTTGACTGAGTGTGTGTGTGTATATATAAATGTTATGCATTTCTTTACTGTTATATTAAGATTATTGGAAACTCAATAAAAAATTAATACATAATTTATTAGAAGATTTAGTTATATATTTGTCACTATTGTACACACACCCATATATACATAAATATGTAACAAGGCGAAAATTAATACACCGGTCATAGAGAATTAAGCCTCTATTGTATTTACTTGTTCAGATCTTGGTGGACAAGGAGAAGCCTAGACAGCTAGACTATTGACATTGAAGAGAACGGCACATATCCGAGTCGAACATAACTTTTATTGAAGAGCTGCTAAAATGACATGTATAACAGTCAATGACAGATGAGGTAATGACCATGAAAAACACTTTGCTTTTAAAGGTGTCAGGCCCAAAGCGAGAACACAGGACGAAATCATCCCAACAGATAGGAGCTTTGTCAGCGTTATTAGAAATCGTTCAGGAACTTGGATCATTGTAGGAGTGAGTTATTTTATTCAGACAGCTGAAAAACATGGAGAGTGGGTAAAAAATGTGCTCTTATTGCAGAGAAAACTTAGGGAAATGGGTTGGAAGATTTTTAAGTTGTGGACGTTCCTTTAATTAAGACATTTTGTGGGTGAAAAATAGGTTTGAAGGAATAAGAATGGGAAAAAGGAGAAATTTTTAAAAGATAGTTTAAGTATAACAATTTTGATATATTACATATATATTACTGAATTTTATAAAACAATATACCTGCTTGGCATGGAGCGAATTGACTCCAATGGGTGGTCTAATGTTAAGAGGTATTATTCTGTACATTACCGTTAACACAAATTTAACCTAGAAGAATCCCTTTCCTACACCATTCCTGATCGGTTATATACCTCCCACTCCTTTTCTTTGAGCCGCGGTAGCTCAGTTGGCAAAGGCAACTTTCTCGTAACTGAAGGGTTGCTGGTTCGGAGCCCGAACCGGCCTAAGATCCGCCGTGTTCGTTAAAGGTGACTGGGGCACGTAGAATAGGTTTGTGGTCACAATGTCCTTTTAAGTTCTCAATCAATACTTCTGCAGACCAAGCTTATGGGTCTTCTGCTTGGTCCCTGCTTCAAAATTATTAGAACCCACTTGAGCAAGAAATCATACTTTCACCCTTGAAATGCTCGTTAAAGCAAAAGGCGCACCCCTTAGCTTTAAATCGTGCTTGGTTTGACCAAGTAGTACGAGGGTTGTTATTTATATTTCTGGCCTAATAATGAAAAAACAAATAGGTAGGATCGAAATTGGTTTTATTGTTTTTCAAAATATTCTCCATGATGATCAATACACTTTTGCATGCGTTTGAACCAATTTTCAAAGCACTTTTTCCAGTCCGATTGAGGTTTTAGCGTCTAGGATGCAGTGCCAGTAGTGTAGTTCAGGAAAAACAGCTTTTTAAATTATATACATTTAATCATACTATTTACAGGAAACTAATAAAATGCTTTGACACAGCGAACAGCATCGCTCGCATTAGAAGCGTCTGTGTCCAGCAATCCTCCAAACTCCAACGCATGCGCACTGTGAACGGAGGGAAGCTGGTTTTGAAGGGTTATACTTCAAAACCAGCTTCCCTCCGTTCACACTCTCTAGAGATTTCGCCAACTGTAGTGCTGAATTTATATAGTGTGCCGTCGCGCAGGGAGTAACACGCATTTTTATAGCACGCCGCCACGTGCATTTTTGTGGTTGACTTATTCGCTAAGTTTATAATTTATTTCATGAAAAATAAGCCCATCCTATGGATGCAACATTTATGAAAAATTTTTTATTATAAAAGATCACTTAACTGCTAATTTTACATAGTAATTCGCCACCACGTGCTTTTTTTGTGGTTGACTTATTCGCTAAGTTTATATTTTATTTCATGAAAAATGGAATCATCATATTGATTCCATATTTGTAAAAAACCTTTTATTAAGAAAGATTCTTTAACAAAACATAAAATTATGTGAACATGATTTTGAATCGGAGATTAGAAAGTCCATCGAGTGACACAAAATTTGGATTCATAAGCATTTAAGGGAGCGTATAGATGATCATCATACACAAATTGAAGTTGAAAATTTTGAATTTACCGATTTTGATAATTATATCATATTGGGGTAAAATAGACATGAATGGGACAGTTAACAAAAGTATGTTTTACAAATTATTTTCTACTAATACAACATTGTAAGTTTCAAAGTGACAAACTAAAATATTTTACCATTTAAAATAAAATTAAGATGAGAGTAATTATAGAAGTGTTGTTTTAAAATAACAATTACATTGGTAATAAATATGTCCTATCACACCCTTCCATGAGGCAGGAATGGGGCATGTTTTTGAAAGTTAAAATACATGCATAATTTTCAAAAATATGAAAAATGACAAAGAATGTATGTCATTCATGAAGATAAGCTTTATTGATTATTGATAACATCTATTTTATCTATTTACATACTGTAAACAAAAAGTTCAGTTGATACCAAAGAGTTTGGGGAATATTTTAAATTTGCTTCTAATAATACTAACATGCATTTACTTTTAAGCCTTTTTATCTAGAAAGAAAAAAGTTAAAAAGATTAGATAAAACTATTCTCGCTCTAGTAAAATAAGGGGAAGGTTCAAAGATTAATTAAACTTATGAAAAATGTTGATGCATATAGAATAACTAAAATAAGTTAGAGCTATGTTAAAAGTCATACAGTTACACTTAATATGATAACCAAAGTAAATAATTATAAGTGTGAAGTGAAATCAACTAAAAAATTAGATCATAAGCATCATTACACTGTTGAACATCCAACTTGTATCATGCAATATAAATTGAAGTGCACAATTTGCAAAGGGTGCTTTCATCTGTTTCAGTATACATGTGCGAATAATTTAAAACAACATATGTAAACATATTCATGCAGGTATATGAGAAACACCAAAAGAAAAAAAATATATATATTGAAAACAGTGGTAGTGAAAAAGAAATTGCTAATATTTTGCAAATGTATAGTTTGAATAGTATCTAAAAACCAGAAATTAATATTCTTGAAAATGTTCTGAAAGGCTGTGAAATAAACACTAAAATTAATGAAGAACTAAAGAAAAAAGAAAATACTATACATAATGTGCTAAAATTAAGCAACAAAATTAAACATGTAAATTTTAAGATTAATGACCATTTTAAAAATGAAATACCTAGTAAGAAAATTAAAACTCCAAACAAACTCCACAAGAAGGAAAAAATGGAATCCCAATTTAGCATTATTAAAACCCTTAGAGAATGAAAAGAAAATATTGGTGAAAGTTTCACACATTTAAATAAAGAAGTGCTGTATTTACATTCTATGACTGATTATAAACATTAATAATATTGAGAAAATTCTGTTTTCATTATGATTAAATTTTATATTGCAACATGAAATTTGTATTAAATAAAATTTGCTGGTTACTTCCTATATTTTGTTTGTTTGGCACAGTTTGTCCCTAGAGGATTTAGCGCCATTAAACTTCAATCAACCAACCTATATTTTGCTTATACATATATATATATATATATATATATATATATATATATATATATATATATATATATACATATATATATATATATATATATTTAAACACACAAATGTTCAAATATGTGTGTGTGTATAAATTTATTTATTTTATTCTTCTGAATGATTTAGGTTTCATTTATAAGTGAGATAAAAAATACATAAACTAATAGATAATAAAAAGTTGTAATGTAAAAAAGCAATGTAAAAAAAATAAACATTTTGAATAAAAATTCAATTAGTCAAGTTTGTTCAGATTTGTTATCTGTACAGAGATTTTAAGTTTCATCTTTTTTTAAATGTTTCAATTTGAAAGAGTTAATCAAAATTTTGTTTTTTTAAATAACTATGTTGGTTTGATTCTTTAAATAAGTTATATCTCTGTAAATAAATCCATTTTCACACAAAATTAAGAGAAATTTTATAAATGATATTCACGAAATTTATATCTATAACAATGTTTTAATTAGCCCCAGCAAATATACAAACAAACAGTTTCTTCATAACATATACTTATTAAAGAGATAATTATTTAATACCATTAATTTATATCAGTAAAAACCCATGGGTCATAAATTTTTGTATAACATTGTTTAATAATGTTTTGTTATAATTTGTTATATTATCATATTAAGATAAAATTATACTTTGATAAATAAAATATGTATCAAATTAACTAAAAATTGGATGTTTTTTTGTAACATAATTTGTCAATTACACATATCCTAGAAATGTTGTTAGGAAATTCCTGGCATAGGGGGCAGTTTATCAACATATGACAATTTAAATTGGAAGTGCATAATTTTTGAAAGGCCTACTCACACAGCTAATTAGAGTAGTAAAAATATTACATAAATGATATCATGTCTGTTTACCACATAGACTATAGAGCAGTGGATATAGATATCCATAAATTTACAAATAGCTGTTAGAGCATTTTCTACTAAAAAATTCATTAACTTTTATGAGGTTATATTTATTTATCCATTAACTTAACCTCATTAAAGTTAATGATTTTTTGTTATTTACTAAAAGTTAAATAACTCTAAAAGGGTAAAATAATGGATATGGAAAAATTTATCAAAGTTTTAAAGAATAAACATTCTTTGGGAAAAAAAATATTTTAACACTATGTTTAATTCTACAGAGCAGTAAAAGTAAATTTTGCTATAAAGTAATTAGTCTATTTATTCTGGTTGTATATATATAGTGTAAAACAGTTTGAACTCTGTAATAAAATTTAAAAATTGCTGAATAAAATTGAGAAATTCTAGATTAATTTTTAAATAGTTAAGATATGAATATATAGTTATTTGTACATAATTTGACAGCTAGGGTCTCATCAAATTAATATTTTTGTATCACTTGTACACTTAAATAACTGACTGACGACAAAAGGAATGAAATCTTTTATAATGTTAAATGCATGTCAAGATAATTTTTATTTGCAACATATTCTAAATTTCTAATCTTCTTAATTTGTCATTAGCACTTTGAGGATTGTAAACAACAGAATAAATCCATCCAAAAATGATAACTACTGTATAACTGATATTAAAAATGTAGTTTTTGTCGTCTATCTAAGAATAAAATAAATTAATATAAAGAGTAAAGCATTAAAGTATACATAAAAAATATTTCAAAATTGATTTGCCAAACTTTCGATACTGCGCCAAATATTGACACCTGTACTGAGATGGGAAGATTGACTGTTTCTTTCTCTTTTGGGTTTAGACATCAAATGCGCATGCGTCGGAGTTGGAGGATTGCTGGACACAGACTCTGCGTTGCTCTAACTCCACTGTTGCCACATGACCGTTAATGGCGAAGAAACAGGCAATCATTTGTTTCGATGTGCTTCTTCCTCGAACAACTTTTGTTGTTTTTGCCTCGTCTTGGAAGACCCATACAGTTGATTGCTGTTTTGTTTCCGGCCCATATGCATAGATCCATGATTCGTCACCTGTGTTGATGTTATACACAACCTTTGATGTACTTTGAACGTATTTTTCCAACATTTCCTTGCACCAATCGACGTTTTTTTTTTTTTTTTTTTTTGAGCGTTTGTCAGATTATGCGGGATCCAACGCGAACAAATTGTTTTATGCTCAAATGTTCATGCAATATTTTATTGATGCTAGTCACAGTAATGTCCAAAGACACCTCTATCTCACGGTATGTCACATGACGATCTTGCTTTATCAGTTCACGCACAGCATCGATCTTTTCTAGCACAACAAAGGATTTTGGACGACCTGGACGGGATTCGTCCTGGATCGAACATCGACCACGATTAAATTCGTTATACCAATTTTTACAGTGCTGTAGGATGACGCTTTATCGCTGTATAAAGAATTAAGTTCATCGAAGCACTCTTGTCTTGACAATCCACGTCGAAAGTTATGAAAAATAATGGCACGAAAATGTTCACAATTCAATTCCATTTTGTGATAGAGAAGAACTTTTCAATTTACTGTCAACAACACAAATAAAGCTATAATGGTAAATCGTCTGCTGAATTTATGTTTAAAAATATCAAACTTTCGATTAAAATAGCCTAGCAACACTTACTGTTGCCAAGGCCAGAAATATAAATAGCAACTCTCGTACAAAATAACAACTCCTTTTCTTTGAAAAAGGCGAAATCTTGCATAGACTATGATCACATACTTAAAAGGCTTAAATTATTGTGCGAATTCTAAACATAGATTTCTTTCAATTGCTATTGGCCGGTATGTGATATCCACGGGCTTTCTTAAGCTGCTGTAAATGTAATAGTCAATCTTCCCTGTTTCATTCGATGCGACACGTTATCTTGGTTGAGAAAAAGAAATGAAAAAGTTGCAAATGTTACTAGTAGCTGTTTTGTCCCATGATGGGCTCTTAGTTGGGAAAAGGAAGTAGTTAATGATTACAGCAATCATGATTCATCAACAGAAAACTACACATATCCTGCTCCTGAAATCGTACGGAATGATCACGAACAAGTTATTTTCTCGACAAAAATAGTGAAACTAAATGGAGGTAAGAAAAATTTAGAGATAATGTAAGAGTTTGTGCTTAAAACATTATTACAAAACGTCCAGGAAAGTGTAATTTATTAAAATATATTCATATCAATAAGTTTTATCCTTATTAAACATTTTCGAATATCAGATACCTTGCGTCCGTTCTTAACTAATATATAAGGGGGTACCTATTTAGGTCTAAATTAGGGCTACCAAATTTTTTTTATCTAGTTCTTCAGAGAGGATTAAACAATCTCTTAGTGATAGAGAAAATTCCCCTTTTATTTGAATAAAGGAAATTTCTCTAAATCTCTTGATGTTGATTGGTTTGGAGCACTACGGTCTACTTTTTTGCTATATGTGGGGTACTGAGACCAGGATCTACTGTTTAAACTCGATTCCGAACGGCTACAAATATCCATGTCAATAGCGGGATGCGAACCCATGTATTTCGGTACAGAATAGCAGCATCCTGCCCTTTCAGTCATTGTTCGCCTCTAAATCTTTTGAGATTCATTTTAAATGAGAATATATTTCCCATTAGGCTTCATTCCAGTTGAATTGTATAGTAAGAATATAAATATATTTTTCTCTTTTGTATATATTCTGAACTAGATAGTAATAAAGGTTTCAGAAATACATTATAAAATTTTCTGATTGAAAAATTTTTTGTTAGGTAATCTCGGAAATAAGAAAAAGATCATTGATGTTAAAACAGTAATATCGAGGTCATTTATTCTTTCCTCAAAACGGAAGTACGTAGTATGTATATTGTAATGTTATCTCTTCCGTTCTCTTAGACAGCTCCCTCTTAGTTTTATTCTCCCCAGTTGTAGCCTTAATCCATCCATTTTTAAGAAAATAACTGCTTAAAACTTAACAAGGCTTTATTTTCCTTGTGAGGCCGTAACGATAGCTGCAACTCGCAAGTACCAGCGTTCACGTGGGCTACCTCTTTTTTCTCACTCCGCTGACTCACATTTTCTTTTTTTTTTTTTTCTTTCTTTTTTCCCCACGTTCTAACAGCCGTGGGACACAGCTCAACAAAATTTCTAAGTGTAGGAAAGAATACAATAAATCCATATATAACCACTGGTTAGTTAATCATCTGTTCATACCCACACAATTAGATCAAGTAACTCATCTGACCTCCTTACAAATTCAAGAAAAAACATATTTTTTCATAGTTTCTATTTGTTACTGAAAACCAGGCATGAGCAGATGAAAATAAATAATTTATGGAAATGTTAAATGTCGTTACACGATATCGTAAGTTTATATTTACAATTTCCCTAATATAGGTGAGCCTAAATAAGGACATAGTCATAAATAATGCACGAAGTCTTTCGGATCAGCCAAATAAATACAATATTATATTGCTTTAAAGCTTCAGTTGATGTTTCACAAATTATTTGCTATACGAAAGGCCTCATGGTGCAGTAATTTTGATATCCTGTACAATAAAAACTAAATTCTGAAATTTAAGATTCAGACAGTTTTGTATAAAAATGGGAAAATGTCAATCGAAAAAAAGTGTATGTATGAAAGTATAGGTAAAAAAAAGCACATAGCCTCTAAAAACAGAAGTAAATGTTTTTAAATAAACATAAAATATGTATATCCCATACATAAAAAGGAAAATCCTCATATGTGTTAGAATTTTTTTTAAATACATATATTGCAAGCTAAATGTTTATAGGAAATCGATTAGACAAATTAAAGGTACTAAAATGTAAAAAAAAATAAATAAATAAAATAAAAAACTTTAAAGAAGTGGAAAACTTAAAAAAAAATAATATTCATCCTAAGTTAAAATATATTATTCGTATTCTGAAATTTAAGATTCAGACAGTTTTGTATGAAAATAGGACAATGTCAATCGAAAGAAAGTGTTAAAAAAAAGCATATAGCCTCTAAAAACAGAATCAAACTTAACTCCCTAGAGCATTTTAGTATAAAATTCAGATCTAATTCAGCTGTAACATTAACGAAAAAATACTTTTATGTTTTGAAGTGATTTCAAATAAATAAAAAGGCTGGTAATAATTTTGTTCCCAGTGGCAGTCATTGAATCAGGTTCATTTCACCATTCTAACATTCATGTCTGCACAGATCATTATTCTATTGATAACTTAAATTTAAAAAAAAAAAAAGAACGATTTAATTAAAAGGAAAAAATTTTGCTACAT
Source organism: Pardosa pseudoannulata (assembly GCA_032207245.1). Lineage (NCBI taxonomy): Eukaryota > Metazoa > Arthropoda > Arachnida > Araneae > Lycosidae > Pardosa > Pardosa pseudoannulata. The sequence goes on from CM063508.1 coordinate 52,333,638, forward strand.
TAATATGAATTTGCGACTTCTTTTCTTAAAAACAAAATCTTAAAATTGTTATTTCTTCCTTAAAATTTCGATTTGTATTCATATATTAAATATGAAACAAGTTAATAAATCCCTTTTCACTTGTTCAATCGCTCTATTTTCTAACTGAAACCGTATCCTTTTTCATTTGATTGCCCGGGGTGATACATTTTATTTAATGAAATTAATTATTCAAAATTCATCTATTAAAATATAAAGTCTATGAGGGTCTACACTACTAACTTATTGTAGTTTTTACCGGTAGCGTCATAGTCTTCGCAAACTGGATCTGCAA
>CM063508.1:52343950-52483950 GCA_032207245.1 Pardosa pseudoannulata
TCGCATTAACCAACGCTCTTCTTGACCTCCGACAGAGACGGACGCGATACTTACATTACTTATCTAATTTATACGAATTTTACCAGTAATAAAACAAAATTAAGCGGTGATACCAGAATCAGTTATTTTCATTCCCTATGTTCTTCGTGAAATTGGACCGATATTCAGAAAAATATATTTAATCAACAGCATTCGTTTAGTTTGGTTTGGAGTTTGACGGTGCACTCTTTTACAACAAGGGGACTATTTATACCGGGGCCTATTACTTAAAATCGATTTCGAAAGGCTACAAAAATCTCTGCCCCAGTGGTATTCGAGCCAACGAACTCCGGAACCGAAGGTCAGTTTTTAAAAAATATATAATACGGCGTCCGGATTAGAAGTTTAGAAAATGCATGCAATATTTTTATTTTCAGATTAATGTAATTTTTAAACATTTTGTCTCAAATATTGTTACAGATATTTTATAATAAAACAGAAAAAATAAAAGAAAATAAACATCAAATGATATTTTTTAACCTACAATCGGAAATAACGGGATGAGTATTGAAATAAGGGGAAATTTTTTCGCCTGCGATTTTTACGTGACCCCCTGTCAGGGACGAAACTTTTACCCCGTTCAAATCGCGGGAGCCGTACACAGAGGTTTAAACTGCAAAGAATTTAATTTTATAAAATAATTTTATGGTAATAATGAAAGTATTATACGATAATTTATATATAATCCCGCCCTGAACCGGAGACAGATTTGCCCTAAAGCTGCCCCTTGTTTAACAATAATTTTTGTCGTGGAGGGTGGCATCTTACATTCTTATCCGGGACGGCTAAAATGGTAGAGCCGGTCTTACTGTCTTAAATTGTATTCCTGAGGCGAAATAAACACAACTGAGCAGTTACTAGAATAAAGATACTATTAGGAGGGAGAAAAAAAAAAGTAGATCTTCTCTATTGATAAAAAGTTTGCCGCGTTCTCAAGGACATCGGAATTTCCAACGTTTATGATCGCTCAGCCATCTTACTTGCTGACGTCATATAACGTAGGGTTACCAGAATAAGTTCTATATTATGCTAATGCCGAAGAGGCTCCTCTTCCATTCCGATATTCTTTATTCACGGCAAATACGCTGAGCAAATATCGGCGGTAACTGTTGTTTCTTTTAGATCCGGAATATAAATAACCTGCGAAGATCGGCAATAAATCTTCTGTTGTCGATTTCAACTGGTATATTTACTGGTAATATCAGTACAGCTCGCTCTAGCAGTTTTACCAATTTGGACAAAAATGTTGAAAATGTCCTTCCACTCACCAATACGATACAAATTGCTATATAATTTACCCACAGGATGCAGACGTTTTTGTAAACAGTGTGTAGGCATAAAATTGTTATTTATTTTACTCAACTCAAAAATTTCACAACACTAGATATTTATTCTTATTACCATTAAACACTGTTTTTTTATTTTCATTACCATCAAACACTGATTATTTATTCTTATTACCATTAAACACTGGTTATTTATTCTTATTACCATTAAAAACTGGTTATTTATTCTTATTACCATTAAACACTGGTTATTTATTCTTATTACCATTAAACACTGGTTATTTATTCTTATTACCATTAAACACTGGTTATTTATTCTTATTATCATTAAACACTGGTTATTTATTCTTATTACCATTAAACCTAACACTCAGTGTTGTACGCTCATGTCACTTGTAACGTAGTAAAAGCACAAATAAAACAATAGTATTGCCGTTTTCCACTTTATAACAGGACAGTGAAAATGCCGTCGAAAGAAATATACCTGCCTATGTGTCGTTATATAATTACCACAAATCGGTAAGCAGTGCAATCTTTAAAAAATTTAATAATAAAATAAATACTTGTATGTGGCACATTTTACTTGGACTGGTTGGCATTTCAATTAAAACTAATAAAAAATAAATTAAATAATTAGGTTTCAGATTTCTAAGCAATAAAGAATTATACTTTTAAAACAATTTTATACAGTTATTTTCCTAATAAATAAATTAATCTGCAAATTCGAGCTGCAATGCAGCGCTTATACAATTTTGCCGGTTTGTCTAGCCCTACAGCCCTCACTGATAGTACAGATAATTTCAACCAATTATCAAACTGGTGTTTCTAAAATTAAATGGCAAGGGAGCATAAAAAATCCCGTGAACCCCGAATCCAGTTAAAATGAACTTAAACTGACCATAGATTCTGTTCCCTATATCTGGTAGTTCATTCAAGGTTTAAAAGTGTAAAGCGCGATTATATCCTATGATTAGTTTAATAGCATGCAGCAAGATCATCAAACTTGCATTTTATAATAAAAGTAATACATACGTCGATTTCATCACCAGTTAATCCTTGGGATATAGCTTTGATAAGTTTCACTTTATCTGAACTGCTGGTATATCTGTTTCCCAAAATAACCTGAAATGGAAAAAAAAATTTTAAATGCAAGTAATAATTAGATTTTATCTGCATTAAGTGGAAAGTGGATGAAATTATAAAATAAAAATTATCTTAGTATTCTAAAATCTCCCAGCAATTTCGTTTTCATAACTTATAGACAATGAGTAAAGACACTTAGATTTCGCTGTTCAAGAAATTCGCGAATTTTTGAAAATTCGCCTACATGTACGAATTTTCATTTCCATTCGGAAAATTTAGGAATGTCTGCAGAAAACAACAAAATCGAAAATAAAAGCCATTTTATCAGCCGTTTTCGCAAGGGAAAAAAATTAGATTGTATAAAGATGTGCCTCCATAAAGAAGTCATAGACACTCTGAAAAACAATTCATATATCTTAGTGGAAGGACGCTTTTGAGGCATTGTTTTAGAACTATTAATAATTCGTTGATAAGGCATTAAGAACATGGGATGTCAATTTCAAATGTAAATTAAGATAGTTTCTTCTTCAATGTTTTTCCTTCTTCCTTTTTCTTCTTAATGGTAGGACAAATCTCATACAAACTTGAAATTGTTTACAAATATGAATGGAATAGTTAAAATATGTGTCTTGAAGAGCAGTATTTTGGATTTTTAACCATAATAATACAATATTTAATCTCCTATCTATAAAAGTCCTATATGGCTTTCTTGGATTGTTTTATGTTTAAAAGATCGGTATGTAAACAATTATTTTTTAATCCAAACAGCCTGGAGAACTATAGAATGCTTCCTGTTTAATCAAGAATTTTTACCTTGTGTTACCTATGAAACGAGAGGTATTTTATTCAAGAAGTTTGAGTGCCTCTACCATACCTCTAAAGGAAAACAAACAATCAGTCGAGACTACAGCGCCCCCCCCCCGTAAGGTTTATGGTTGGCTTTCGCCCATGTTGGACTGAAATGGCCATATTCATCAAACTCCGAATCTCCAGTCAGGAGCATAAACTCCAATGGTCCCGTGGAGGATCAATATTAAATTATATTGAGATTCTTCTGAAATTTACAAATAACTTTCTAAGATAGTTTCATTACAATTCCAGATAACAGACTGTATTGTAATTACTGCGTAATGTATTGGTTCTAAGACAGTATTTTGAACCTCAACATTGATCATCTATTTTAAATATATCTCAGTTCCTATTGCATAGATGCTACCAAGATTGTTTAAAAGGTTGATTATTCCAGGGCTTATTAGTATAAGTCCAGTTGTTGAAGGGAAATGGCCGAAAATTCTGTTCTAGGCCATTTTTAATTATTCAAAATTGAGAAAAATACCCTTTCCTTATAGAATGAACGACAAAAAAAGATAATTCACGAGGTTTATTTTCAAGAAAAATAGGGTGATTCATATGAAAAATAGGGTGCCTTAGCTCCCCGATATCTAAAAAGGAATCCGTTTGAAAATTCGAGAAGGGATACTACTCAGCAAGCAATAAAAAAAGGCACTCGGAATAGAACGCTCAAAAGAAGTCTCAAAATTAGCCTATATGTATCAAGGAATGGTGAGGCACAAAATGGCACAAAGTAAAATTGTAGGGGAGGTAGAAATTAGAAAATTCCTGAGCAATAGTAGTTCACCCCAGGGTCACCTCTGAGTTCATTGGTACAAGAGGACGATTGTTACTATGGGATCACTAAAATTTGAGAGGGAGCAATATAGAAAAATATCTTGCTGTAATGAAGCATGTAGTGTCATACGATAGTTACATATAAATACAGATTGAAATTCCATAATAATATATCATTATAACTATTTACATTACTTTCAATACGTACTATTTCCATTTCATTATACATATTCTTAAACAATGATATCACTTAACTTCTATTTATAATATCACTAGTAAAATACATTTCAATAACAGTGATTAGTATTTACAATAGTCAGAATATTCCTTTGTTGTGAATGTGTCGTCCTTCAGGGAACATGCTTTTGCAACCGAATAATTCTAACACTTTATGCTCTTTTACTATTTTGTTGTCGGCAAATGTGATTGAAATTTGGAGAACTGCCAAAGAAAAAAATATATATCGCTATCTTCCATTTGGCAATAAAGTTCAGTTCGTTCTCGAAAGATGACGCTTTTTGTTTTTCATAAAAGTGGAACCCTGAAGTAAAATACGGGTTTGTTCAATGACCTTCAATGACCATTTCTCGTCCTTCACGTTCATTTCTACTATTGTGTACTCTACCCTTTCTTATCATCATGCTTCATATTTGCAGCACACTCAAAAAGAAAAGTCAGAGGCAAGCTTGAAAAGACTGTTTTGTTGAGTGCTGATATCCTGCAACACTTCAATTAACACGATTTTTTCTTATCCCTATCAAACAGCAACACTAAATTAACTTTTTAAAGTTTTATGGGTCACTTGGTCTATGTGATTGTAACTGAAATAAACTTTGGGTTTGTTCGATTAAAAAAAACCCAAATGTACAATACAGAGGTTTGACACAAAGATAGTAGTTTCAACTTCTTTATGCAAGTTTTGTGTATCTGATATTAATGTAATTTTGTTATTTGGTGGATCGATGTTTTATGATTTTTCGAGCCTCGCACAGGAATTTACTTTTTTGTCAGACACGTCGACTAAAATAATAAGGAATAGCTATATCCACTATAAAACTTCAACTTGCAGTACCGTTTATATTTGACAGCAAACAAATCTCTTATAATGAATCTCTTCTTTTCAAAAAGGGCATTCGACAACCTACGATGTTTAAAATTGCAGCTCATCAATGAGATGGCAACAAAGTTGTTTAAATTTCATATTTATTTATCTCTTCAGAGTCCATAATATCCTAGATTTTAAATATTCATCAATATATGTTTGGAAATGACATTTCCAACGTTAATTCATTTATAATTTAGTACTATCCTCATACTCACTAGCAGTTCTGCCTGTAGCAGCCCTGACAATTTCAGTTGGATCATTGGAGCAGGCGTGTCCTCAGCAGTGGCAATCTCGATTGATTCTAGAATCCTTTGGCAATTATTTTGGTACACGGTTTCATCCCTAGAATATGTAAAAAAAAATATTGATGTATAGAACATTTATTCTTGAGAAAAAATGTATAACTAAACTCCAGTTTCCTGCAGGCACTAATTTCTGTAACTTCGAGAAGTTGCGAAGATTTCAAAACTGTTAATGGATTACAAAATTATCAAATATTTGAAAAAAAAATTGAAGTTAACAAACCAAATACTGATTTAAATGTAAACTTGTCTACTTGTTCAAGTTTGATTATTCCTCAGATCAGTACGTCTCATACATATATATTTAAAGTAACTCAAATCAAAAATTAATGTGTGATGAAATGCCAATGTCAACTATTTCTTGATCTTTTGTATTTCAAACAAGGCAAAGTACACAGTTACAGAGATCTATAATCCTTAGTTTAAAATAGTTACAAATAAGTGCAATTGTTAACACTATCCATAATAAATATTCAGCCAAAGATACCGACAAAAGTGGAAAATATATATGAAAATATTACATTAATGAGCGTAAATGAGTATTCTTTGGGGCAACAGAAGTATTTAAAATCAAACTTTATTAAATGAAGAACAAAATTACTTATAACCAGAAACCTAATAAGGACTATACTTACATACTCAGCTGAGATGTGGACACTTACTTAGAAAGATAAAGAGTAAGAACTTGCAATACTTGAGAGAAAAACCTTAACATTTTGAGGTTGAGAAATATGGAGAACTAACTTGGAACTATACAAAATTTATGAAGACCCAGTTATTATCAAATTTATAACATTTCAGAAATTGAAACGGGTTGATCAGCTAATTAGATTGAATGACAACAGAATTACCGAGAAAATTTTCTTGTAAAACCTTTGGGCATCCATAAAAGAGGAAGACCCAAACTTAGATGAAGTGATTATCTTGAATATGAACTCAGAGCCTTGAGAGTTACTGATTGGAAGACTCGGATTAAAAACAGAACATGAGTTGGTATTTTGAAGAAGGCCAAGGTCCACCTGGAGTTGTCATGACAGTAAAGAAGATTTGATCGATGTCCATGAACGACTAAGCCTCTACAATTATGAGAAACTTCCTAGAAAAGGTACAGTCTAGACGCATATAAACTTTCCTTATATGAAAATGGTAAAGGCATCACATTCTAATGGATACCATCACATGTTAGCCCTGATGGTAATGAAAAACCCGATTTACTATAAAATTATAATAAAAATAATAATAGAAGAATATTCTGAACAGTGCTCTACCCATCTTTATTCCTTTAGGAGGATTATACGAGACAAAATTGTCTCTGAATTATCATCTGATTCGAAGGGAAAAGTCTTAGAGAGTATCAAGAATTCCTGAAAAAAAAACTTAATCATAAAGACCGTAAAGAGGTAGTGGCAATTTTAGACTAGGAACTGGGTATGACTACTTGTCCGAACAACTGCCCAAAAAAAGAATTGTGAACTATAGCATATGCACTTTATGTAATGCTGGAAAAATGGAGAGTTCACATACTTGTTTACTCTACACTGGACTCTTAACTTACATCAGAAGGACGATTGTGTACTCTTTATTGGATGGTCAGAGACCTTATATCTAGATCACACGGTCTTTAGTCTTTATTCTTCTAGCATTTTAAATTTTAATCATGTACTTTAATGCTTTTTAAAATGGTTCCAATGCCTTTTTTTTAGTTCCTTTTAAAAGTATCCTGTAGTATAATTTAAGTTGGTCCGATATCTTTATGTTTTCTTCTTGTTGGTGAGTGGCCTGACTTGTATGGATTAAGTTCCAATTGGCGATATGTAATAATAACTACAACAAAACATTTCTCACAAAGTTATCATTTTAACAAAATCAGAGCCCAAAATAGATGAAAGGAAATCACAAACTCATAACATCATTCATGCAACTTTTGAATCCTTAAATGTTTCAAGGACGCCCTCTGGTGCAACATTAACCCTTTGACTGCTCATCCCGCGATTTCCACGGGTAAATCAAATGTAGCAAAATTTGCTCATCCCGCGATTTTCGAGGCCATGTGTTTTTCTACCTTTATTAAAGACCACATCCCGTCTTTTCACCTTTTAACCAATGGTATAAATTATATACAGTATTAGACGTTTAATTTTGTAATAAATAGAATTGTAGACGATAATTATATTTATATTAAATAATAAAGTTATGGATATTTGTTATAAATAGAAATTAACTGTAATTCAATTGAAATTTCTTAAAAAATAAATTTTGTTAGTGATAACATCTGAAATAAGTTTTTCTGACAGTTTAGTTTCTCATGATAAAAATCAATATAAAAAATATTTTCTAGAAACAAATGCGTATTTCAATTTTCCAATATATATATATATATATATATATATATATATATATATATATGTATATATATATATATATATATATATATATATATATATGTTTAAAATATGAACAAAAAAATAAGCAATTTTTGAAGAGATATCGGTTTACAAATTAAGCAGTCAGAGGGTTAAAAGAATAAAACTTTTTAAATTTTCCTTGTACCAATAAAAACAAGCTAACTTGAAAAGGGCGTGTTGTTATGAAAATGAAAATGAAATGTCCGTAACGTACACCAGCCAGCTTACCCTCCTTCTCCGATGTCCTCTTCCATTGTGGCTGCCAACATAGCCCGCATTCCCACCTCGGAGAGCCTTCGGACACACGATCGGATTTCGTCCGTGTTTTCTCCACCCACGAACTGGTTGTAGAACGTCGGCTTGAACACCAGGCGCAACATCCTTCGTCCGCATACCCTGTTCACCCACCGCATCATCTGGAGAAAGGGGAGAAATCTCAGTGGAATCATACAGTGTGCCCCAAAATTTAGTGTATATGTTACTGTGAATGCCCGAAATTGGAGAATGTCGACATACACCAAATACCTCGGTGAAAGACAGAATGTTTGATTATATTCTTACATATTCGGACTATCACCGGTGTATGTCGACAATCCGTATGCATTGATGGTGAATGTTGAAAAATAATTTTTTTTTTTACGTTTTTAAATCATACTTTATTATTAAAACATATATATGTTAAAATAGCAATTACCATGAAGGAATACTCCAAAGTTTCTGCATCCATTCCAAAGGAAAATACAGAAGAGCTTCAACCTATTACACCTTCTATCAAGCCATGACTAAACAGCAGAAGTTTATTTCTATTAAAAAAGCGGCCGCAAAAGATAATCTAATGCATGCAACTAAAATGTTACAGACATCAAAAAGAAAATTTCGTCCTGCTCAAATGGATGACACTGTGTGAATACAAGTCCCTGATGTCGACCGTGGTCATACAGATGCTCGAAATGTATTGGCGGTTGTTGTTGGAATAGAAGACTCCGACTTTTATAAATAAGTAAACAAAAATGGTTCGCTCAAGCAGCTTTATACCAATAACCAGTTTATATTTTTGTAAAGAAAAGTTACTCTCCATAGATGAGATTTCTTCTCAAGAAATATCGCACTGAGAGAAGCCGCTGAAGCTAATTTGGGACGTGGAGGGCATGGCTATAAACGCTGTCATTGCAAAAAGAAATGTTTAGTTACTAAATGCCATTAATAAATGTAAGGGACTCTTGTGCAATTCAAATTGCTATAGAAGTATAAATTGTTGCAACAAATAAGATAATATAACGTCAATCACATAATTAAGTTAATTATTGGTATTATTTTCTGTTCTAAGAGTGTTCGGTTTGTTTTATGTTCAACAGTTACATGTGCTATTACTATAAATTTGACTGTATTATGAAGAAGAAAATATAAATATCCGACATGTTCGACATTCACCATTAGTGCATGGTGAATGTCGACATTTACCAGTGTAAGTCAGAAATAAGGGTATTTAGCAAATATTTCGGACATACACCAAACGACTACGTGAATGTTGACATTCACCGGTGAAAGTCGACATTCTCCAGATTTCGGTCTTTCACAGTAACATATACACTTATAAAGTTTCCAAACTCTTCTCAGTTTCAGGATGTTACTCTACAGCAGTGGTGGGCAAATACTTTTAAGCGCGAGCCAAAATGAAATTTTCAAAATGCCTCCCGGGCCGGAGGACTATGCCGCGTACTCTGTGCATTTTACAAAAGCCTACAAATAAGTAATTTAATTATTACGATAAAATAAAACCAATGTTTTAAAATTTTACCTACAAAAAGTCCACTTTTTCAATTTATTATTATATTTTCAAAATAACAAACATTAGTCTCAAAAGAAATGACGAGTATGCGACAAGTGCTAAATCAAAATAAACTACTCGTGCTGCGGTCTGTCGTCCTCGAAGAGTAAGAGGAGTTCAGTTCTATGTACTAGGCCAACCACACGCTTTATGAGAGTATTAAATAGCATACATTAAAGTAGGTATATGGTTACAGCTGTTCAAATTATAATACTCTCTATTATTTACATATTTTTAAATATGTGTACACTACGCATACAAATACTGTTGATTTCAACAAAATCGCATATAAGAGATTAAAAAATTGCATGATTTTCGCATGATTGCAGGATTTTTCAAAGGGCCGGATAAAGTAAGCAAAAGGGCCGGATCCGGCCAGCGGGACAGCTTTTACCCACCCCTGCTATACAGGGAAACTTATTAAAAAAAGAGATAAGTGTAAATTATGAAGTTTTAAAAAGATATCTACTGTATATTGAACTGCATTTCAGCCAATCTCTCCAAGTAGAGGCAACAGTAAGGGGTGGGCGATTTGCAAACTGCCAAAATAAACTGATTAAAAGCCATTGAGAAAGTAATTTATAAATTTTATAAACTCATTTTCTTCTTAAACTTTTAGAAGCCCAAACCTTGTAAACATAAGTTTGTGCACTTCAGTGTTATAAATTATTTTCTCAGTGGCTGTTAAACATTTTATTTTAGCAAATTGTGGAAGACCCCACTTTTTGCAGCTGTTTGGAGAGATTAACGTAAATACGGCTCAGTATAACTCCGACATTTCCCTTCATAATATATACTGAGATTTTTTTTAATAGTTACCTTGTACAAAGTTATCTAATAAAAGTATGGGTACATTTCATTCAAATTTTGTAACTAATAGAAACATCTTTAACAAATCGATATAGTTTCTGACTTTAGCTGATGATTTAAACATAAATACTAGAATTCCTACAGCCCTAACACAGGCTTTTATATCTCTGGAGAAAGAGTCTCTTGAAGTAGGATTAAAAATCAATGAAAATAAAACCAAATATATGCCTTTTACAAAAATGTGTTACCTTAATAGCTTATTTAGATATTAGAAATTACAAATTTGATACCGTCAACACCTTCACGTATTTGAGTTCTGAAAAATAACAAAAATAATATCACCGCAGAAATACGAAATAGAGTCCAGTAACCTATGCTTTAATAGTATACGAAAGTATATGAAACCAAAAGAAGAACAAAAGTTATCTTTTATAAAAGTTTAATAAGATCAACGTGACTTATGCATGTGAGATCTAGACAACGACTTATAATGATTAGAAAATGATAACATCCTCGAGAGAAAAGACTTAAGAAGTATCTTTGAAGATATACAAAAGGATAGCACGTGGTTGAGTAGAACAAATGTGGGCCTGTATCTCTCATTTTAAAGGAACCGGATGTAATCAATTGCATCAAGGTGCAAAGAATGAAATAGATAGACCACTCAATAAAGATGGAAGAAGATCGCATCACTACAAAGTTCTTTAACTCAAGGCCAACTAGTACTCGGAGAAGAGGTCGACCAAACTTACTTTGGGTTGATTAGATAGATGGTTTGGAGAAGTACCTTTTAATTCTAAAAACAAAAGACTGAGGAGCCTAGTCAAAAAGGAGAAGACTTCTTGAAAAGTCCAAGGCCCTCCGGGTGCTGTCGAGCCATTGGAGATGGGAAGGTATATTTCATGCAAGAAGAGTAAGTTTGGTTTGTTGTGAAGCTCTACGGTCTACTTTTTTGCAACACCAGGGCTAATAAGACCGGGACCTACTGCTTAAAGCCGATTCCGAACATCCATGCCCCAGTGGGTTTGATCCCACGAACTCTGGTACCGAAGATCAGTACCCTAGCCATTCAGCCATTGTTCAGCTGCGAGAAGAGTAAAAGTAATTTGCGTGTTCATAGCCGTCAATACAATTTTTTAAAACTTAATTTACAACATACTATTCCTTTTACAAAACTACAACTCTTCTGTAAATTTTGTAAGCTTTTGATATAAACTTTAGCAATTGTGATGAAAAAAGGCTTATCAAAAATGTGCAATGTTTTACACAAACCTTTATATATTTTTTATTTAAAAACTGTTTTTAAAAAATCATATAAACATTGACAGAAATCAGATAAAGGTTAGGAAAAACTTACAAACTATTTCCAGCTATTTAAGATAAAGGGTTATCAATTTTTTTTTCTATTCTAATAAGTGGGTGGTTCTCTAAATGCACAAGTCACCAAAACTTCAGTAGCGAGTTTAAGAAAAAATTTTATATAATTAAAGTAACTAAAAATATTGCCACGTAGTTTTAAAAACTTTAAAATTTTTAGAAACTTAAAAAAAATTAAACGCGAGAGAAGTCATAATGTTTTGGCTCTTCGATGAATATACCAATGCAAAATTGTTGTTTTCAACCCTTAGAGATATTCCAAATTATATTTTCGATTTATTATATTAGGAATTTTGGCATTGTATTTTTCACTTCCCCAAGTACTCCATTAAATCCAATTACCTCGACCTTGACCAAGTAAATTTCACGATGATTAATGTTTTAAGTTTTTTTTTTCTGTCATATCTGGGAAGATAAATTATTAACAAACTTTTTGCATAACTAAATACTGCGGTGATTAGCATAAAATTAATTTTGTATCTGGTTTTAAGAGTTAATCAGATACATTAGTGCAGGCTTAAAGGGCTAAATGTGACGACAGTAAGGTCGGTCTTGCTAATCAGATTGACGATACCGATTGCATATAATAATTCTTTTTTAGTCTGTCTGATATTTGAAAAGATAAACAAAATTAGCCTTTTGGTACTGTCTGATAAATATTTGGTTTGGAACACTATGATCTACGTTTTCGTTATACTAGCGCTAATAATGAGACCTACTGCTTCATATCAATTCCGAACGGCTACGAACATCCATGCCGGAAACGTGATTCGAACCTGTGGAGTCTGGGTCCGAAGAGCAGCGCCTTACCATTGGAACATCGTCCGGCCAGTCTGATGTAGGAAGTTCATCCTTAGTTCTACCAATAACGTCATATAAAGCGAAAATCAATTAAAAATAATTTGCTAATTAATTCTCTCGCTCTTGTGGTCCTCATATCAGGCTCTTAATTTAATTCGTTCAAAAAAAAGTTTAAAATAATTTTTCAAGAAAATTTGATTTGTTGGCAACGTCGGGTCATGGTATAGACAAATGAGAAAAATGTCTAGAGCTCGGTTTTTTGTAGGTCTCAGTCAAACTGCTGTTTTGAAAACATTTGTAAAACAAAATGAAATTCTTTAGCTGTTTTATACATCGTACAAAATTTTTTTAATAATATTTATTGGGATCAAACAATTCCTAATTTTCTTGATTGAAAATTAGAAAACAGAATTTTAAATAAAGTTTATTTACATTTCTATAATTAATTTTGTTAGATGTTTAATAAAATAAATTTCAATTATTTTATAAATTTATAAACAAACTATTCAAACTCTTCTAGAAAAGCTAAAATTTATCGTTGTATATTGAGTATATTGAATATACAAATTTAATATTTATTTTAATTTTCACATTATTTAGTTTTGTTATATTTATTGTTTTATATTGCGATATTTTGCTTTATATTGTGCTATTACTTGAGAAAGAAAGAAAGGGGGCATGGTAAGGAGAAAATGTCTAGGACCCCAAAGTGGTTTAATTCAGTCCTATTGAGATCAGGGCCTAATTATCACACGGGCACTTAGGGCACGTGCCCTGGGCACAAAAATTTTAGGGGGCACGAAAATTTAGTCGAATGCTTGAAACATATTAAGTGGGGAAAAATTGCAAACTTACGCTACCATCGTTAAGTTTTAATAAATTATTGTACGAGGTAATTGTGTTTGTCATGAACTTATATTGTTTCCTATTTACTTTAATTTTACTGTTATTTACCTGATAATTAATTCCCTCAACGAACCTGGTGCTCTTTTTATCCTACGGGTTATTGCATATTTATAAGACAGATTATTAGCAACGTACAACTATAAACCACTAAATCATCTCATCAATTTAAATTATTTTTAATTCTATTATTATTTATTTTCTGCACCACAGAGCTTGTGAATGTGACAAAGTAAAAATAAAAAAGTGGGTCACTCTAGGTCTTTAAAAGTCCTTATTTTTTAGCATGGCTAAACAGAGATAATAATGATTACGTAAAATGAAAATGTGGTGTTTTTCATTTTGAATATTACTTTAATGCTAATTTCTTAAATATGTTTGCTAATTCAATGTTATAATTCTTATATGACTGTAATTATGGTAACTTGTCGGTATAAATTTTCATGGGGATGGAGGGCACAAAAATTGGATTGTGCCCTGGGCACAAAAGTATCTTAGTCGGGCCCTGATTGAGATCAAAATAAAATGGCATTTCAGGAGGGATACAACAGAGTATTTGTACGTTGTGTGTGTGTGTGTGTGTTTTCCATCGAGTAAATATGTGGAGCTTTATGTACAATGTTGGTAAAAAATCATTAACAATGAAGACTTTATCAAATAGTCTACAAAAAATTCCTAAATAAAGAGAAATAAAAAGGAATAGAAAGAATGTGTCTTTTACATATAAAATGCACGATGAAAGACATGAAGTTGAAGGGAAAAGAATACTCTTTTCTCTTCTGCCAAAATATTTGTCAAGAAAAGCAAACAACTTACCCCGAGGCTGTTGTCAACCAGGGTGTTGAAGGAGCAAAACTTGAGAACTGTCAAAGCTCGCACGATCTCCCATGTCGTTTTGTTCTTAAACGCCCTCGCGTGGTTTTCGAAATCTATCTCTTTCAAGGCTTGCGAGCATTTATCCAGCGGAGCACTGTCCTCTCCGAGATCTACGGATTCCAAGCGCGGATAAATCGAGGAGGGGTAGATGGAGTTCTGACGCTTTGCCATGCTGCCCATCCATCGACTGTTTTGAAAAATACTGCCGCGGCCGTACGAACAGCTGAACAGTCGAAGGTAAACAAACGAGCCTCTCATATCCCCAGGGCAAGAAGTAAACCTGTTATAATAAAAAAGCCAGCGAGTCTTTCCGTCCTAGCGGGAACCGCCAGATTGCGTAATTAGTATGTAAGTTCTTTTCGCTCTCCAAGATCTTTCGCCAAGTCGCCAAGCGAGAGGAGTAAACCACGGGGAGCGCGGAGAACTGAATTTTTAGAACAGCTTAATTAGAAGAAATAAAATAAATATATTAAAAGGAAACGCAGCTGTTTCTGCTCAGTATTCTAACGAACGAATCGAGATTAAATACCTTCAGAAGGTAGCTTGTTGAAATAGAATATCTTAACATACATATATACATTTCACATATACCACGTATATCTACACATCACGTATTTTTCAGCAAAATGAAAACTATATATGTTTATAATAACGCATTAAGTAAATATTTTTTAATTGGTTAAAGAAAATTATTATAAAAATCATCTTACATCAAAATGTATAATTATAAGTTTCTAAAATCTATTATTAATATTTTTTTATTTCGGTCGAAATAATGCATTCTAATAAACCAAATTTTTCATTATTCTTTGGATTTTCTTTTTCATTCACAAATAATTTTAGCACTTTAGAAAGTAATTTTGGTTTATTTTTCAGGATACATGTATTTTTTGTTCTAGATATATTTTAGCACTAAATTGTAAGTGTTAAACAAATTTTATTAAAATGAAAACAAGCAAAAAATCGTCCGAAAGTTTTTTAAGCGATTTAATTAAGATCTTAAATTTCTCTATCATATTTTTTTTCTTATCGCATCTTAAAATTATTATTAATTTCCACTTTAAAAATAACCTTTTCAAAGCAAACATTTAATACTGAAAATCAAAAAGATATTTTATTCTTGTGTACTTTTCTTGTGTTATTTAAACACATAACGTATATTCAGTAGAATGGAAAATATAGTTTACGAAAACGCCTTAAATAAAATACTTTTTATGAAAATTGATTAAAGAAAATACACATTTTAACAATCACTTTACATTAGAGAGAAACAAGCATTCTTTATCGACAGCTATTTTTTCTTTCTATTTTAATTATATAAGTCATGATGTGTTTATACTTTTGATGAATGAAGGGAAATTGTCATTAATTTTTCTTGCGACTGTTCCAGAAGAATTTTTCTCGGAAATAAAACACACAAATGAAATTTCTATTCATAAATGAAATTTCTATCACTTACACTGTGGGTCGAAAAGTTGCTTCTTGGAGTTTTACACAATATTTTAGTGTTAAAAAGAAATTTGGATTTGCTTCTTGGAAAGTTGCTTCTTGGAGTTTTACACAATTTTTTTAGTGTTAAAAAGAAATTTGAATTTTTTATTTATTCTATATTTATGCTACATTTATGCTACATGTAAATTATAGTGACAAGCGAAGAGTCAAAATTATGAGAGAAGCATTTTTTTTTCTGTTATCACGCTCTAACAATTACTCACTACAGGTATGGCAAATATATTGGTCATTTTATAACGAGTTATTTCAAGGCCTTGCCAGAGGAAGATATTGTAGGGGTTTGGCCCCCTCCGTGCTCGAAATTATATTATTTAATCAGAAATTTTCGTCCCTCAATTCAGAGACATAATTTTGTTAAGAGTATAAATTGTCGTGCTTTATTGAAACTATTACGCATAATCCACCGTATGAAAATACTCTTAGGCTAATTCAATCGTTAAATTGTAACAAAATTTTATAAAACTAATTTTATTAAAATTTTATCTGTTTAATAAAATTAACTATATTTTACATTCATCTTTATTTTCTTTTAATTTCATCATAGTATAAATACCATTCCAATTTTTCTTTTAAACTAATGCTAATGGACGTCTCCGTTTAAGTATTTAGCTTCTTAAGAGCATCGAAAATTATCAAATTTTGTTTAAAACTTGAATTATAAAAAAGCAGTGTTTAAATCATTGTTAAAAAATTACATTATCGTGGTATCTCGTGTCATTTTCAAATACTGAGTCATATTACGAAAATGACAAAGGGGCGAATCGGTGAACAAGAGGTGAGATTTTCTACATATTAAATTTTAAAAAATTAATATGATTGCTTTAAACTATTATTTTAAATTAAGACATCTATAATTATTTGCAAAAGGATGGCTGAATGAGTAGGGCGCTGCTCTTTGGTTCTGGAGTTCAGGGGCTCGAATTCTACTTTTGACATGGATATTCATAGCTGTTCGAAAACGGCTTTAAGCAGTAGGTACCGTCCTCATTAACCCTCTTGTAGAAAAACAGTAGGCTGTAGGCTTCCAACCAAACCAAGACAATCTAATTATTTATTCTTTACGATAGCAATGAAATTAATGATTATTATATTATTACTATTGATAATTATTAATTTATTTCTTTTTGAATAATCAGTTAGTGATCATATTTATGTGAAAAAATTAAAACCCTGAAAATATTTTCCACTTGTCAATAGGATTCACTCCAAAATAATTTTTTGGGTAAAGCCTCGGATTTTTTTGAAACGCTACAAACAGTTTTTAACAAACACAAAATAATTACGGCGTTATCACATGTCAACTGAAAAGCATCGTGAAAGCATCAGCTTAATATTCTTTTTCGGTATGAAGAACTCGCAGATTTTTCATGAAATATCAAAAAAATTTCAGTCTATTTATTTTGTTCGGGTGTACATGTGAAAAGGCCTTTACCATGTTGACTACCAGACGCATTTTCAATGGTTTGCCCAAGGCGCCGAAGTGAACTTTTCATTATGCGATGCATATGCTGAAATATTATTTGCAGCAGATAAAATGAATTATAAAATCAAGCTTGAAGCAGTTTTCGTGGGGGTCTACGGTGCGGTAGGCAATTGTTATTATTGTCCTTTTTTTCAAACAATCGTGCTTCGATTGCTAAGTGATTACTCTCCTTCTTTAGCATTCAAAGCAGCTAGGAAGAACTAGATCAAAGAATTTGACTAAAATTTTGGTGACATATTGTTTCGATTATGTTGATTCACCTTTTCTTTGCCTTCAATGTTTCTATCTGACTCATCGCAATATGCACTGATAAAATGTATATTTTTCATGTACTAATAAAATTATTTTTGTATGTTCTATATTGCATTAATTTCTTCAAACCATTATAATAACAATGGTATTATTGAAAAATTTATTAGTATCCATATTTACTATAATTATGTACTTTTATTATTTGCTGCGTCGGCGGTCACCTGTGACCCCCACAGTGCTGTAGCCGAGTGAAGATAAAAGGTGACCCCCATGGCACTCAACGTGTTGAGGGTGAAATCCTAAGATTGCCATTGGTCGGCCCCTCGAGAAATTCTAGTGGTCAATTTTTCTTGGCCGTTGAATTCTCCAGTACTCTGTGCTTGCACAGATCCTGGGCCCTATACTTGTCTTTCTTGCTGTAGAGAAAAAAAAATATAATGTGCTAATCTGTAAACGTAGCATAATTCCGTAATTACATGTACTTTCTCCTAATTTCTATGCCCAGCAATGTCATTATAATTCTTCTTGTGCTGCTTAATATGTTTTTCTTCATATGTGTTTTACTCTTTCTCGTCGACACTCATGCACTTCTCCCCTCCCATCCGTACAACTCTTTTATTTTGTGTCATGCCAACTCATTTTCTTAGTTTTTACATATCCATCGATAGTATCCCAGCACTAGAGGGCTTGGCTCAGGAAGTGCTGCAGCCAATTCTATCTGTGAGTTTCTGTGAACTCTACGGGTTAATTGATTAAAAATATTTCGCTGACACACGAGAAATTAAGCATCCTTCATCGGAAAAAGAAATCATAAATTGACGCCTTTACTTTTTCAACACGTAAAAGTTGAAATGTGATAAGGCCTTTCTTTATACTGGGACCTAATTTCAAATGATTCCGATTACCAGCAGAAATAGATGAACCCACAGCAATTTATTATGGGAGAATCCTGTACGTAACCAAAATTACTGCTTGGTAAACAAGCAATTGGAAGCCTTTTGGGGTTCCGAACCCGAATCTACCCAATAGGAAATCTATATAGTAAGTTAATGGTGCAGTCACGGGGGGAGAATAGAGAGGAGTTGACATCTTCCAGAAGTTAAGGTTTTTCTTTTAAAGCTTTTAAAAGGTTTAATTTTCATAATCCCCTATATAATAATAGCCTAAGTTATCTGTCCGTGTGGTTTGGTTTGGTTTGGTTTGGAGCGCTACGGTCTACTTTTTGCAATACGAGGGATAATGAGACCGAGACCTACTGCTTAATGCCGATTCCGAACGGCTACGAACATCCAAGCCACAGTGGGATTCGAACCCATAAACTCCGGTTCCGAAGGCCAGCACCTTAACCATTCGCCCATCGTTCGGCTCTGTCCGTGTGTCCTCGAATTTATGAAGTGGTTGTACATGGAATGGATAGAGGCATCCATATTGGATTCTTGATGAGAAAGGGTTAGCAACGTTCGAAAT
Organism: Pardosa pseudoannulata; assembly: GCA_032207245.1. Taxonomy (NCBI): domain Eukaryota; kingdom Metazoa; phylum Arthropoda; class Arachnida; order Araneae; family Lycosidae; genus Pardosa; species Pardosa pseudoannulata. Next base: position 52,363,109 of record CM063508.1, read on the forward strand.
CCACCCCTTCCCCTCTTTTCCAGCATTTAATGCTATTGTTTTAAGCTCTATTTTCCCCGGTTAAGAGCAGGTGACTAAATTTATCAATTTTTCACATAATAAATAATTAAAAATAACATTTTATCTAGCATTATGACGTCATTCCTTTAACCATCTCATTTAATCATTTCTTATTTTAAATTATTTAAATATCGTCTGCATTATTTTCTTACGTTTTATCACTGAACTTAGATATTACGCAAATAATTTTCTTTTATATTTAGCCTTAAATAATAAATTAGGTACACATGTGATAATTTCAAATTTAATCATCGATTATTTTTTGTTGCAATGAAAATTTTATCACCGGTATTAATAATAAATTCTATCTACCTTCAGGGTATAGTGGAAATGAAAGTTTCATTCTTTTACTTCCATTAATTATTGTGGCAAAAAAAAAATGGGAAGAACTTAACGATAATTTTGACGTAGCTAAGAAAACTTTGAATTATCTTTCTAAATGAATTCAACGTGATTCTAAACTGCATTCACAGTATCGGGAGACTTTAGAGGAGCATGAAGATAAACAAATTATTGAGCGTGTACCAGATAATTCTCAGCCAAAAAACAAACCCTTTTTTTATCTGCCTCATAGGGTACTTTACAATTCTGGAAAATTAAAAATTTTGCTGATCCCGTCATATGACGGGCTATATGCTAGTGCAAAATAATAAATATAAGACACGTTTCAAAATCATTAAACTTGTTTTTTTAAAAATGTGAATAACTGATTGCCTTGTTGGCAGTTGGATACAAGTACCTGACTTTTACTTACGCTAGTCTTTTTTTTTTTTTTGTCAGAAAACTAAAGAGGAAACGTAACCAACCTTTTAACTATGACATCAGGGATGTTACCATCCAATGTTTTACTTTTAACAGAATTTAGTGAACAACAATTTAAAACATAGAGCGCTACCACATTGTGGTTGAGATATGTCATAGGAGACTTACACGTCATAATGACGTCAGAGATGGAAATTTCGTACCATAAATATGTGATGATACTTAAACATTGGTAATGTTAATACATTGGTACTTAAAGTATTTAGTAGAAACGATTCCGGCGTTAATGGATTAGTTTATTGATAAAATTATTCGAAGAGGGATTAGTAAATGACATCCTGTGATGCTTTAAATTACAACTCATCACTGAGGATAGACTGTAATATTGAAAGTTATTTAAATTTCATCTCTAGGACACTTACGGTTCTCTTAGGATTTCTCTTTGGATTTCATATTAAGTTAGGTTTACAGTATTCATAAATATATATTTAGTAGAAACGATTCCGGCGTTAATGGATTAGTTTATTGATAAAATTATTCGAAGAGGGATTAGTAAATGACATCCTGTGATGCTTTAAATTACAGCTCATCACTTGAGGATAGACTGTAATATTGAAAGTTATTTAAATTTCATCTCTAGGACACTTACGGTTCTCTTAGGATTTCTCTTTGGATTTCATATTAAGTTAGGTTTACAGTATTCATAAATATATATTTAGTAGAAACGATTCCGGCGTTAATGGATTAGTTTATTGATAAAATTATTCGAAGAGGGATTAGTAAATGACATCCTGTGATGCTTTAAATTACAACTCATCACTGAGGATAGACTGTAATATTGAAAGTTATTTAAATTTCATCTCTAGGACACTTAGGGTTCTCTTAGGATTTCTCTTTGGACTTCATATTTCTATGCACAAAAATGTTTCAAATAAGATAAGCACTACGCTTATGGTAATTTTAAATTTAAAAATTCAATTTTGAGGAAATTACAAAATTGAATTTTTTTGTATAGGTAACTCATTTTCCCTACGATTGGATTTAGTAAATATTGAAACTCATTTTGAAAACCATAACACAAAAAAGTTCAAATTCTCTGGGACAAAACCCTGACCATAACATTTAAATTCAAAATGTGCGAAAATGAAGATTTTTCCCCTTGTTTGGGAAATCAGTTAATAGATAAATTACATTAATTCGATATAGATATCAGACTTCAAGTTCAGTTTGTCTGAACATAAACTAATGTCTTAACATGACCCCTTATCCAATAGTCACAATGCTGTAAGTTCTGGGAATCGTGGAAATAAAGATGAGAGTTCTATAAGGCCAATCTGTCTCTCAGCACAGGCATAACCTAGAAAGTCTAGCAATTCGCACGTTAAATGAGGTACAAGCACAGTTTTCAGTTTTTAAAGTTTAGCTTTAATGTTCTTCCACACTATCTAAAAGGTGTGTGAATTTATTAGTATTAACAACCTTGTAAAACTAACAAATTCCCTAAATCAGGAGCTTTCAAAACTTTTAAGGAACTTAAACCTCCATTATGAAACTGAAGACCAGAACGTAAGGACAACAACCATAAACGTCTACCAAGTATTTCCTAGCGTAGAGTAAGTTACGTGTTATTTTAAATCGTCCCAAGAAGTTTACGACATGCTAGTAACCATATTAATCTTGTAAAACTCATGGCAATCTTGGAACTGTGTGACGTTCTGGTAAAACCATATACTCCGACGATGAAACTGAAGATAATAACAGCAACCACAAATGTCCATTAAGTGTTTTCTAACGTACTAGAGTCTCATCAATGTACGTGTTATTTAGCTCACTAAAAGAAAGAGTATACGAGTAGCTAGGAATCGCTTTAAGCTAGTAAGTACTATACTCAGTAAGTTCCGCTCTATACTCAGGCACCCCATAATTTCAGAGACCGTTATGGAATGGATTTTTGTAGACTACATTGCAGGCTTTCCGATGTCATCGCTAATTCTCGGGTGACCACTTCAAACTAAACCCATTACATTTCCCATTGTCACGAATGGAATCACAGTCGAACTTTGACAACTCGAAGTCCCAGGGGACCCCCAAAAATATTCGACTTATCCGAAATTCAAGTTATCGAAGTTATCTACATTCCTCTCAACTGGCACTTAAGATGGGTCGACGTGGTTTAAAGGTTTGATGTGTGCCATGATACTATAGTTATACGCATTTTACTTTTTTAATAGCCTATGTAAATAACAAGAATGGGTTCAAAAGGTTTAAAGGTTTAAAACTCAAGAAATTTGACCTCATTACATATTAATTAGTATACATGCCATGCAAATCTCATTTAAAAAAAGCAGTTATTTTTAAGGTTATTGGCATTCACAAAGTCACCTAATTTTTGAACACAGTTAAATAAGGTGTCTGTACCTTTGATGGTCTCCAGGTATTGTAAAATGTGAATAGCGTCCTGTGCTTGCTCGGGACCTTCGAGATAGAAGGTTCTCGAAGGTCACGAGTGGACTGGCATTCGAAGTTTTGAACAGAATTGTATTTTTCACCGGGGAAATCAATCACAAAAACTTCGACTTATTAGATGTTCACTTCGAGTTATCGAGACAGTTTTTTAAGGAAAGTATAGAAATGATTCGGGACTTGATTAAAAGTTCGAGTTAGCGGATTATTCGACTTATAGGACGTCGAGTTATCGAAGTTGGACTGTATTTAACAATCGTGATCTCACTTGGAAATTTTTAAACGTTGTTTGAAATTTTCACTTTGCCGAAACAAAAGATTTCAACAAGGCTAACCACAGCACATAATGCACATTCTTCATTTTTAATTCTGTCATTCGTGTTCATGCTTTATTCCATGAATGAGGAAAATAAAATGAAACTGCCCAATTTCCCAGAAGAGAAAATATAACTTTTTTTCATTTTCCGATGCATTACCAGATAAAAAAAATCATTCCTTTTATGAAGCTAATGTTTACTTACCAATCAAGAATTTTGGAAAAATAAGAGTTTTGGAATTTTTAGCACTGGGGCAAAAACAAATTAATATTTTGCAACTAAATTTTAAACTTTCCTCTGTCATATACGTCTTAATGCATTAAAATATTCCTATAATCAAAAACTTATTGGCGTTTACTTTTTTCCAGACTTTCGGGAAACTTCGTTGTTTATGTCCATTGTAAAACTTCGCAATACTGAGATCTTAATCCAAAGTTTTTATTTTTAGTAAATGACATCCTGTGATGCTTTAAATTACAGCTCATCACTAACTGAGGTTAGACTGTAATATTGAAAGTTATTTAAATTTCATCTCTAGGACACTTAGGGTTCTCTTTGGATTTCATATTAAGTTAGGTTTACAGTATTCATAAATATATATTTAGTAGAAACGATTCCGGCGTTAATGGATTAGTTTATTGATAAAATTATTCGAAGAGGGATTAGTAAATGACATCCTGTGATGCTTTAAATTACAACTCATCACTGAGGATAGACTGTAATATTGAAAGTTATTTAAATTTCATCTCTAGGACACTTAGGGTTCTCTTAGGATTTCTCTTTGGACTTCATATTAAGTTAGGTTTACAGTATTCATGAATATATATTTAGTAGAAACGATTCCGGCGTTAATGGATTAGTTTATAGATAAATTATTCAAAGAGGGAATTGGCGATAGAGAGCCAAAATATGTTTGCTACTGAACATGATAAAAATTGCAGATATATGAAATGAAAGAGTTGATATTTAAGCTGCTGTAACATCCCAAATTTGCTCACTCCTTGTTTTTTTCCCTTGTAAGATAAATGCAGTCAAAGCGTTTGATTCTTCTGGTATCAAACTGCTTTCTTTTATTTTATCATTCTAAAGAAAGACGCTATTAATCAAACTATTCATTAGTCTATATTCTCAGAGGATGCGACTAGTCAAGGAAAAAAGTAGACCTCAAGTGTTGAAAAAGCTGTTTCCTATTAATAAATTCAAGATACAATCTTTTAGTAGATATCATTGATATATCATACCATCTAGAGAAATCTTTGATAAATTCATTTGCGATAATGATGACGTTTCGTTCCAAAAGAAAAAGAGTTTATTGTTGAAGGGATTACAGAACGGATTAAAACGTCTCAAAACCATTAATGAGCCAAAAATGAACAAAAATTAGTATTTGCAGCAAGTTTTAAAAATATTTAAGACTTCTTTTCAGTTGGTATTTTCTACTTATGTATACTGAGATATAAAACATCTCTCCAAACTAACCAAGCAATGATCTTCAATTGGTATGAGCCGAACGATGGCCGAATGGTAGAGCGCTGCTCTTCGGAACCGGACTTCGCAGATTCGAATCCCGCTGCTGGCATGAATGCTTGTAGCCGTTCGGAATCGGCTTTAAACTGTAGGTCCCGGTCTCATTAGCCCTCGTGTGCAAAACTGTAGACCGTAGCTCTCCAAACCAAACCAAATCAATTGGTATGATTGACCAGTTTGGTCAGGATATTCCCAAGTCCTGTTCGATTCTGTTCTTACAATTGTTCTTCAATTGATACTAGTTATCCTCATCCTAACAGTCCTCTCATTTCAATTTAGACCTGCCTCTATCTCTAGTTTTCAGTGACTTGTGATCTTAAAAATGGGTGTTCATTCAGCAAATATGAACAAGCGAATTTCATCGTTACATTTTTATATGTTTAATGAGGCTTAGTTCTTTCCATTGTATAATTCAAAATTGTACCGTTCCATCAACAATCATCAATTTCTACAACACCCAATATTTTCCTCAGTAGTTTTCTTTTAAAAAGAGCCAACCAATTAGCTTGTTATTCTGATAGCCCCTAGGTGTATGAACCACAAGTAGGCCTGATAACAATATTATGCATCAAGGAATAATTTATAGGAGGTCCGGGGGGGGGCTGAACTCTCCCTGAAATATTTCCGATATGTGCACTGCAAGATTTTTAAAACTTATTAAAACTCATGTGTATTACTAGTTTCCGCTGAAAGTGATGCAAGATCAACCATGTAAAGAGTAAAAACATTTCTTCGCAGCAGAACTGACCGCAAGAGGTTGACAAATTTAGTATTATTTTCAGTGTATATAGGCATGATTATAAATGCAGGTGAAGGTTTGAACAAGCTGGTCTTAAAAGTTAGAAGAGTTCATTTAATACTATAAAACGGTAGTTTATAAATTACTGATTGTGCTGTACTGTTTTCGAAGTTTAATATCATACAATGTATGTAATACTGTAATAGAACAGTCAAAGGATATGTCATAATTTTTTTCCTCAATAGTTTTTTTTTTATTTTCCTTGTTATTCATAAAATTACTCTAACTTAAATTCATCGGGTAAATACCAGACCATGGCTGCTACTCACGGTGGTGATCTACACCACTAGATTATCTGATGACGTCACTAGAAGTGCATTTCGGCACCTTGGGTTATGTCGAAGATGGGAGCTTTTGCTATCTGGAATGGATTTTCGTAATAATGACTTAGCTAGTCGACAAAATCGACTATTCCGATCGTTTAGAGTCCATGTGAGTAGCAGCCCACAAATTAAATATGTTTCAGTATTTGCTAGGTAAATTTAAACCTTATAAAAACTTAGAGACTAAAAATTATTGCAAATATTCTCGTAGTTTTGCAAGATACAATGAAATTACATTCAGCGTTGCTCATCCATTTTATGACATATTTATGTATGCATGCAAAATATATATGTATGACGGCCCGTCTCACCAAAGTCGTTTAACAGCTAACTACGATTAATCTCTGTTTAAACGGAGAATTGCGTCTTACAGTTGGTTGGCGTAATAGATTAATCTCGATTAGCTGTTAACCGACTTTGGTGAGACTAGTTCTAATACTTATGTATATATGCACTTTGTATGTTTGTGTGTGCTTGTGTAACATATATTTCATTTATGAGATTGAAAGTTCACTGTACTTTGGATTAAGACCTTGAACCATCCTCGAAAATAAATTCTGGCTACGTCATTGTTTTATAGAATTATTTTAGTTATTCTTATAATTAATTTCGAGTGTAAAAATGTTCTTAAGCCATTGACGCATCAGTTACCGGCAGTTGATGCATCTTTTAATTTTAGGGGCAGGTCTCACCAAAGTCTTTTAACGGCTAACCGAGATTAATCTCTGTTTAAACGGAGAATTGATTCCCACCATTAGTTGGCGCCATGGGTTAATCGCGGTTAGCCATTAAACGACTTTGGTGAGGCCGACCCTTAATCTTACGTTGTTTTGAGTCAGTATTTGAGTCAACCTATGTAAAGTCGAAGCAAACAACCTTGTACAATCCTCATTGAAATCCTGATTTGAAAAGACCATCAAAGTCAAAGGGTTAACAACAATAATCAACAAGATAAACTATTTCATTCACACTCGTTAATAAAAACAAATAGGGAAAGTCATGTTGTCAGCGAATAGATTATTTATTAGAAAAGAAACCCAAATAATAATGAAATTAACGATAAATTTAATCTTATTGAAGACTCATAATTCATGTAACGGGACGTTGATTTCTTTTTTTATAAACAGTTCGTATATTCAGTTCTAATTTTATGGCGTCAAATTTTCTTGTTTGTTTGTTTAAATAATAAACTTATAATTAGAAAAAAAACCTTTGCAAAAAAATTCAAATATCATTAATATATTCTTGAAGCAAATTTATATAAAATATATACCTCTATAGCCGATAAAAGTTTAGCTACTTTTTTTTTTAATTTCGTGAAACAATCGATAGCGATCGATAATTGTTCATTCATTTAGAATAATAATTACTTGAAGAGAATAAAATGTGAAACCTAGAGGCAGTGTTACAATTTCCGAGAATGGCTCTACTTCGTTTAGCTGCTGGCAGCTTAGTGTAAGTGTCTGTCTTTTTCTTCTTGCTTTTCGTGAATCACACTCTTATGCAGCAATAATATAGAATGTATTACTCTTATTATAAAGATTATCAGGTATCCGAAATATGTCACTAATTTTTATTGAGGACCATAACGAGGTTAAGAAGCTTAAGGGGCGTAAACACTTATTTGATGAACCCATATGTATATGTGTATAAGTAACAAAAAAATGCTAGCAATAATACACCGTACAATAAAACTCTATTAATCGAAATCAAATAAAACTTTTATGATGGAAAGCTCTTATTTTTGTATACTTTCCATTATTTATGTTCCACGTAAGTTTGACCATCTAACCGGAACATATACTTCGTATCCTAGGACCCTTAGTTTCGGAAACGAAAATTGGCCCCGTAGTCTTGGCCCCATAGGGGCTATTATGCCGAGGAAGGTTTTTCTCCTCGTATATACTTAAAATAATTTTCCCCACGACTTCTTTCTGGTTATTGCGAAGATCTTAATCCGATTCTCGGCATAAATTTTGGATGAAACATCTTCTTCTGTACAAGATAAAGCACCCATCCTGCATTGTTGAGTAGTAGTTCTTATCGGATTCTTGATATGCTTGTAATATATTAGACAAAATTAACGTTCAGTTGAAAGATAAGCTGACATTAATAATTTTAAATCTGCGAATGTTAGAGGTTAGATTTGGAAAAGAACACTCGATGTTGTCTTAAATATTAATTTGCAGGTTTCGACATGGCTAAGTCTTTGTTTGAATTTGTCTTCGTGCTTAGTTATCCTGTCTTTCAGTTAAGTAGGCAGATTTTTTTTCCCTTCTGACATTGCCTGCACTGTGTTCTTATTATGTGCGTGTATCAGTATAAAACTTTTTTTAAACCAGAATCTAAAGTTCCTTTAATTAATCTGCAGAATTTGCTATATTTTACCTCTATAGAGTGACGAATTCTGCTGTAGGGAAACTTTTCGATGCTAGACTCCCTCTCTTCGTGATTTACGCTCCTGCTTATTTTAGTTAACGGTTAATCCACCCGTTCCTGGAATTCTTTGCACACTTCATGGTTTTTCTTGATGGTTTTCAAAGATGGCTGAATATGTCATGCCGAGGTTCGTCACTCAGAGTTGTACTTTAATTCTGCTTTGGCGAGAGTAATAGCTCACCGCAGCTACTTTTTGTGTAGACAGAATCTGAATCTATCAAAGCGAAATTTCTTCCTTGGTTTTGTTATTAGATTCTCAAAATTATAGTTTTGATCTTTATTCTGTTCAGCAGGTAGGATGGATATTTTTTTTGCTGTCCGTTCTCTAAAACCTTTTACCTTGACGTTGTACTCATTTCCCTTTGTTACTTTGAAGATGTCACAAGATCGTAGCTGTGAGAAAGAATCATTAATAACATCTTTAATTTCTTCCTACAGGCTTTTCGTTGTTATCTTTTCTGTTAGTTGTTATACAATAAAGACTCCTGATAACGAGGAAGCTGGAGAATGGCCAATCATTCACAATCCTGAGTTGGAAGATGGTAAGTCTAAATTTACACTGTACGTCCGTGAAGCAGTCAGCCGAGGCTAGTTCTGCGATTCTGCTTTTCTGTAGAGGAAATCCACCTTCTCTATAAACTCTATTTTCACGACGGGAAAAGCGTTTTCTAAGTGATCAATAATGTACAGTGCTGCGTGATTTATTAAGTATTTAATAGGCTTTTACTTTTATAAAGCTCTAATAGCCCACAATTGTAAGTTAACAATTTCACCCAGAGCTCCCTCTTTAGGGAAAACTATACTTCCTCAAATGCCAAATTTTCTGTAAAACTGTAATATCCGATTTGTCTGTACTAATTTTGTAATCTCTCCACAAACACCAGTTACAATTTTTATTTCTCAACCAAAAAGTGGCTGTATCTGGTTTTAATAAATCGCATAAACTTCGGTTTTCATATTTTGCTAAATTGTACTAAGGATCTAAAGTTTCTCCCATAATATAAAATTTTAAACATTTATTTTTGCCTTATGGTAAAAGGATTTTAATTTGTAAACGTTTCCCGTTTATAATCTTCTTGACTTTTTAACTATGCAAATACACCCCTGTTTCCTCTCAAATATTTACTTATAACATTTCGTTCGACGATTTTAAGGCAGTTTTTAAAACAAAAAATTTGTTCTGTATAGTCCATAAATTTAAAAGAGAACTAACATTTGGCAGACAGTGACAATCTAATCTGTTAACTTATCCCTAAAACATAAAATACTATTCTTTTGGAGAATTGTTTGCAGTCGTTGACGTAGAAGTGAGGGAATTTGGAAACTTGAAACCCCTACCATACATTAGTAGACTAGGAGGCGGGTGATAGATCATAAATTCAGTGTTTCAACAAAGATAACACCTCGGCTTTTATAATATTGTCACTTCTATATTTGTGTCAAATTATAATGCAATGCATACTTACTTTGTATTTGACATAATGAAAGGTGCGTTACATGAAAAATTTATCAGTCTCCAGTGCTTTAGTCTAAAACCCTACCGATGTTTAAACATATGTGTACGCCACTGCTTTCGGTCTTCCTACTGTCAGAACTTTAGGGACTGACAACTGATACTTGTTTGTGGCCTCTAACTCAGAAGCTACATTTTAGCTGCGAGAGTGAGAAATTTTGATGTTAAATGCCTTTTTCCCCAGAAAAATGTTTTATATTTTGTTTTTATCATTAAGCATAAAACTTAACTAAGTAATTTTATACTTTGTAATCTCTTCTCGAGAAAACTTAACCACGTCAACTTGTTTATACCTTGTTATTACAAATTTCCTAAGTAAACATGTGCAAAATTGTAATTTAAGGTGCATTTTTTTACAAGTAACTTAATTATCTCGGCAATGATTCGTCTTCTAATGTGCATATTAGTACTTTAGATTTTGATAAAAAGTTCTGTTTATAAATACTAGTTTAATTTTTATTTATTATACTGTTTTAAGAAACTGATTCAGTATGCTTGCTCATTCATAACAAATGAACTTGAATGTTTGTAATATCTATAGGATTGCTGACTGTTACAAAGATTATATAATTAATTTTTTCCACCTTAATTTGGAATTAGTTTAACTATTGTACTCGGATGGAAATTATAGTAAGGGGACATAGTACCTTTTGAGACTAGAATTTTGTAACTATAGTTAGATTAATCATTGAATAAAGTTCTTTTTAACCCTCTAAGTGTTCCTCGCATAATTTTCTGTCCAGCCGATGATGTCTGCAACTTTGTATGCACATCTCTATTAACAAACTTGGTTATGCCGTTAAGTAGAATATTTTAAATAAAAGTTACATAAAACGAAAAATTTTATTTTTCCAGCAAGATATCATTAGAAACATACTATAATTTTTTTTCATTCAGGTAATAGTTTAAGTAAACCAAAACTTGAAACATACTGGACGTTTTAAAAGGTAAAGGTTAAAAGTTGATAAGAAATTGAAAATTTAAGGAAAGTCTGTCATGCATTAAAGTATCTCTACTTCGGAAGCAAAGCGTATTTTTGATTAAACAAAACATTTTTTACTATTCTTGTGTATGTTCTATTTCGTAAAACCTGAAATTTAGATTTAGTGAATTAAATGATCTCCTGTAATACTTTAGTTAGGACATCAGAAATTTGGGACAGTGACATTTTCTTCCTATCTACAGATGTAGCTCCTAGTAATACAATAGAGATCCGTAGAATGAGAAAATCATCTCTTTATTTGATCTGTAAAGTTTTTTCTGATTTACAAACTTTGTTATTTTGCAGATAACTGGTATTAAAAATTTTGTTTGTAGTTTTAATATGCGTTGCTTCATGAAGTTCCCAATTATTTTTTATAAAGTTGGATCCTTGTTGATATAAAAACTTTATTCTAAATAGAGCAAAACATTGTACGTTGAATCGAACAGTCCTATCTCAATTTTTAGCTACTATGCACCTTAAAAATGCATAAACCTTAAATTATTCATATCATAGTTGAGTATTTAGTCATTTGTCTCCTTAAAGATGGTGTTTTTAAATGTCCAGATATTGACTATTTTAAGGAATAGTAAAGTTTACTTAAGCCAAGATATTAGAGCTTACTACAAAAGACTGGATTAAAATTACTTTCTCGTAGTTAACATCCTTTTAAAAGTTTTCTCGGTGTACTAGGTCATAATTGCCTTCCTTTTGAACTGAGATCAGATTTTATGTAGAAACAAAACTTTGTGGAATTTAGCGCTTGCTATACTTTGATTTGCAAGAAACCTTTATAAGACTATAATTCGTCTATACCACTTTTAACAGCTATATCCTTTGCAATCTGTATTAATCCTCTGTAACATGATCTAAATGCTTATTTCATCCTGTTTTTGAAATGTTAATGAACAAGATTAAGGAATTAAGAACTTAATGCACCTGAAACACTCGGAAGTAAATACGTTTTAATTCCAAGAAATTAAACTGAAAAAAATTGTTCTGAAAACGATAACATATTTTAGTGGTTTAGTTCAGTTTAGAGCTACGTTCTATCCCCCCCCCAATTACTTCCTTTCTCAAGAACTAATGAGACCATTGCTTAGTCTATTCCAAACAGCTACGAGCATCTATACTAGTGGTAGGATGAAACTAGGGTGCGGAAGATACTAAACTAAAAATTTTATTTTGACCAAATTTTTCCCATTTTAAGTCGTTTTCTTAACGGGGAAATTCTATTTATATTGTCATCTTTCGTGTTGGCTTCGCGTACTCGAGTATTACCACTCTTTAGGATTCTATAATCTAGTACTGAACTGAGGAGTGAGGGTATTCCAAACTTCAAAATGCTTCGTTAATAAACAGATTACGAACATGGTTCTTTTTCTCCGCTTGCACTCGAGCATTGCTCTGTTTATTGCTAAAAAATTGTCTGGCAAATTTAAAATCTTGAGCTGCTATATTTTTGGTGATTGAGATATAAACTAGTACTTAATTATACGAAACTTTCTAGTCTAACCGAGATTAAAAAGCTTCATAACATTAGATTCCTCATGTAATAAAGTTCTCTTTAAGAATGGATTTATTACGATTTCCTTATTGCTTTTAGAAATTCTGCATTAAACTGTTCCCTCTGTTCCTACTTTGGGCCACCTAATTCGATAATATTTCAATGTTTCTTATAGGTATACTTTAATCTTGTAATTTGTGAAGGGCATAATCCTCATGGGGGTTTGTAGTGTCAATTTATTTTAGTCTTGATGTCTAAAAATCTTACTAAAGCATCAAAAACGATTGGTCTTGCATAATTTTAGATTACCAAACCACTCTTTATACGAAATATTAAAGTAGACAAAGTAACCGTAATTTCAGATTTTCCTTTGGTTCTTTCAAAGATCTTTAATGTACTTCTATTCTTAGTTACGCTCCCCGATCAAAGGATCCAAATATGCAAAAAGGTACACGACAGAAGCTACAGCAGCTTGGAGCTCTAAGGCCTGATGAAGTGAAAACTGTTCTTTCGCAGTATTCAGTTGCCGTTCCTCCAGCATACAATATAACTTGTGGCCATGGCACACAATACTACAGGACAATGGACGGCTCTTGCAACAACGTTCAGTACCCATGCTGGGGTAAAGCTGAGGAAGCCTATCTGAGGTGGCTGCCTGCCGCTTATGAGAACGGTAAGTGATAGCAAGATGCTCCCCTAACAGGTTAATTTGAACTGTTACTATTCATAATTCAATGTCTCGGTTTTTACAAACTTTTCAGAAATATTTTTCCTTGAAAAGAGGCATCTTTTATTCGTAATATGTAAGCTTACCGCATAAAATCTGATAATTTATGTAGTTAACGTTGTGTTGGGTTAGTTTGCAATAGTCATTCTGTAATTCAGTAAGACCATTAACTCTTAGATCCTGATTATCGTTTTCTCTAACTATTTTTTCAAGGAGCTTCTGTAGTAGTCTGCATTGTCCTACGAGCTATCAATTCATCTGATTTTTAAGCGTAAGAGCTTGACTGCATTAATATTGTTACTAAAGTATAACACCGTTTAAAGTATATCTGAAATATGAGAAACGCTCATAGCAGTTCGGAATCTGTTTTCAGCAGTAGATCCCGGTCTCATTAGCCCTCGTATTGCAAAATAGTAGATTGTAGTAAACCAAAATAAGATCCAAACGCATCAATTTTAACACCTTAGAGAAATGATTGTAAGTTTTTATTTTAATAAGATTTTAAGAGTGAGGTTGAGGGAACAATCATGATGGTTAATTGCAAATTGGTATATCCTCAGCATTGGAGTAGGCTATGCTTCCGTCTTAGAATATGCGGTTCGTATAGACTTGAAAAGACTACGAGTACATAATATGAAAATGAATATTTCTTTTATTAAAACGCTTCATTCGTCCTAAAGCTTAATTTTCTTAGCAAAGGATGATTTCCTAGTTTGAACTAATCTGTCCTGACACTCGTGGAATTATGTATGAACACTATTGTTGACCGACAGGAATTTCTTATTGCCCTGCACTTTGAAATTTTTTAACCCAAAAACGTTTTTTTAAAGGTTAATTACGATAAAATTTAACACAGTAAGAGCTAGTTTATAAACTAATTTCTTCCGGTATGAATTCTTAATTTTTAGGTGTCGATGAACCTCGGAAGACAATGAAAAATGGTTATCCTCTACCAAATCCTCGCCAGGTGTACCAGTGGGTGTCAAGCCAATTCGAGCCAAACCATGAGAGTACATATCAATCGTTTTCGAATCTAGTGGTTGTTTGGGGACAGATGGTTGCCCACGACATAGCTCTGACTCCAACCGTCACTGTGAAAGTATGGACCGGGTCGGAATTCAAAAAAGAGAGTAAGTTCATAAATTTCTTCTGGAATACAACTTGAAGATTTGTTCCGTGCTGATTTTAAATTACTTTTCAGAACCCCACTGCTGCAACACGAAAACCCCTCATCCTGACTGCATGCCTATCGTTATGAACTACGAAGATGGTTACTATCCTAAAGGCCATTGCATGGACATCGTGCGATCCACCGCCTATGTGTACAATCCACATTCCTGCTCTCCACTGACTCTTGGTATGTTAAAACGTCGTTGATATAACGACGAAATGTAGGGTGTTTAATTCTTGTTCTAATTTTCGTTCACAGTTTTATTTTTTTTATGAGAACTCTAAATGTTCCGTTTACTTTTCGTGCAAACTTTCTCAAAGAGGAAGTTTCATTACCTCTTGCACAAAATCTACAAATTTTTACGACCATACTTCAAATTTTGTTGATCGCAATATTAATGGATCGAACGTAAAGACCTTTTTAGAATTCGTCCCTGAAAAGTGACTAGAGTATGAAGGTTATGACGATCATGTTAATGACAAAGTAAGAATGCGCGATTTTGGTATTTGTATCGTTGAACATTCTGATTTGTTACTTCGTTTTGTTTCGATCTGAAACACATGTATAAGTCTGAAGCTTCTCCATCTTGCATAATTACAAACTGGTTACTGTATAATTTTTTATTTACCCCTGCAGTTATCTGTTTGTCGCGTCTAAGTACTTTTGTCTGCTAGTGATCTTTAAAATAATTTTCAGTACTATGTTATCTATTATACCATATAGGTAAAGAAAGACAACAGGTGAACCAGATTACTCCATTCTTGGATGCATCCCTAATTTATGGAACATCGGAGAAAGAAATGAGGAGCCTTCGGGACCTTGGAGGAAGTGGAGGTAAGGAATATCTTAATGTCCGCATGGTTTGATCTCATTTGGAAGTATCCAGAACCTCAAACTCTAATTGCATTCATTCTTAGGAATAGTCTGTCTTTGACAGAGTACACGAATATAGAAATGATATTCATCATAAAACAATTTTTCTCTCGCTGTTTTAAAGTTCGGGAGCTTAACAGCAACTTATTTCTGTTATGGGTTAATTTATTCGTTATTGCATTTAAAGATTTTCAGCCTTAAATTTTTAAACCGAGATAAGTTTAAAGTTCTGATCTCTCATTCCTCTTTACAGTAATAAAATGCCTAAAACTTCAACTAGTTATCTAATATTTTGAAGCTTCAGCATACTTTCTAAAATGATTGTACTACACTTGAAAGTATTTGAACCCATATTAGTAGTCATTGCATAACTTAACGTAATTATGAATCATTCCTAATATGGAAAGAACTTAAACTGATAGGTAACAGCACATCTCCATGGCTTGAAATATGAAGTCATTTCATAGTAAACTATCATGAACTGCTTTAAGTATAACTTCTATTTTTCATTAGAATTTTTAAAATATCGTGCTAACAGTTGTCTCCTCTATAGCGAAGCTGATAATGGATTATTCAACCGGTTGGAGCTATCCAGTTAGGAGAAATGAGACGTGCAAATCTTCCTCTAACGTGTGTGACAAGAAGTGCTTTTTAACAGGTATATAATAAGTCTGAGCTCCTAGTTACGTGTAATGGCGCAAACTACCGATCTGATTTGAGACGTTATTCGCTGCATGAAACAAAACTCTAGGTTGAATTAGCCTAACTGTTTTATAAAACTTGATTTGACTTTAGTGCAGATTTTTCCTCATTCAACATTCTTAAATCGGTCTTCCTTAGAGTACGGTTAAAGATATTATCTATTCCCCCCTTCCCTAAAAGGAAACTTCTCGGTGTTTAGATAGTGGGGAGCTATCATATTTAAAAGTAGAACACGGTTGTCCAAGAAATAGAACCTAACAATCTTGCGGATTTGATCAACCCGAAGTACGTTCCAGACACAAACTGAACTCTAGTCGTGCATTTTTCTGAATTAAGCTTTCTGACTTTTCAGTACTTAATTGTCAAATTGTATTTGGCTGCAGAATACTGTTTCATCAAAGGCATCAAAGGTGATGACGCAACTGGACTCTATGGGCCAAGCCCGTTAATCCAGAGGCTTCTATCAGTAAGCACAAAAATGACAACGAGCGAAAAGTAAACACATAAAAGAGCAAAGAGATAGAAGGGTGGATTCGTGAGTTCATAACACAAAAGAATACTGTTTTGCAAGAAAGTCGCTATAACAAGTTTTTGCATGAACTATTTTAATGGTAGGTTGCAAAAGTAGTAAAGCTTATTTAAAATGAAAAATTCATAGTTCCAACTTCCCCTCAGTTAAGATCTGTCCAATCTGCAAGGGGAAAGTGTATTTCATTTCAGAATACAATGGCTTGGGTGTCTTTTCTAAATTTAGTGTACTACTAAATCTTTAGTTGCTGATACTAAGCAACTTGTATTCCAATTCTATGATTGAATACTCTTCAATCTCTCGGCAGATCCTTAAAATCGTATTGACTATTCATATTACTTGCTCTAACAGATATTGTGTAACGGCTTCCTCTTCGTTTATTTTTAGGAGAAAAGAGGGCAAATGAGAATCCTGTTCTGGGTGCTATTCATACTTTATGGTCCCGCGAGCACAACAGATTAGTTGACTTATTGCGTGTAAAAGGTTGGCCAGAAGAGACCCTGTTCCATGTCGTCAGAAAAATCGTAGGTGCTATGCTTCAACACATAACGTATAAGTAAGTTGACATGGTAAACTTGTATCCACGTAATGAATATTCTATAATTGTATGAGGAATCTAAACCTTAAATGGCACAAATAGTATGACTACTTAAACTAATTGCCCTTAAAGTCTAAAATTTTTGGATAATTTCTCACTTGAATTACTTTCAAAAGTCTAGAGATCTTTTAATAATCGGTTTCCTCCCCCCTCCAAACACTTCCAGACAAATGGTCTGCATCCTGGAGTCTTAATAAGCTGCAATTCTAGATTACTAGTCATCGCATAACAAGCTTCAAACTTAAGCCAGGATGTGAACAAAACTAATTTCTAGATTGAAATCTAATACAAGGATACTAGAAGTAGCTTTTAATTTTTCCTGGAAAAACTGTAGTCAGTGCTTAACAGAATTAGTGAGGATTGTTCAATTTAGCTTAACTTTTGCATGGAGGCTTGAATAACTTTAAATTTGGATTTTTGTATTTAAAAAAGCTGCATATATTTTTCTCAACAGGGAATACCTTCCGCTCATATTGGGTCCTTCCCTTTCAAATGTTATGAAGCTAACTGTTCCAACCCCATACTACAAATACGACCCGAAAGTGAACCCTACAGTTTATAACGCTTTCGCAGCTGCTGCTTTCAGATTCGGCCACAGTATGGTTAGTACTCGGCACTTAAGAGCTGGAAGAGGAATGGAAAGTAGTCCTTTATTAAGCCAAGACTTCTTCTCTATGGATGACTTCTGTAATCCTCGAGGTGATCCTGTCGCAAATCTGATTCATGGACAACTCCAACAAAAGGCCCAGAAAGTGGATTGTTTATTTTCAAAGCAGGTACATCGTAAACTTATGTTTAAATTTCTGCACGTTCAAAGTTTTGATCTCGAAATTTTAGACATTACTTTGCTCCAAATTTGCCGTTTCTTTAACTTGTTTACTAGACAATTTATTTTATAAATTTTTTTAACATAAACTTAAAAGAAATATAAATTTGTTTCTAAATTTTGCAATACTGAGGTTATACTAAGGATGGATAGATGTAAGAATCAATCGGTGAATGAGTAGATAAGACAGTGCTACTTTCTGTTCCAAAGCTCGTGGGTAAGTCTCACTCAGGATGGTTGTTGGTTCAGAATCTGTCTTAAACAGTCGTTTAATTTGTCTCGATTGTTGCCGAAAAATTTGCTTAGTTCTTGTGCTTGCTTTGCTTGATGGATAAAATACTTGTGAGTTACGTATGAATCTTTGGATCCTAAACTTCGGTCGAAAAGTAATTTTACGAAGTCAATATAACTACATTGTAAAAACTATTAACTTCAACTGATCTGAAAATTGTTTTTAAATAAAACTTAGGTGAACTAGAACTTATCGCCTTCTATCTTAACTTTCTCCTCTTAAACTCGTGAGTCTTAAAATTTTGGTACTTTAAATTTAAAATACGTATTACTAAATCGTAAATAGATCGTAAAATACGTAATAAAATAAATACATAAAATCTAGGTATCTTGCTTTTTCATAATGTTTGTGAAAGTTACTTGTTTTAAAGTAGGCTGTCTTAAATATTACTTTAGTTTGCTATCCACCAGTGCTGAGGTATGTATGCATATGAATCTGTCCCGAAAAATATTAGCTGAAGTCTTTAGTAGAAAATTTGAAAATCAATCTTTCAATGAAACTGATTTTCAGATGACAAATCACCTCTTTGCCAAACAGCCAAATGATAAAGGATTAGACATATTTTCTCTTAATATCCAGAGGGGAAGGGATCACGGAATACCACCTTATAACGAGTGGAGAGAAGTTTGTGGTCTACCCAAGGCAAAAGATTACTCGGATCTGAGAGGCTCTATTCCAGACTACATTTTGGACAGACTGGAAATAGTTTATGGGTAAGAAATGTAATCTTAACTGATGTCTGTTTTAATACATCTGTTATGCTTTTAAAGAATTAATTCCATGGATTCTTCTTTAGACCGGGACACGTGGATGAAATTGATCTCTTTGTTGGCGGAATATCTGAAATGCCTGCGAATGATGGTATTTTAGGGCCAACGTTTACTTGCATTGTCGCTAATCAGTTTCTCCACTTGAAGATAGGCGATAGATTTTGGTACGAAAATTTGGTTCATCCAGGGGCCTTTACTGCCGGTAAGTCGCATGCATATTTTTAATCCATTAACTCGTATATTGCACAGCCTTCGTAACCTTGAATTTCAGACCATATTTTGGATAAATATTTAATCTCAATTCATAGTGTTTATTTCAACAAGAAAATATCTTAAGCATAGTCATCGTTTTAAAACGGGTGTATTCATTAACGTTCAAACATTTCATACGCAGAGACGTTCAGAGTTAAACGGTGTTTCTCACGATTTTTTTCTCTTGCAGCCCAAGTCGTTTCTATTCAGAAGACAACTGTAGCCTCACTCGTGTGCCGTAATTCTGGATTAAGAGAAATGCCTAGTATGGCATTTTTACTAGAATCGTAAGTACATTACCTTATAAATGAGTCTAGAGGCAGCTTCGGTTCAAATTTCGAATCGTATCTGGCATTCATTTTATAAAACTGTAGTCTGCTACAAGGGGAATACATACCCACTCATTATGTAACATTTAAATGCTTGGTAAACTCTTGGCATTTGAAATTTAGTTTGTATTAAATATTCATAAACAGCCTTAAATTTACAACATTTAATAGCATATCTAATAAATCTGTAAGAGCAGCTTTGTTACCTAATTGATCTAACAAGATAGGCTGGAAAGAGGCTAATCTTTCCCTATCCCCAAATTAGGATAAAATACATTGAAGTTAATTTTAAAAAATTAACTTTATATTCTAACTTAATACTCGAGTTGCAGAACAACTTGGATTTTAAGGATGTACGTGCTTTAGTAATAACTAATTACTTTTGCTTTTATTTTCAGAGGGCACAATCCTAAAGTATCGTGCGACTCTATTGTAAAGCAAACGGATATTGACACTGGACTGTGGTGAAACTGCATTTCTGTAAACTGTTTATAAATAAATTGTTCTCGTTAATTGGTTTTCTTTTTACTTCTAGTCGCACTTTTGCACTGTATGGAATAACACTTCCTACAAGACAGTCATTGACAGTATCTTTTTAATGTTTCATTCTTTAGACTTGTATAGCTTTTCAGGTAATTGGTGTAAACTATCAATTACATTTAAACAAATTAAAATTCACCAGATTTTCTAAAAGCCGCTTCTGATTTTTTCGAGTAACTTTTTGACTCCTCAATCGTTGGGGAACTGTTAATCGTAAAAGTATATGACATTAGTAAGGAAAGGTCTTTGTCATTTTGAGGTTAATCTTATTGGAAACCCTGACTGCATTGTAGACATACGTAGATGCATACTAGCGACTTGAACTATTTTTTAAATATTTTGATAGGATGCTCCCAAGAAGTTTATTCATAACGCCAAAAGTATTACTGATACTTCATCATAAATGTTTGACAATTTTGGTAACACAATGCCTTCATACATTAATGCCAACATTATTTCTCTAATAAATACTGCTGAATGCCTAATCGTGAGAACGTGTGAGAATAACCAAAATATCTTTCTTACATATTTAGAAATAAAATCAGCCAGTGCTAATTGATGACCTGAAATGGGTCATTTATGAAGTGAAAGCCACGCGATAGTTTTTCTGTTATGTAAAAGAACCAAAAAGTTAAAAATAGCTGGTTTTGATTTCTGTTGAAGTAACTGCTGAAAGTATTGTGCGCGAGTTGAAAAACAATGTTGATCCATATAGTAGTATATACTTTAAATTGCCCCCCCCCCCAAAAAAAAATAAATAAATAAATAAATAAATAAATAAACAAATAAATTTGGCACTGGAAAGGGAACTTTTAAAGCTTAAGACTTTCCGTCTGTGTTGAATATCACTAAGACGATGCTAAGCATTACCGGTTCGAAAATCCGAAGTACAATATTTTCATAACTTCTGTACTTAAACGTTTCGGTCGTAGTTTTAAGCAAGAAATTTTAAAGCTTCAGAAAAGAATTGCAATATTTTTAGGAGAGAAAGAAAAAAAGTATTGATCAAACTATGCAATTTAAATCATAAGTCAACTGGTGTCTAATTTTTGAAATCGGAACCCAGAGTCCGCAAACTACAGGGTTTCTAAAAGGCTGGGGAAGAAAATAAACCGACTTTAAACTTCGAAAATAATTAATGCAGTAATTCGTGAATGACAGATTTCAAAGTTTACTTTTATCTCCTACTTCCAGCTCGCCATGAGCCATCTAGGCATTCTTTAGGGCAAGTCTGAACAGCGTTGTGACTGTTAACAATTTTCACTTGTACAAAGTAAAAGAATTGTATTTATTCACAATAAATTTCTTGGCTCAAATTTAAACTAAATTTTATTTTGACCTTGACTTAATTTTAAGAATTTTAAGCGTTGCATCTGTACTAAAAGACCCTAAATTTTGGTTCTGAACCTTTAATTCTGAATCTTAATTCTCATTTGTATAGTTTTCATAATGAGCCGTCAGTCTTTTGAAAAAAATCGCGTACGTGCGATCATCGATACTGCATTCTCGAAGGAAAACGCTTAAACTACATCTTAAAACGGTCCTTTCTCATACGACGTATATCAAATATTCATGTAATCCAAAAAAAGTTTATTGGCAGTTTATTTCCAGTGTTTTGTAAAACCATGTATGTTATATAATTAAGTTTTCTTAAAAGAAAAAAAAGGCATAAAAGGATCCAAACTGAAACTACTTCCAGTTGTGTATCCAAACAAAAGAAATGCTCTTGTTTTGTAATGAACGATTGAAACATATTACTCATCCGAAACCAATAGGGGAAAACTAGCATACTGTGAAGAGTATGTAAACAAAGGTTTGAAATGTGTGCTTTCATCAAGAAATAGAACTTAATTGAAGGATATTATCAGTGTGGGGAGTAAAAGAATTAGAAATGAGAAACATTCGGTCTACATTCAAGCTCGGAGATTTGGTAATGATTCGAGGACGGTTCATGCGGTTAAAAGGAAACTGCATTTTATCAAACCACCCCTAAATTTTTCATATTTGCATTTCTTGTATCGCATAGTAACATGGTCTTAAAGATAACTTTATGCTCAGAATTTCTCTTTTAATGTGAATATCCTCTACAGTATTTCACAAAGCTATTTTAAAAAGAAAATTTTAAAAATATTTGTTAGAGAAAAAGAATTTTGCAGTACTCGTACGAACGTGAGTTGAGAGGAAATAAGTATTAAAAGGTAAGCTACAAAATGTGATGAAAGCATTAATTTTAGCTGCATTGTCATTTGCTCTCCTCTCGACAATTTTGTTACCTTTTGTAAATATTTTACCTATGTTAACATGAATCGGACGTTAAAAACTGTATACTTATGAAACATTGAACTTTCACAACTTTAAACCTCAAATGTTTTCAGGCCTTGTCTCTAATCAGACTATTGATAGGCGGCAGCCCCTCTTATAATTTTGAGATGCATTCATAATGCTCGTTCTACTGCCTTCACAAAATTTTTTTCATTTTATTTGGCGTAAGTATTTTGTCACCAACAGGGTTAACTCCTGATGTATTACAGTCATGCAGGGGAGTAAGGGAAGGCCAGAAGAAAATCTGATGTCTTCTTGCTGGCGCCTTTTACGAATTCATGGTGTTAAGCCAGACACTATAAAGAGGATCTCTTTCAGGAAGTTATGTATGACAAATGTATATAAAATTATAATATATGAAAATATAAATTATGAAGTGTGTACCATTATAACGGTAAAGAACGTTATCGTATGATAGTATAGAAAAAAAAATTAGATTTTCAGGAAATCAAAGGTCTTAATTCAGTGCTTTGGGGTACCTGAAACTCGACATGAACCAATAAAAATATTTAACCCTTTGCACCAATTTCGAGACAGTTTCTGCGAGTATTTACCAGCAACTCGAAGCATTTCGGAGCGCTTTTGGTGAATTTTTTGCCTCTAACTTAAAATGATTTCACACATAAAGTAACACATAAGATTTTAATATTTCATGTATCTTTACGATGATAATTTCTTAAACTTTAGTCTTTGTATGATATTTGATGTAAAAACTGCCTAGATGCATGCCCGGCTTGTCGGGACAAGTTTCACAACAGTATGTCATTTGATGTCTTTTGTCTGGCTTATTTCTTTGAGAGCAGACTTTGCAATCCTTTCTAAATTCTGATAGAAAGCTATATAGCTTTCCATTTAGGCGGATGTTTTCGAATTCGGAAGTTGAAGTCGAAGCTCAAGCTTATTTCATTATTACATTCCATGGTAACAGGGATAAGAAATTTCAATTTTTCTGTTCCTTCGGCTAAGGCTGTCAAGTTCGAATGGATGCCGAAAATGCAGTAAGCTTCATGGTACCGCACTTATATCAGATAAGAAAATCTTACGGTGTTTGAAAGGGACATTACGTCGTCTTTCTAAGATCATATACGCAGTTCTTAGGACGAAAAGAACGATATCAGAAACATAAGATATCAATCGTCAAATAAAGAAACATAGTTTACACAGCGCATCGAATTTCCGCACCAAAGAAAGTGGTGAGAGAGAATCACCTCGAGTTGCAGCATTAAATCATGTGGTGAGCGAGACTCGCCTCTTAAGTGCAAAGTGTTAAATTTACAATGCAGACCGCTAATTACCATTGTTGGTTCATCTTTAGCAGAAATTACAAGTGTATTCAAGAAGATACTTTGCATTTATTTAATTTGTAGAAAATCTCAGGACGTTTATAGAAAATAAAAGATTATTACATAAAAATAAGCTTTAAAAAAGTAAGAAAATTGATAAACACTTGAAATAATGAAATGAAACACAAAAATAGCAAAATTAAACTGCTGTTCGTTTATTAAATTTGTATAATATCCCCCCAAAAAATGAATATACGTATAAACGGTTTATAAAGGTTATCATAGCAACTAAAAAGGGAACGTTAAAAAATTGTGGAGTTAAAATATTTTGTTCATAAGTATTTTGACAAAATTTTCCACAGATCGCTAAAATATCCTGTAAATATTGTACTTTTTCAAAATGATTTCAATGGGCAGTTATGAATGCTAGGAAAGAATTATTTCGAACAATGATTTATTATGTTATTCCTCAGTCTAGAATTCTCTTAATTCGTCATTTTGTATTGTAAAATAATGTAAATAACACATGTAGCTTGTTATTCTAACTCAAACCAGCTGTATTGTATGGAATTTCCTTATTTTGAAAGACTGATATTGGTATCACTTCTTTTGGCTCCACTCAAGAAAGAAATGGGGGTGCCGTATTTACTTGTTACCCGCTTTAAAAGATGACAAACTTCGTTTACAGTTTTGTTTCTATCTTAGCGGAAGGGGGTGGGGTCACTGTCTACTAAGAGAAGACTTTAACTGAAAGTTTAAATGACCGTTCCTGAGATAATTTTTACAAAATTTGACTTAATATCTGTACGCACATAAGTATCAAGCAAAACATATAAACGAATAGCAGTAGAATATTGACATTTTATATTTATAACCGTATAACATCTAGAAGTGTATTTCCCTTTCTGTTTAAAATCCGCGCTCTATAAAACAAAAATTTCAATATAACAGATATTAGTGTTGCCAGGCATAACTCAAAAACGATTGGCCTTAAAACATTGGAATTTTATTTAATTGTAACATCTAATTTTGTACCACCAATTTTTGTTGCAATTCGCACTCTATATAACGAATCATTTCAATATAACGTGCAATAGTGCTTCCGGTTTGCAACAATAATAACAGTGTTGGGAAATGTCTCGTACTATCGGTTTCGTCTATCAACGGAATTCTGATTCATAAACAAAATAGCATCAATACACACGTGAAAGATTCCGTATTATAACCGATCACTTAAAGGAATTCTGATACGAATAACTTCAATAAATAAATACGCCAAAATAAAAACACATCTCTTGTCATTACGTACTTCGTCTCAATTCTTTATTCTAAACATTTTCCCTCGCAATGTTACACTGTTGCCACTACTCCTATATTTCTTGGAAAAGAAAAAATATCTAAAACCATGGAGGTAACAAGCAGAAAGGTTTCAATGTACTCACACGCAGTTGAAACTAAGCTTTTTCAGTCCACCATTTACAGTTACACTAGTAATAACATGTTATATAATAATGCATATAAGTATTATGATTATTCTGATGGTGTATCATGCAATCAACATTAAACAATGTGTATAATTTAGGGCCGATCCCACCAAAGTCGTTTAACGGCTAACTACGATTAGCCACGATTAACCCTGGCGCCAACCAATGAGGGAACTCAATTCTCCATTTAAACCGAGATTAATCGCGCTTAGCGTTAAACGACTTTGGTGGGATCGGCCCTTAATAAGCACACAAAGAAGTTGTGTGGAGTCATATTTTCCTTTTCTTCAGTGACATGACAGTCCTGGATGGTGGACCCTAGCCTTCTCCAAAATGTGATACCAGGCAGCCCTATATTTCGCCTTGGATATCCAATGATTCAGGTCATTTTTTATATGGCTGCTGGGTATATTTTTCTTTTGATTTTGCAACAATTAGTTTTTACGGAGCAGAGTTATTAACTCTGTGTCCACAGTCTGGAGAGCTAACCTCCATATTTATTAATCCCTTGGAGACAGGAGATTTCAAGTAAACTCCTGGACACTGGGTATCTATTTTAGTCGCTTTCTATGGTGTCTATATAAGATATTTTATAATTATTTGTCTGCGAATTCTAAAAATAGAAGAAACTATGAAAATGTAGTTATGAATTTATTTTTATTAATAAAGATACATGTTTCGTTGTGCTTTTACTTCCCCCAAAAGCATAAGTATGCTTACTTTACTTAATCAATTTTACAATTCGGTTAATTCACAGTGTGCGGATTATCACAGTTTGGAAACTTTTCTCTGTGACAAAAATGTACACTACACTGAAATGCTGTAACTGATCTTTTGATCTAAAATATTACAGAGAAGTGAAGTGAAAACAAGATTTTTACCAAGATGAAAATATTGAACTTTTCACTGGTCTCATTAGACCTCGTGTAGAAAAAAAAAGGTAGACAATAGTGTTTTTAAGCAAACTTCCCTCCAAACATCAATGTATATAAAATTAAATACACAAGAGGAATGATAGCTAAAGAAGGTTAAAATGAAGGAAACAAAATTAAGCAATAAGAATCGAAGTTAAGATATAAATATAAAATTAAACCTTAAACTCATAAAATAAATCACTGTTTATGAATTTTTAGATAGGAATCGAAAAATCTTGTGAGGTAAAGCGTGCAAAGAACCAACAACAGAAGGGGAATGATGATAGTGGGTGACAGCAGGGCCCGGTTATCAAGATTTTGGGCCCAGGGCAGAGAATATATTTTGGGGGCCTTATAAATTATTATTACATTGTATTAATGAATAGCTGAAAGAGTTGCATTGATGACTGTATACATAGTATTTACTAACATTACTAGGGTATAAACTATGATTCACCCGAAGCAAGTATATGTTTTTCTATACCCCCATCCTATACATCTTGCAACATCTGCAACAAGGATTTTTTTTTTAATTGACCAGGGGGTTGAAAAGATATGGTATTATGCAGTTCACATTCCAAACATTTCGCAAATGGAATCCACCAATCAGAAAGCTCAATTTTGCGATTTCGAATTCGCAATTCGAATTTTCGAATTTTTTAGAAAAGTTCTCAAAATCTAGCCATCTGATTGGTGGATTCCATTTGCAAAATGACCTGCCTTCTTGCCTTTAGTTTTAAAGTGCAAACCTGTGACGGACAAATCTGTGGGTATTTATACTTGCGGGTACTCTGTGAAATAATGAAAACTTACAAAATTGTAGCTCATATAATTTGTATATAGAATAAAAACATGAAATTTTTAAGTCTACAAAATTTATTTGTTTCAAAATTAAATCTGGATATAAAAATTTTTGGTCCCCTGAAATCAGAGGGCCCCGGGCACATGCCCTGCCGATAATATGGTTCAGGATGACAGTAATAATTTGGCTACTGATTTTTATAATACTCGCGCAAACTACGTATTTCATGTTCTGGGCTACAGTCTTAACTATTCCAAATTCTGAAATTCGTTGTGAATTTCAAAAGAAAATTTAATTTCGAGAATAAACCATATGCTTTAAAAAAGCACCACCTCTTTAACTAAAATGAGTTCCCTTTCACGTTAAGAACTGAAAAGATGCGTTTTTAACTAAGCGGAAAATGTGTGATGTAGAAAGCCTGTCATGCAAAAATTTTCCTGCTTTTGAGTTGCTCGTGAAAATTAAAGAAGGTTATTCAATAGAGCGATTTCACTCAATGTCACAAACCACTTTAATGTCCACTTTAATGTAATTTGCCACCCATTTACTTTCATGATAGCCAATAAGGCGATTTCACGCAGTAGGGCAAATCTCAATTTATGACAATTCTGGCTTTAGTTTCAAACGGAAAGGTAGTTTATTGTTTGTCTATTGGCTGTTGTAGACCTGAAAATGAATGGGAAGGGCATTATAGAAGTTCGTGACGTTGCAACCAATTGCTCTATGTTGCCCTTCCGTTTGAAATTTAAGCTTAACTCGTCATGAGTTGAGACGTGCCATGCTGCGTGAAACTGTGTTATAGACAAATAGTAAAGTAGCATGAAGTTCTTTTCAGGAAGTTTGGGCATCCTATTTTTCACTTCGTCAGATAATCACCTAGGTAACAAACTCGCTAGGAAATTACCTTGATCTTGTAATGCTTTTTTATATTATATATCGAAGGTTTATCAATAACAGACTGTGTTTTCAATATCTCATAAAATATTTTCTTTAGCAAAAATTACAGGATCTCTTTTTATTAGGAATATTTATTTACTTGATCGGATAATATTCGCCAGGGCAGAGCAATTGTTTTATTTATATAAATAAATACTTTACGCTAATAATAGTTTTCACATATAGCAATTTTATTAGCATTTATACACAGTCGTTTCAACAGCAACAAACATTTTTTGGTCAATTTTAAGGATAAGTTAAGACAGATTCATTGGGAGGGGGGGTAACTGATATAAAAATTTACGGAATGAAAAATCGTGATATCAATTAACTTTTTTCAAACTAAACATTAAACCAAATAACCTTTCATTCCCATAGAATTTGAGCTGAGTTAACTTTTCAAAACTATTTATATAGTTGATTAATGTAAAATTATAATGAAAGTTATTTGAAATCAAATCTTAATTTCAAATCTACAAAACTGCTTCTTTGCGAAATTGTACTGCTGTAAAATACTATTTGAATTGTTGATAAATGCAAAATTATAAGGCTGTTATTTGAAATCTAGTCATAATTTCAAATCTACAGCAGTGAAGCAAATCTTTGACGTAGTATAGATTTGAATTAAAAATGTTCTGGAGCTTTATAATTGCAAATTGACAAAGATTTCATGTTCCTTTTCATTGAAAATTCTAGTTATCCAATAACAATAAGATATCTCTTTTAAATTCATATAGTTAAAATTGGATTTACAACATTATTTAACTTATTCCACCCTTTTAAAACTTTATATGATAGCATCGTTAATAGTTTCTATATGTTTTTAGTTGTTCTGATACTAATTTTTATTGTTGTTTCCTTATTAATTATTGAATTATATGTTATTTTGAATTAATTTTATTTTTTGTTTCTATTTGACTCTTTCTTGAGTTCTGTTGAAGGAAATCATTCCGGAAAATGCTCTCATTACTCTCATTGTGGCCGTCCATGAGAATTGTTTGTTTGTTTATCTGTGTTGAAGCATAAATTTTTTACCTTCTTTTCATATAATTTGCTGAAAAATTATACAAGTTGATACTAAAATATGTAAATTAAGAACGTGATACAACAAAATTATGTTTTAGTTTCTGGTGCTTGTTCAGGATGTTCATTTTAATTCTGACAAATCATACTGGACAACCAAACTTCTATTAAATCCTTTAAAGTCACGCAGAGAAATTGTTTGTAAGTTGTTGCGTTACACAAATGACACTGTGAATGCAGTTTCTACTTTCTCCTATTTTCTAGTTATTCAATGAAGGAAATTTTTAAAAGTAAGCATAGTCTGAATTCGAATGCCATATCGTCTACTGAACCTAACGACATCATTTGTTCATTTTTCTTATAAAAGGAATTCTTTTTCATTTTTTTAGATTACGTTAATCAGTTACTTTATATGAAGTATTCGGAATCAAAGTACATACTTGAAATTTAGCTAATATTTTTACAATGTTATAAATCCCAAATTCTTAAAGAAATATTTCGTTGATTAATTTCAGAACTGCGGTTCAAGTTTGCTGTATTTGATTGATCTCTTTTCCTATCCGTTTCTGTCTTCACTTGAGCTTATCTTTGTATTAGCCAGTTTAATTTAGGTAAGTTATGCTTTACAGAAGTCACTATAGTTATTTTCATTAGAAATGTCACTCAGTTGTGGGATTTTATATCATAAATTATAAGATATTTATATATTTATTAGGTCTTGACCTCCAGTAATGTTACTGTTTCAAATTTAATATTGGTAAATTCTTATGCTTTGTATTTCATTAGAAATATATCCTACCATGCTTAAGAAATTATTTATACCTTTATATTGCGAAAAGTAAAAAATTAGTTTTAGAAATATTGTTCAATTTTACAAAAGTGCAGTGAGCAGGTTAGGAAAAGCTAGACCATTTACTTGATTTTGAAGTTTTTATGTATTTTATGAGAGTGTGTAATTTACAAAGTCAATCATTTCATCTAAATTTAAAAGTATATAAACTAATTATTTTTATGCAGCTAATTATTTCATCCCCCCTTCTAGTAAATGTTATAAATATTAGTCATTTTTAATATTTCTATAATTGAATGCTTTTGGTTTTGGTCACTTACTCTATAAAATAAAAATTCTCTAATTAAATAAATAATTAAACTTTTTGCATTAATTTTTTCTAAATTTCCACTTTATCTGATAATTTTTTTTTTTTTACTTTTTAAACTGTAAATCATTCAACATTATTTCATCTAATTTAATACTTAACTTTAATACATCTATTAAAGCCATTTTTATTAAAACTGTTTAATGAAAGAAATTAAAGTTACATATTTATGTATTGTGATATATGCTTTCTTATATCAAAATATGTAATGAATTTTAAGATTAAAGAAAAAATATTTAATTATCTATTGATTGAAAATAAACATTAACTTAAATATTAACTCCCTTTAAAAGTCTAAAGATCTCATGCAAATAGACTATCAAAATTTAAATATTACATACAATAACAGCATTACTTTGTATCTCTCTAAAGATTTTTAAAAGATTTAATTTTAGTATATCTGTAAATTGAGTGAAATACTGCTAAATTTTTATAATTTTAAGGCATAATATATTTTTAACTTATTCAATAAGTGCACAATTTTTATTTTTTTATTTTCCTTTCAGCTTTTCATTTTGTTGAATATAATCCATGTAAAACTTTTTGCTGAATATTCAAGAAATGTAAGATAAATGCTTATTATTTCCAAGTCTTTCATATTTGTAATTAATGTGCACAAAATCTTTACATATTTTATTTGGTTGTTTAGAAGGTAGCAATTTATTTAGTTCATTATCTGCATATGCATTTGATCTTTAAAAATAAATTCAGGCTGTCAGTTAAAAATAAAATTTTTACTTTAAAAATGTCTGATTTATTTACAGATTATTGCTGTTTTGATGCTTAAGATGTAATTTGCTGACATATCTTTTAGCACAAACACATCAATAGACATTCTAACATTTTAGTCTAATATTTGCATATTGCTACTATTTCCTGCAACATGTTCTTATTAGCAATGGTTATTAACAATGCAAAGTTCTATTTTATAAAGTTAATCTTCGTTGTTGTTTCTTATTTCTACTTATTTACATTTATTCTAGAGTTAAAAGATTGTGCTTTGATTTATAGCAAAGATTTTAGTAGTTCACAATATTAAAATTTTAAAAATGTTTATTTTCTTTATATGTAATCTCTAAGGCTGAAATTTAAATATTAGTTTTTGCCATTTAAGTAAAAAAATTGGGTCACTAAAAAATATTTTCACTTTTTATAAATTTCATAATGTTAATTTTAGCAATAACTTATTGTAAATTTTAGATGTCTACTGGAAATTCTGATGTTGAAATGGATGCAGAGAGTGATGATGATGGATATTACGATTATTATAATGCTGAAGAAGATTCATTTGAAATTGAACCTGCAGATCCAAAGAAATCTGATCCAGAATATTTTGAATTTAAATGTCTTACTACAGATGATGTTGAAAGATTTTTAACTGAAAGTGTAGATACTCTCTGTGCAAGTTTACCTGTAAGTTTTCCCTTCTGACTTAAGCATTTTGCATTTAATTTAAAAATCAATTTGACATGTGTTCTGATTTTATTATATAACCCTAAATCTAATAAATTATAGTTAAATATGAATTTTAATTCTGAAAAATGTAATTAACATTTAAGTTTATAATAATAATAACCTATAAGTAAAAGTATACAAATATTTATTATATTTTCAGATAAAACCATCTTTAGCCAAGCTTCTCCTCCATATGCATGGCTGGGCAACATCTGAGATAATCACCAGTTACAGACAGGGTGCTTCTAAACTTTTAATAGATTCTAGAATAAAACCTGCTAAACCTCCAGAAATTGACCCACAGGTAAAATAGTAGTAGTATTTATAACTTATAAATTTTTAATGAAAAATAACCCATTCAAGATTTGGGATCTCATGTATGTGATCTGTTATAATTTTCCAGTAGAGTATTGACCTTCAATATATGCTTTCAGTACTCTTTTAAGTTGAGGGAATACATAAACAGTCCATATTCAAGTTTTCCTAGGGGCTGTGATTTATTGATTGCCAAGTGTTTATATTAGGATGGAATGTTTCTTATGGTTAGTTGTGGGAGTAGAATAGTTTTGTATTTTGCTAGATAGTGTTTTATATATTTGGGATCAGTTTTATTCTAGCCAGCATGGTAAAATATAATATTTAAGTAAGAAAAAGATTTCTAAATTGATAAACAAATCAGATATGGAATGGAAGAATATAGTGGAATGGAAGAAAGTATTTTTTAATACCAGTGATAGTGAATCTAACTATTTGACATTGAAATATGCAATTATGTAGTGTAAGCACACTTGAAGTCCAAATTGCTGGCAAACAGATATGAAAGCTATACTATCTCTGGAGTTATATTTATTTATTAAATTTGTTAAATTGATGAAACTTTTTGGGACAATATAATGTAGTTTTACCAATTTGTTTAAATTTTAAAACATCATTTTTTTTCAACTATGAATATAAACTTTATTATAACTAAAGATTTTCTTTAAAATTCAAAACTTTTTTAAATATATATATATATATATATATATATATATATATCTTTTGTAACAGTGAATTCAGATGTTATCACTGATTATTTGCAAATTTCAGCATTTTGAATTTAAGTGACAATTTTTTATAAATTTTTAAATAATATAAAAATAGTTTAAACTTGTACATATGCCTTTTAGTTAAATACTTTTAAAAATGCTCATTTTCTGTTTAAAAGGTTTAAAACTGCTTATTTAGGATAATTAGTATCAAAGTACAAATTTATTTTATATTTATTAGGTTATTCGAAGTTCTAGATCTCTTTCATGCTCTATATGTCTTCTAAGTTTTGCTGGTGATTATTTTCGTGCACTTGCCTGTGGCCATTATTTTTGTAAGGACTGCTGGTCTACACATTTTGAAATACAGATTTTTCAAGGAATAACTACCAGTGAGTAAATATATTTCTTTTTATTAAATAAATTAAATCTTATAATATCTAAAACATTTTAGTTAAAATTTGTTTATTATAGCTATTCAATTTTTTTTTAAATGAACATTGATAGCTGGAATATTTTTTGCATGAGTTACATTTTAAGAAATTTTGTTTTACGATGTTTGGATGAATGTGTGGTATTAAGAAGAAATTAAATTAAGCAGTAGAATTAAGATGAAAATATGTACTTGCTGCAAACATTAATCAACATTAAATTGTTATGAAATACCTTCTAAAGCAAAAGTAGTATGGTTATGACTTTGTGATATTAAGTTTATGGCTTAGTGTGCTAGCATTTATGTATAATTCTTCTATTCAAATATTGTCTGTTATGTTCATTTGAATGTAATGAAACTGTTAATTTTATCACAGTTACTATCGCTAAAAGCTGAAAGTTATATAAGTGAAAAAAATATTAGTGGAGGTTGGAAAGAAAATAGATAACCAAGAATTTAAAAATTTTACAACAGGGCAAGGGTATACAAATGTTTCTCTAACAAATTGAACTTTAATTAATTTTTTCTCAATTTTAAAGCAAGCCATAAAATAAATAATAATGTAACTGTATAATATTCATGTTTGAACTAGTCTTACAATTTAAAATTTAATGAAGTGACATTTGCTAAAACTTGATATACTAATCTAAATAAAAGGGGTTTTTTTTTATTTATAAATTTTCCATAAGTACTGATTACTGATGGTTATTCAGAATTATGATAGGGATTACTTGTGTGTATGTGTGTGTGTGTGTGTGTGTGTGTGTGTGTATATATATATATATATATATATATATATATATATATATATATACACACACACACACACACACACATATACATATACATATATAATCTAGATGTTAGTAAGATTTCAGAATTTGTATGTTAAAACAGCTATGTAAATCCAAATTGCATATAAATCATTGACTATATGACTTGAAAAGTTAGTTTTGTGTATGTAATTTATGTAATTATGCTCTTTCTATTCTGTTTGTATTTTAGTGTTTAGTGATTTTTTCTTCTACTTTACTCTTATAGCAATGGAGTGTATGGGTCAGGGTTGCAGTTTACTAGTCCCTGAAGATTTTGTGTTTAGTATATTGAACAAGTCTTCCTTAAGAGAAAAGTATCAAGTGTTTTTATTTTCTGATTATGTTAAGGTAGGTTAGAAGCAAATTTGACATCTTTTATTAATTTATTTTCATTAATTTGTCAAAAAGAACTTACTTTTTGTACAATATTATTTAAAAATATATATACATTATTTTTAGTGAAAATATTTTATGGGTATAAACAAAATTGCTTTTTTTTTTCATTATGTTTTTGTTCTTTTAAAATATAAACTGAGTATGACAGACAATACTAATTGTTATATTTTGCATTTGAAATTTAATCTTCTCTTATGAATTTAGTACATTTAACATTAGTTTATCAGTTTGTATTTAGGCAGTAAATGAATTAATTTTCATACAAACTAGTAAGTCACTTAAATTTGTTTTTTTTTAAATTAATCACAGTTTTTGAAAATTGATCATTTTTGTTCCCTTTTCTGATTTTTTAAAAAATGTGTGTGTGTGTGTGGGGGGGGGGTGCTTTAAAAGTTTCTTTTCTTAGAGGATTGACCCAATTTGTGTGTCAGACCCTAAAAATTGGACTTTTTGGATTTGACCATAAAAATTAATTTATTCTCAAAATGTGAACTGCAGTACCCTAGAGACCCTGACATTTTCCTGGGCATGCTTCAAAATCTTCATAATTTATTACGCTACAGATTCCTAAATTGTATACCAGAGTGATCCTCTGAATACCAGGTACAAGACCAAGACACTTAGCCCAACTGAACAAAAAATTAAAGTTAAAAACTAAAAATTAGTGTTTTTGGTATAATTAGATTTTTATTTGACCTTGTATAAAACTAAAACTGTTGGCTGAAATGTTCTTGAAAATTTGAATAAACTATCAATAACAAAGATCCCCACCCCACCCCCCAGAGATTTTCCAGTAATAAACCTTTTATACTAAATCTAATTTGTAGAAAAAGTCATTTTTGTGAAAATTCTAAATATTATCAAGCTACTATATGATGCATAACTGTGCTTTTAGAAATTACAAAATGAGAGTAAAATAATGAACAAATATCCTTGTATGGAAATGAAAACTGTTAGTACCCAGTTTAATTCTATGATTTGAGAAAATATATGATGTGCATGTTGCCATTCATCCCAAGAATGAATAATTTAACATTGGTTAAATGAATCAATTCACTTTTAGAGCAGCTTTTCCAAAGAGCATAACATTGCAACCAGAGGTCTACAAGTGAAATGAATAACAGATGAGCATATACTTTTTTTTTAATACTGCAGTTACACCAATTTTATGTTTTATCTCTTACAGTTTGTCATACTTTAGATTATGTCATACTTATTTTGGAGAAATCTTATTTTAATAAAGGCACCATAACTTGAAAAAGTTTGGAATCCACTTGCATAGATGATTAGGTGTTAACATAGTTTTAAAATTTTAATTTATGTAAAAATAAATTAAAAAAATCATCACTTCAATAAAAAAAGAGACCTTTGACCTATTGCATGCCTGTTCAGACAAAAACTTTTATTGTAAATCATAAATTAAAATCACTTTGAACCAGAAATAAGTAATATGGCTGGCTTTAGAGAATATAAGATTAGAAACTGTTTTGTATAACCTTTTGTGTAGAATTTTAAATTGCCTAATTATTCATACCATACTCACTGGGTGTTTATATTAAATGTAAGAACATTAGAAAAATTAAACTTATTTTTGTGCTTAAATTTTATTTTCTGTTATTTTATTAGTAAAATGAAATTTAAATACACACTATTTCTAAACATACATTAGGTAGATTTATATTTATCATCAATATGATGTGATAATTAACAAGTGAGAATAGAAAAATGAAAACATACATAAGGGAGAAAATGATGTATATCATCAGATGCTTTAGTTACTTCAATATATCAGCAGTTTATCATAAAAAAAAAAGAAATTCATTCTTTTGTATAGACAATGCTTAAAATTTGAAAATGTAAGTTATTTGTTGCTTATTTCAAAATCTGAAAATATAGGTAATATCAGTTCATGTTAAACTTTCCTATAATTTGCTAGTTATTTTAATTTGTTACCCTGTTATAAATAATTTTGTAATGATTGCTTTATTTTGTTTTCTGCAGAGTCATCCCCAACTTCGATTTTGTCCTGGTCCTAATTGTGATTTAATAATTTTTGCCAAAGAATATCAGAGTAAACGTGTAATATGTAAACAGTGTAAAATAACATTTTGGTATGTATAATTTTTTAATCAAGTATACATTCTATTCTGTTGTACATTTTTACTTGTTAAATGGGTAATTATTTCAAGAATTTTTTAAAACCTTTGGTTATTTTTCTAGCTTCAAATGTGGTGCAGACTACCATGCTCCCACTGATTGTGACACTATAAAGAAATGGTTGACAAAATGTGCAGATGATTCAGAAACTGCAAATTACATTTCAGCTCATACAAAGGATGTAAGTTGGAGAATTAAGTGATATCTGTAAAAGAGCAGTTTGTTTTATTTTGAATTGGGAATCTTCATCTTGATTGCATCTAATTATTCTTAATTACATCACAAAAAATATTCTTTAACCTATTAATATCCAAGGCTTTTCTAAAAATTATATATTACTAATATCTTAAATCTAAGTCATTACAGACTGACTACACATAGTAAAACAGATATGAAATGTAAACATTGACTGTTACAGCACATCTTCATTAGTGATGAACTGTTATTTTAAACACTATAAAATGTCATTTATATATATATGAAAAATTTATTTGGTATTATATGTAAAATCACTACTGCAAAGTGAAATTTTATTATGGTTACAGCAATTTGCTATGATTTCAGTCAATGTAGCTTCCAAAAAAGCAATATATATGCATTATTTGAATAGTTAAATGTTGATGTTATAAATTAGTCATTATGTAGGTTATTCATA
This sequence comes from Pardosa pseudoannulata, assembly GCA_032207245.1. Lineage (NCBI taxonomy): Eukaryota > Metazoa > Arthropoda > Arachnida > Araneae > Lycosidae > Pardosa > Pardosa pseudoannulata. Next base: position 52,400,267 of record CM063508.1, read on the forward strand.
GGATTGTCACTTTGGAAAAAAATTCCAAAAAATGAGTGATATACTTATTAAATTTAACTTGAGATTATTGTATTATGTTTAAGTTTAGTCACTTTGTTCACTAGTTTTATTGCTGTTAGTTATACCAAGCCCTTAAATATTGGTTCTTATTGGAAAAAATATTTTGGGATTGTAATGAAGTTCAGTGGATTATTTTTAAAGCAGGAAAAAACATGGCAGACAAAAAAATTATTTGGTCCTTAACTGGTTAAATCATTATGAACTTTTTGGTATTCAATATTTCATATGATGACATGGTGGTAGAATTAAAAATACATAATCATTGCTTGTGCATTACTTTAAGAATTTTTAAAGTGTTTATATAAAATATAAATAAAAACTAAATCTAAAAGCAATTATTTTTTAGTTGTTCATCTCATATACTTGCTGTTTTGTTTAATGTAGCCTTATTGATTTAAGTGTGTAAATTTATGAATTAAATATTGTGTATTAAAGAATTCTTATTTTTTTTCAAAATTATACATTTTCAGTGCCCAAAATGTAATATTTGTATAGAGAAAAATGGAGGCTGTAATCATATGGTAAGTCCTGTAGAATATTTTGTTGATTCTGCTTTTATAATATATTTAAAAAAAAGAGCAAAATATTTAATCAACACATTAAAGTAGCTTATGATATTTTAATTAGTCTATATACATATTCCATAAAGTTAAATATCAAATATTAAAGCTGGAGTATTAAAATAATTGCTTTTTTTCCATTATATTAATTGACATTACAGACTATGAAACTGTAATATGCACTCATTCTTTTTGTAATTTTTGCATCTTCTTTTAGAAGAATACACTATACAAAATACTCTTAAATAACTTTCATTAATCTGTTAATAGCTTATTGATTTTTTAACTAGTGTTTAATTAATTCCAATGTAAAAAAAATAATATAAAATTGCTATTGAAAAGTTCTTATATTATGTCATTTATTTAATAAATTATGATGAAAAAAAAAGATGCACTAATTTAAGATCATATTTTTTACCAATAGATACTGTTACTATTTCGTTCTTCATTTATTTTGGTATACTTTGTTTCCTTTATATGAAATATTGTTAAAATTGAATTTAGAAAGTAAGTTGTATGTTTAAATATTTAAAAGTGTAACTAATTTCATTTCTAAACATCTTTTTCTCAACGCCTTAAAAAAAAATCTTAATTTTCAGGTTATAGTAATTTCTTGTTTCTAAAGTTTTTTTTTCTTTTAGTTATGTTACGGTTGTAAATATGACTTCTGTTGGATGTGCTTAGGAGGTAAGTATATATTACACAAATGTCTAAGATTTGTGTATTTAAAATATTTAAAAATCTCTGCTACTTTTATTAAATTAATTTTTATTATTTCTCTAGTTTTTATACTTATTTAAACCACCAGAATTTTATGTAATGTTCTATGAGGAAGCATCAGTAGTGATGCACTTATTTTAAACTTAGTAATAAACACAGTTAAGTCAATATGAAATGGAAATTAAACTATGTTCAAGTTATTACTTTTCAACATAAGTGTGATTCATGTTGATATTTGCTTTAGTACTGGATCAGTTGGAAATTCTCAGTCTCATAGAACTCTGCTAGTTGAGCCTATGCCATACAGACCATTTGGATCTTCAATAAATTCAAATTTCTGACCACCAAGGAATCATTGTCATTTTAATCAATATTTTTGCACCTAGAAGAAGACATTGGCCTCTCAAATCTGGCTTCAGTAACTAAAGTCATTCACTTGCTATTAAACAGTTCATACCCTATTCCAATATTGGGTACAATGAATATAGTTTATTCTGAATATTTCTTGTATTATTTCTAGGAGTGTTTGTGTTCTGTATTTTCCCTAGAATTCAGGGCTTTTACATATTTCTAAATTTTAAACTTTATATGAGTTTACATGTTGTGTGATATCCAGTGCTGCATAATTTTGATGACACTCAGAATAAATTACCTATGAATGTGTCCTGTATGAAATATTTAAACTGAAAAACAATGTAAACAACTGAAGATTTCCAGTATTTGTATTTAATTTTATGGATATTATATCAGATAGAAAAAATATTACTCAAAATAACATTCTGTAAACCCAGAATGCCTGCCATAGTAATTTTGACTTCAAGAGGTATTATAAAACCTGTAAACAAATTTTGACTTAAGTTAATTTTCTTCAATGACTTAAATATTTTTAATTTCTATTTATTCTAAGAAGTTTTAATTGTTCCTGTTTTCAGACAAATATATTGTTATTGCTGTTCTCTGTCCCTTCCCTTAATTCATGTGAATTATTGGTTTAATGTACCTACTGAAGGGACTTTACTTGCAATGTATTGTTTCATTTGTTTCACCATCACATTGCTTAAAATATTTTAGCCAATATTTTTATACTATTTAAGCTTTTGAGTTATTCTTTTTAACAGAAGAAATTTTAAATTGTTATGAAAAAAAAATCTAACTCTAAACAAAATAGATGTTATTTTACCGAGAGCTTTCAGAAAATGAATTTGATGTCATGATTCATCCAGTTATTAATATTGAAATAATGGGGATAAGATTCTACTACAAAAATAAGTTATAACAGATATTAAAGGGAAATAAAGTATTTAGACATAATTAAGTTACCCCAAAATACTATGTTAAAGCACTATCAAGAAAATGATCTGCTCATACATTTTGCAATGTATTAATATAATAAATACTTGTACTGTTTATAAAAAAAATATGGGGAAAAAATAAATCAGACAAAAATTCATTAAATTATTAGAAGATGTAAAAGTTACATTCTTTTAAAAACAGAAAGGGGGGAAAAAACTAGGAACTAAATCCAGAGGGACAGAAAATATAAGATGATAATAATTTAAAGGAAACATAACTTTCAAATGTTGCATGTTATGAAAAAATATAATTTGCAGAAAATGTTTAACCAAGACTGACCATACTAAGAAAATTTGTAAATGCTCATTACTTCTTTTTACTAAAAATTTTATAGAAATATTCTAGATTAAATATCTACTTAATTCTGTACATCCACTCCATTACTATCCCTTCAAAAACAGTCTGGAGTTGGAAGTTTTTTAGTGTTAAAGACTGCTCAGATTGTTAAATATTGTTAGATGTCAACTAAGTCTAATCTCTATGATCTCTAAACTAACAAAAACAAACTAGCAAAATGACTAATGAAAATAGTAGTTTTCTTTTCTATAAGTATACATAAAAGTTGAGGGGGGGGGGCTACTTCTGGTTTTTATAAGTTGTAGTGCATGCCAGTTTTAATTTAATTTGCTTTAAATAACTTTTTAAATTGACAAGGTTCATCATATTCATTAGGCATATAATATTAGTTATAAAAATAAAGCAAATATTTATCATTCTCAGTTAGTTGCAGATCTACCTTTTCATATTAAATTTTTACAAGTTCTATTTTTCCATTGTATTCAAGACATTTTTCTTGTGATTTTTTTCTCTTAAAGTTTTATGATTCCCGCTTCCCATTTTTGTAGATTGGAACTCCCATGGTAGTGAATACTATGAATGTAGCAGGTATAAAGAAAATCCTAATATTGCAAATGAATCTGTTCACGCTCAAGCTAGAGAAGCACTGAAGAAGTATCTGTTCTATTTTGAAAGGGTAAGGCTAATGATGTTATTTATTGTTCTTAGTTGTTTGTTATTCTTCTGTGAACTTAAAATGTTTAAATGTTCAGTGTAGTAAATTTTATCAAATTAAAAGCCACATTTTTATATCTTAAGAAGAGCACGAAATTGTCAATTATATGTAGTTCCTAGTATTTTAATTTTAGTACTTCTGATATATATATATATTAAAATATTATGTATTTGCATAGTCTAACATTTTATTTTTAAATCATTATAGAGTGCAATAGTCATATTTCCAGCACTCAAATGTAAAATAATGTATTCTGTTTTTTCTACTTTTCAAAATTCGTTTAGAAATTCATGACTTTTTGGTAAATAAGTAATATGTATTTTATAATGATGATTTATAAGATGTTAACTGTATATTCCTTTCGGAAAAGGTTTATAAAGATTTAGTTTTATTAAGTTTAATGACATTAGGAAATACATATTCTTTGCATATCTGTAATATGGATATAATAATTTTCTTTGGAATTATAATAAATATATTAATTTTGCAAATTTAGTGTTATTAGTAACAGTTACATTAGTATTTGAAATACAATCTATAACACAAAAACAAAAAAAGTTATTACAAATTAGCCTCTTTGCACCATTAGGTCTTAGATTATATTATATACCAGTTTTTTTTTCTTAAACTAAAGAAATATATGTACTCTTTATTGTTTAGCTAACAAAAAAGTACCTGATTTTTTAAAAATTATTTAAAGGGAACTATAAAATGTTAAATACTGTGTTAATTTTGCAAATGATCAACCTATTACACCTGTTAAATCCCCCTTGAAAATCTGTAAAGGGTGCTCCTCAAACCCAAGGGAGACGACCTCATATGTTTTTGCCTGATTGTCAGGGAGAATTGCTGCCTTGCATCATCTCCTAAATTACAGTCCATTAAACGATTTTTGTTAAGTTTAAAACGAACCAGCTTATTTATTTACTTACTTACTTTTGGGATCTAAGTATTTTTTGACCCATCACTGAGCTATCCAAACTCATTTCCCAACCTACAACTGGAGATCGATGCCTTTTTGTCGACTAAGCCTCTGCAACTCTGGTGTCTAAATATTTTCAGAAATTATGCAACTGAATTCATCATAAAAGGAATGTTCCACATTAAAATTGATAAGATAAAATAAGTTTTAAAAAAAAAGCAAAGAAAATTATATTTTCCAAAAACGCATTTTAAACATCTAATGATCATCTTAAAAGATTTTAATTATTTCAATATGTAATTAAATGAAATGTGCATGAAGTGGTGCCAGAATTGAAAAATATGCCAAAATAAAAGAAAAAGTTAAAGAACTAAACTAAACATTATCATACAGCAGCAAAACATAAATTTATAAAATTTTAAGTAGCACATTATTTGAAGAAATATATATATCTAAGGGCACTTGATGAAAGGCAAAAGAGCATTCTATCCCCATCATGACATTGATATCAGATCCATTTCTGATTTGTTTAAAACTTTGCCAGGGTTAGCTGAATCTCCATACAAAATGTCATCAAAATTGATGTAGCGTTTTCAGAGTGAGTAACAAACAGACATATAGATATACATACAGACAACTTTGTGTATAAATAAGCAACAATGTAACCATTACAAATTTATATATTGTTTTATATGTATTTATTAATGTGTATATTTATTCACTTTTTAGTATGTAAATTATCTTCCAAGAAATGTATTATTCTAAGTTTATTTAAATTTTTTTTAAAAAGTGGTGGTGTGTTACAAAATTTATTTCCAGATTCCAGAATTATGAAAAATATTAAGAATCACCAATATGATAAGATTAATGAAAGCTTTTTGGTATTTTAAACTAATTGCATATTAACTATTACTTTCAGTGGGAAAATCATGCTAGGAGTTTAAGGTTAGAAGAACATACATTACAAAAAATCAAAGAAAGAATCAACAAGAAAGTTATGGCTAATGAAGGAACTTGGATTGATTGGCAATATTTAAGAAATGCAGCTGCCTTACTAGCTAAGGTACGTAAATGTTTGATTTGTATTGAGATCTTAGGGAAGTTTTCATAAATAAAAATAATTGTGGTTTTCTTCCAAATTTTTTACACCTTTTATTAGTTTACTTCTGTTTAAAAACAAGTTTCACAATATTTTGAGATCTATAAGTTTTTCTGAATTAAGTTATAGTTTGTTTCATTTTGAATTAGTCACTTCTTACCCATTACCATGATTTATGTGTGGTTTGTGGTATACATAGTAATGCTGTGTGGTCTTTTGAAAATGCCATATATATATATATATATATATATATGTGAACTTATTTACACTTAACACTAGATGTTTCCTCTACCTTTTACTATGACCCAAACCCTGATTTCAAATTGTTAGACATATGCTCTTTTGATCAGGATCTTCTGCATTCATACTCTCAAAACATTTCATCTGCAATATATCAATATATCCTGTCTATTTTATTCATCCAGAACAAAACTTAAGAGGATACTACACGTTAGGACAGGAAAATTGTAAATGTCACAATATCTGAAGTGTTATCACAAATGCTCAACTTGAAGTCATTTTCACCAACAAGTTTATTAGTGTAAATGTATATTATAATCCGCGTACTACCTTAATTACTAGAACATCTAAGATATATATATATATATATTACTTTGATTAATTGAAAATTTTTAAAACTTAAACAATATATTTTTAATTTGTTAAAGTTTTGTGACTTATAATTTGTTCTGTTAAACACTTTATCTTTTAAGTTATTGTGTGTTTCCTTAATATTGAAAGATGAAATTGGTGGGAAAAAAAACTTGATTATTTGTCATATTAGATGAGATATGACTTTTGATTATAAAATGCTAACTATCATTGGCTGGTGTTTTGCTATCTCTAAAATGACAGTGTTTATTGTGCACCTTGAATTATGATAAGATTACTATGCTTTATGTCAAAAATTTGTCTGTTGCATTACTTAATAGCTAATACTAATGAAAGAAAATTGCTGAAATTTTTTTATAGTATACAATGTTATGTCTCTTAAATATTTACGTAGAATTAATTCATTAAATATGGAATGTGATCTTATTTCAGTTTAATTATTATAAACAATCAAAATGAGTATAAATTTGTGCATTTCAATAGCAAGCTTTTTTTTTTTTAAATTAGTTTAAATTATTACATCAGTACCACACTTATTAAACAATAACTATTATGTGTCATAACATTGTTTTGTGTAAATATTTTGCTGTCAAAATTTTAATACTGCAGTATGCACTTTTAATAGTTAATATTGTAAGAGATTAGTCACTTTAAAAAAGGGTTTGTGTACACATAATGTATTATAAATTTGTGTTTTGTCATTACAGTGTCGCTATACTCTTCAATATACTTATCCTTATGCATATTATATGGAGAGTGGCCCAAGAAAAGAATTGGTAAGGTTTATTTAAATAATATACAATTAATAAGTAATTCTTTGCTCTTGTGTCAAGTTTTGTCATTAAAATATATAAAATATTGATGATTTATTTTTTTAGTCATATTTGCAGATTTTATGATAGTAATAGTTTTAGAAAATTTTTAATGTTGACTTCGGTTTTTAATAAGCAACTTCCACGCATAAGTAAAAATTCAGAAGAAGAATATGAATAGAAATTCAGAAGAATTTTTTTATATAAAAAAATATAAATTCATTCCCCTTGAAATCTACCATAAAAATCCCCAGTCTTACCAGGCTGGTTAGGCTGTAATGAGCTAAATCTGACTTTTCTTTCATGCATGATTTATTTGTACATGAAAAAACACAGACTAAAGAAATGAATATTTTGGTTGATAAATAGTTCCACCCTTAATTATGGTTCTATGAAGACAAACTTGGTGAAATGAGTTCTTTCTGAATTTTTCAAATCTATGAATACCTAGACTTGTCTCAATTCCAAAACTCAACACAGATTTTTATAGTGTTTAGATCATACGACTAGGCAACTGTGTGTTTATACTTTTTATGCATTAAAAGCTTTTATTTGATTTTTATTATATAAATTAACCATGAATTAACTATGTAAATGCTTAATTCATTGGTTGTTTGTAATTATTGTGAGATACACTATATAATTTATTAAATGTCTGGTTTAGATAAAAATTTTGTGAATACATATCAAAAAGCACTTCCATGTTATAACCAAAGTCATGATTCAGCCTTTTTAATGTTATAATAAGACTAATCATGAACATTGATATTCAATTTTATTAAGGTTTTACAAGTTGCTTATATCTAATTTTCAAAAAGAAATAATGCATCACAATATTGGTGTGTTCATTTGGACCACCTTTTATTATTGTATCTGTAATAGCTCTGAAACTTCATCTAAATAAGTTTTGTTGAGTAAGTTCTCTTTATTTCCCCCCTATAGTTTGAATATCAGCAAGCCCAACTTGAAGCAGAAATAGAGAATTTATCATGGAAGGTTGAAAGAGCTGAAACTACAGATCGTGGAGTAAGTTATAAGTTGATTAATATCTTTATAGAGGCTAGCAATTTTGTTGTTCTCCATCTCTGCCTTGGCTTAGCTTTAAAGAAGGGGGGGGGGAGAGACACTGAACTATATTTTTTCGTGTGTGTTTGTCTATGTGGTCATTTTCCCCCCATTCTGTATTATTTTAACACATTGTGTGCAGGTACATTTCACAGCGGAATTGTACTGGGAGCAGGCATTTTGCGCATAAATTTAGTTATTCAGTTAAATCTCAATAGATCAAAAAGTATTTAATTTTTTAATCAACTTTTTGTATTTTATATTGAAATATATAAACAAATATATATATATATATATATATATATACAAATATATATACATATTTATATCATTTTTGCAAGGATAAATAAAAAGTTAATTTTAAATCTAAATTGATTTTTTTAATCAACCTTCCCATTCTGTGGTTCTGCATCGACTGATGTAAAAACTAGTGTTTATTTGTCTAAATTTTTCCAGAATAATAAACAATATAAAATCATGTAAAGGGATAAAATCTACTTTCTTATTATAAAATATTGTTTGTTTGAAATGTGAGACCTTTTATTCTGTTGAAGTTTATGGAATACAGTTGATAAAAATATTTTAGATAAGATAAATGCAATTCCTAGCATGTTTCAACAGTGGTGCAGTGATGAGAACTTTTAAATATCTTTATGCCTTCTTAAATAGTCTTGCAAATTTAGTCTTTTCTATATTATCCTGGTAATTTATGCCAAGTTTGAAAACTGCAGCTCTAAACAATACTTTGATCTTCCATTTAATTATATATATATATATATATATATATTCAGAGTGATTAAATTAATTATTCATGCATTCTAGGACTTAGAAAATCAAATGGATGTGGCAGAAAAACGAAGAACTACACTATTGAAAGATTTTTCTGCGGTTTGACAATGTTTTGCCTTATAAGCAAGCAAATCATAAGGCATTCTGCATCTTGAAATATGTTATACATAATGCTCATTGAATTTTTGTAAATGTAGTTTTATGAATATTTGTTTTTATCTTTTTTTCATGTATTGGCTGTAGAGCACATTTATTTGATGCATTTTGTGTTGATCGATATTTGCATTCATTTATAATTTTAAAAAATAATAGGGATAAAAAAGTGAAATTTGTATGAAATTTTGTATTTTCTCCTCTCTTTTTCTTCATTAAGCAAAATTTTTATGAATTATTCAATACATTACATGACTGAACTTTTCGCTGATAAAACTAAAATTAAAATTTACTTAATTCATTTCAGATTAGTTTATTAGTTTCATGTTTGTTGGTTGTTTAATTTTGAAATATTTCTTTATATAAGTTTTCATGTGTAATAAGTAATGTGTATATGCTTTGGCAAATAATATTAAATTGTCGTAAATAATCTGTATTCAGTAAATTAACATTGTGAAATTAAACAGTGTTTCCAACATTATATTTAATTATTGGCATTACCTCATATTGTAATACATTTTTATCTGATAATGTGAATACATTGCTATCATAAGATATCATGATTTGTTAATATGTTTCTGTATGGCTATTTAGATTGAATTTATGTATAAATACATATATAAAAAGATGGTAAGTGAAAGGTAAATCTTTTAGCTTATTTATTATTTAAATTTTACTGCAAGTGAATTTGTGGAGAAATTAAAGTATATATATTGGTTAAGTGCTAGGTCAAATTTCCTATTCTAGTAAAGAAACTAATGTGTATTAAAATAGTTGATTTATATCTTTATACTGAGCTATTGTTTACTTTGTATTGATTTTATTACTACATAATCCATGCATATTTATACTGTTCCTCATACAGTGGGTTATTATAGAATTCAAAATTTTCTGTCAGTTATGATTTGGAGTAGTTTAAATTTTTAGAAATGACTTACTCTATTCCTTTCTGATGTATTTGATTTTTTCTGTTTCTTTATATTCATGATTTAAATTAATTTTTTAAAAAGAGCTTGTTTACAAAAATACAGCTTTTAATTTTGAAAGAAGATCCAATTAAAAAAAATAATTAACCTAAGCTGTATCTAAAACAGTCCTTTTATCATTCTGAAGTATATTAACCTTACCACTGGTTCCTAATTTCATGTGCCAAAATTCCCTGTTTCTTCCAGTTAATTTTCAAGTTTTTCAGCATAGAGATATATATGTAACACTTGTTCTGTAAAGCAGGAATGATCTTTTTTTTCTTCATATTTTATTAAAGTTTGTAATTGGGTGAAAAAAACTTCATTATATATATTTTTTATTTTAATACATATATGTGCGAACATATATATATATATATATATATATATATATATATATATATACATACATACATACATACACACTTCTCTCTCTTTAAAAAAAATGGTTCGATTATTAAGTTAGATTGACTACATGTTTCATTTCTAAAATTAAAATAAAATTATGGCAATACCCACAGTGATTTACTACTTTGCTAAATTTTTACATTTGTACATATATATTTTTTATATTGCATTGTTAACTTTTGACAATTGATACTCTTTAAAAAGTGGCAAAGTATAATTATAATTTTTCCAAAATATAAAGTTATTTTCCTCGTTTTATCGTAACTATATTGCCACTTAAAAATGCTTAGTTTTATGCATTCATTTTATATTATTTACTAATTTGTTATTGAAAAAATTAATTTAATCATGATAAAAAAATATTTTATGATGCAGAATGATGTTATGATAATAGAATTAAATGTTCAAATTGGTGGTATTGGCTGGTATCCCTGAAAAAGAATGTCTTGTGGATAGAAAATGTATATATGTGTTGTACAGTGCTCAAAACTTTCTTAAATAAAGAAAATTTTAAAATTGTTGTAATTCTTTTTGATATCCATACATTTGTGATACAATTATGTAAACTCACTTAGCTTAACTATTTAAAATTACTTTAATTTCACTAAAGCACATTTATGTAGTTAAGCTAAGAGAAAAGTCCTCTCACTTCCTACCCAACTCAGTCTCTCACCATCAATATAACTGTCTCTAAAAGTTTGCTGATGAGAGCCAAATGTTTTAAGCACTGCATTCAGCATTGTAATTAAGGATTGTCTAGTACAAAAGACTTTGCAAGCTGTATAGGAAATGCATTTTATTTCTGCATGCCACACTGTACTTGTATATACAGTCATACCCTGATTTTATGCCACACTAATATATTGCCAAAATGAGTGGGCTAATCTTCGATATAAGAATTATAATTTTAAAAACTTGCTAAAGTGTCAGTAATTTCCAGATAGAAACAAAGTGGAATTTTTACTTTTATTTTTTTCTATTACATTTTTCTGTTTCATATGTCTGTTAAGTGGTGTATACCATTTAAAGCCTTGTTATGTTTTCTAATGATGATAAGTTTAATTTCATTTTCCTAAATGGCTCATTCAACTCCAAGTATTAGCTTAAAAAGTTTTTAAAAAACTTCTTGGTATTTAATTGTCAAATGTGCTACCATTAACAGAGATCATCCAGTGCTTTAAAACAACTTTTTGTACAGTGTGGTAAAAAGTGTTTAAAACTGCTTTTTTTATGTGGTAGTTTTTTTATTTTTTGCTTTTTTTCCCTTTTATTATTAATTTTTTTAATAGCATAATACCAAAGGCCTTTCATGATAAATTACATTTTTCTGTAATATCTGTTATTACAAATATAGCATGTCTTTGATTATTATAATCTTTATTTTCATGTAATATTAATGGATAACCAATTTCATAGTATAAATCCAGGGATGTTGCAGCTGCACCAATTGTGAATTTCCAATATCTGCACCCAGCTGCTCCCAAAATTGTATTTTAACAGAAATTACACTGAAACTGCGCCATTTTACAATTTAAGCAATTTTTACACTTTCAGACTTTATTAATAATTTTGTCAGTTCTACTTTTTGGAGAATTTCTTCCGCCAAATGTTACTGAATACTAGGGGCAAGTCATATTTGTTGTTTTTACCTAGTTTGTCAGGGTAAGTACATAAAGAATTTCCTGCTTTAGCCACGCTCTTACTCTTTGGGGATACTAAGACTCAAGATTATCTAAAATATCCAACTAAAAATTCAAATTCTGTACGTAGATGGTCGTAGACAGATTGTACCAGATGTTTAAGCAACAGTTACGCAAATCCGAGGTATTACGAATTGGTGGTCTTTGAACTCTGAGCTGCTGTCCCATGACATCCCAAATGTGTTTTATCAGATTGAGATCCGTTGAGTTAGGCGGCCAGGGCATTAACTGGAATTCAGCATCATGTTCCTGGAACCACTCCAACACAATTTTAGCCTTATGACACAGGGCGTTGTCCTGCTAGAACATTCCATTTCCAGCTGGAAAAAAAGAGGCCATGTAAGGGTGCAACTGGTCCGCAATGATGTTCAAATACCCTGTAGCATTCATGGTCTACTCTACCACAACCACGGGTCCCAGAGACGCCCAAGAGAACGTCCCCCAAAGCATAATACAGTCACCACCACACTGTGTACGACCTACTGTACATCGTGGGAGCAACTGTTCGCTTGGAAGATGGCGTATCCTGACCTGGCCATCAGCATGATGAATAACAAACCATGATTCATGTGACCGGGCAACTCTCTCCCACTGATCCATGGACCAGTCGTGATATGTTTCCTAGGTGCAGTTGGCGATGACGCTTGGTCAGCAAAGGTACACGAGTGGGACGTTTGCTCCGTAGCCCCATATCCAACAGTGTGCTCCTATACTATTCTACTTGGCCCTGCATTGTATTGAGTTGTCAGCTGAGCCACTGTCTGGCTCCGGTTTTGCTGCACCATGCAAGACAGTATCTGACCAGTTTCTTTGATAGCGTGGGGACATCCAACACCATGTCGTCTACTGCTGGTTTCACCGTCATTCATCCACTTTGCATAAGCACTAACAACTGTACATCGTGAACAACCTACGAGTCGTACAATTTTGGAAATAATTGTTCCAAGGCTTCGAGCCATTACAATCTGCACTCTATCAAAATCCCTTAGATCCGAAGCCTTTCCCATCACACACTGAAGTAAGTGAAAAAATGATTCTTCAGACTCTCCAGCAGCAGTTAAATATCACTTCCACCTGATCACGTGCCTTCCACGTCATCCAGGTGAGTTCATTGCAAAATGTAGGGATGGTCATAATGTTTTGGCTCTTGAGTGTAACACTTGAAACAAGATTTTCAAATTCTTAGAGATAAACCATTGAAAACGCTTCCTAATTGTGGGTTGCTCCTGCAAGATAAAGTTAGCAGTCAATTAAAAATGGCAGTGGGGGTTTCCATAAATCAAGAAAATATAGAAATTTCACTAAGCTGGAATATTCAGAAATTTTTTGTAACGCAAATTCACATTTTTTACGCTTTACCAACCCGCAATGCAGTTGGAAAAACTTAATATCAAAAGAGTCGCAACAAGAACCACCTGCACTGGTCGTAAGGGGATCTTAGTCACAGCTTTGCCATTATAGTTGTGTACAAGCATGTCACAACAAGAATCTGTTGACCGGACCCCACCCAGTCATAAAACATTCGACAGCTTTAGGTTGAATTTCAAATTCCGTATTTGAGAATCATCGAGTTTTTCCTTTTTTTCTGTTGCTGAACAGTGATATTCCTCTCATGATGTCCGAAAATCAGAAAGACGATATTCATATATTGGTTGGTTGGATCATTGTAGTTTACTATTTCTCTGTACAAGTGCTAATAAAACTAAGACCTCTTTCAGTCGGTTCGAACGTCTACGAGTAACCATGGAATTAGTGGGATATGAACAATGGTACCGAGGACCATATTGCTACTGTAATGTATCCGGTCCCTGTTTCAGGTTACACGATGAAAAAGCATGTGTTTCTTGATTAAATGATCTATTTACACCAAGCAGCTATATACACATTTCTATGTACACACAATACAATTACAGTTCTGAAGTATGTGATACAATAGACGTAGGCATGAGTAGAGACGTACGCGTAAGGTCACTGCCAAAAGTTTGATAACTGACGAAAGAAAAAAATTAGGTAGCTAATAGTTATCGGACATAATTATGTAGACAGTACACTCAATCAGACAAGAGTGTTAAGTAGCAATTGGTATCTTCGAAGAAGATAAAAACAAAGTCAGAGTTCCTAGGAGGAATATACGATCAATCCTGAAAAGAATCGAACTAAAAGAAAACCCAAAGCTATTCTCTCAAAAGAAGTGATCTCAAGGTGGGATTTTCGCTAAGAAAACTTTCCGATAGAGAGACTGGTCAAGACCTCCAAATTAGCTGGTTGTTAGCTAACTAACTCTTTCTTAAAAAATCTCATGTCTGCTCTTTTTTAGGGAAGGGGCCTCAAAGAGAGGCAGCCTCACCCACGATTTCATCATCTGGCGATGATCTCACCTTCAACCAACTGGAATGGTCTGGGCTAGACAGACACCGGCCGCAAAGCTGGGAGTCTCCGGATTTTTGTGTCGGTAAAAGATCCAACGTTGCAGTATTCCCTTTGAGGACGTGTGGTTTCGACGATCATCTTTCAGGTCACCTGGCTGTTTGCTCTGTTGTTTCGCTATTGTAGGCACAAAAGTCTAGACATCGTGGTGCCTGCAAAACAACACATAAGCTTAGTCCATTTCTCAAACTCTTTTGAGAAGCAAAGTCTTTGAGGTAGGCACGCTGTTACACTCCCTATTAGTCCATCGTTCGATGTTCATATATTGGGATGTTATACTGTGCCTTAGCTGTGTGACTAGAAATCGTGAAAATCCAAAGATTATGTTTGTATGTTGGAACTTGACTTTGGGGAACACTATATCTAGCATGCTCTAATACTGTCATGGTATCGGGAAGACGATTCTATACCAGAGATCGGCGATTGATTTACCTGTATATAAACGTTCGTTCACATCTTGACACAAACTTACAATTTGGAAATCAGGCTCACCATGAAGGCCATTTTATCATATTTCATGATATATATCTACTTAACCCAGTCCTAATGAATATTGTAGTGACACATTAATCTCTGAGGATATGAAAAAGGTTGCTGACTTATTTCAAACATTTATAATAGACAATAAAATTTCAAAGAGAAAAATAAGATAAACGTTTGAATAACTTTTAAATATATCAATAGCTAATTATTTATTGTAAGAATTGTAATTGAACACATAAAATTGCTCATATTTGCATTGAAAGCAAGGAAAGAAAAATAATTTTGTACTTCATATTTATCTATCCATATGATATTTATCTATCCTATTAAAACATTAAATCATTGACATTATCATTTGTTCCATTTACATTTATACATCAAATATATAAAAAAAATTTTAATTAATTATTCCATTGTAATATTTTTATCACGTTCTGTTATTTTATTTCTTTAAATATCTTCCTTATATAATTTATTGTGCTACTTACCCCCATAAAGTTTTGATTGTTTTTGTTTTTGAGCCAACCAAGTATAATTTTCAATTTTAGCTTTTAGAAGACAACATACAATTGCTTTTTTTTCGATTCCAAACAATTTCAGCTTCATTATGTTTCTGCGAATCCCATACCTGCATGTTTTACTTGAAATGATTGCTGTCAGGTCATCAGTTGAACATTGAATAAATGAAGAAACCAAACTGATATCAAAGTAATTTTTAAACACAGGAGCAACTAACTACTATGATGTTGTGTCAGTATTATTTTTTCCTTTACCCTCTCAATTGAGTATAAACCCTGTTATTAGAATAAATGTTTTAATTTATTTTGTTATTATACTACATAAGTTTCTTTATATTGATCATAAAAAGTAAAATTTGAAAATGCAATAAGTGTATTCCTAGTTTGCAGTAGGTGGCCATCTCATTAGCTCTGATGAGCATAACAGTACACCGTAGCTGTTTAAACCAAACAAAAGAGTTTGCTTAAGTAGTGCAGTACACAAAAGTAATGACAATAAAAACAGTATAGAATATAACTAAATTTAAACTGTTCGTTTGCATCAGCAGATGTTTTTTTTCTCTTGTCAACTGAGTCTGAACCCTGATTAACCCCTTGACATACAGTGATGTCTTGGAGATATCAGTCATCTCATATGCCAAAGTAGACTTTAACATCTCTGAGACATCAATAGCTGTGTCCAACAGACCTGTGAAATGTTTGTTAACGATAAAGTGGCCCAGCAACTAATAAGAAACAGCTTTATGTATTATGTATACTGTATCCTCTGAGGAGCGATAGAACTTATTTTAGTTTTCAAAATTATGGGTTTTAATTGAATATTTGTCATTTGTAGAATAATTGTCGCACCTACATTGCCAATTACGTGACTATATGTGTTTTTCTTATTGAAAATATCACTTGAAAAGTAAGCTGAATGTATTCCATATAACTGGACGCTACTGTGCTTCCATTTTCAAAAGAGATTTGTAGTCTTGGTGCCATACCATGCTATAACAGAGAGGCAACATGAGCATAGAAATCAAAACATTTATATAAGAGGCAGCATTCTGAAGCTTGCATTGTGCTGATGAAATCTACTGTACTGCTCTACAAATTTCATTAAAATTTGTAGAAATATTCTTGCCTATCAGAAAAAACCACATGATTTTAATTTGCCCTGATTAAAGCTCAATCTTTTTATGAATAGTTTGCTACTAATTAAAAAAATCATTATTTGGTATCCCTAAAGAACCAAAATGCCTCTTTTATTTTACTCATTTATAATGAATATTGGCCTAAATTGGGGGAAGCCTTCCTTTCAGTTCTAAAGTATGCTGGTTGGTTCAAATCACACTGCTGCAGGAACGCTTGGGATGAACATCTCAAAACGTTCATAGCCATACAGAGTAGATTTAAGCTGTTGGTTCTTGGCTAATTATCCTTCTTGTAGCAAAATATAGTATTCCAAACCCAAACCAAGCAAAGCTATCCAAAACAAAAGAATAAAGTAAATATATCAAATGATTATTGGATTAAAATTAACATTTAAAATATTTTTTAAATGGGAGTATAATGCTCAAATCAGAACAAATCATATTCTAAATTGATATGTTTTCTCAAAGTTTTTTAGAATTACTGTTAATTAAGTAATTATTAATTTTCATCGTGATAAATAAATTATAAGTGCTTATATTTCATATTAATTACTACTATTTTAGAATTTTCACATTTGTTTCTTCTCCTTTGCAATGAAGATGTTTTCACCCATGGCTTAAATAACTAATTTTTTTTTTAAAATCTTTTTTCCTTATTACCTTAAAAATTAATATCAAACAAGATTTCTCATTTATATTTACTTTTGAGTAACAAATTTGTTCATGTGTATAATATGTCATCAAAAATGAGGAGGTGAATCCCCATTAACAACATACAAGGCACTTTCTGTCCAGCTTTTGATCTGGGTATTTAAGATTCCCAAGTAAAATGTGTTTATTTCAAAATTGAAATCAAATATTGCTATACATTACATTAGCAATTTTAAGAATACAAAAATAAAATAATTCAGTTTATTTCAATCTTCTTCATAAGGTTTACATTATGTTTGGAAATTTATCCTTCCATTTTGGTAAAAGAAAATAACTACATTTCTTGTGCAATATTTAAAGAAAAAGTATATATGGAAATAAAAATATTGAGACCTGATCTTACCAAAGACAAACAAAATTTTGTTAGGTTTGTATAATAAAAAATTGTTGATTAGCTCTAATCAACTTTTGTCACATTGGTCCTGAGTGCCAAAAAATAAAATGAAAGTTTTCAAAATCCAATTTTTGGCTGAAAGCAATATCCTTTCATGAGCTTTCAATTCCAGATATCCAAATATTTTTCACAGAGATTCTAATTATTTAAAAATTCAGCCAGATACAAGATACCAATTTCCTCCCTTATTAAACCAGAAAACAGCCTGAAAGAATTAAAATTCTAGTCATATAAATAAATAGTTTTCAGCTTGCATCCAGAGATCAAGTTATATACTGATTAATTAACAATGCTAGATTATCCTCTAAAAGTTGGTTTAATTTCTTCCATAATAAATAATGTAATATGGGTATAAATTCATTATAATAAGACAAGTCTTATTTGAGAAGCAAATTTATTTATTTAAATTATAGGTTTATAACATCACATCATCTATAAAGTATCTGGGGAAAAAAAAAAAAAAAAAAAAAACATTCATTCAATTAGGAGTGTAATCGATTTTTGTTTTCTTAGTCCCTTTAAGATGCACTGACATAGATTTTATTATACATTATAATACAATTTCTGTATGAAGATATTTTTTTTCACTGCAATTACTCATAGTACCTTGCTGATTAAATCAAAATAATCATGAAAATTAAATCCAATTTATTTAAGTTTAAAAGTAAATACCATTTAATACTACAAATACTACTTAAATAGTTGCAATTTAAAGTATGTATTTTTAAAAACATTCATCTGTTTTAAAAACAATTTACATTTTGTCAGAAAATTATATTTTTAAATTAAGTATATAATTTTAATTATAAACATCTAGCATGCTTATTTAAAACATAAAAAAAGAAAATTATAATACAAGTGTGTGTGAATATATACAACACAAATTTAACACAGAATATGATGTTTATTGATTTTATTTACATTAAAATTATTCTGCTCTACTAAAAAAAGTCTTAACTAATGCAATAATTTACTTTGACACTCATTTATGGCTAAACACAATAATAACAATAAAGATAGCAAAATCAAATCTATGTTCATCAGAATGTCAACTCCTGGTTATCAACTCTAATTTTTTTTGGTTTTGCAGCAACTGGAGGTTTCTTTTTACTTGAGGACTGAGAAGTTCCACTTTTGTTTTGTGTATTCTTTTTCGACACTGAACTTGGCTTTGAAACTTGTAAAGCCATATTTTGTAGCACATTAAAAATAGCAGCAGGTGAAACATCTAATTTCAGCAACTCTACTAGTACTCTAAAAAATAAAATAAATTTTAAAAAGCATATATATTCAAATAATATTTGAAGTGAAATAATCAGAGTTCATCATAATATAATTCATTATAGTAGAGTGTTAGTATTGAATTCAAGAAATTTTACTTGTAGTTCTCAGAATAAATACAGTAGTAAAATTAAATTATGGTTTCATTTCTATTTTTTCAGTTAATTTGGAAGAATATAAAGCATGTTTGACTCTCATGACCAGTTTTACTAAAAGAAGGAATTTATGTTAAACACTAGTTAAGTTGGATGACAATTGGTCCATTTTTTAAAATAACTATTAGCAGTAAAATTTTAATTAGAGAATATTGTACAAAAAATAAAAATGTAACAAGGTATTTAATAGCAAGAAGTATGTCAATTTCCAAATTTCATAAATGTCAAAATCGTAACATAAGTCAATTTAACCCATTTGCATCATACTAAAAAACAGAAAAAAAAAATATTCCTTGCAGGAAAAAAAAATCTTTATTGTTTAAAAACAATGATGTTTAAAATACCTACATCTAATGTAATGATAGAAATGCCAAAAACTACCTAAAAAATTGGTTGTGTATGCATTGTTGTGGTAAAGCATGATAATTCTCCTATGCACTTATGATGCAAATTGGTTAATATACATTAAAAAATATTTGCACTGTATAAAAGTATATATTATCTACCATGAGGATACAAATTATTTTTATACTCATTTTCTAAAATATTTTTTAAAAATCATACTTCAAACTACTAAAAAGAAAAACATTAGCATGGCAAATACCTAATAAATCTGAATATACATATTTTGCAGTATAAAAAGGACATACTTAAATACATGAGGATCAATAGATACTCCACTAATTCTTGCTAACTCATATAGTTCAAGATCCCTATTTGAGAGTACATTTTGAATGCTTGAACTAAAAGATACAACTTGTGTATATTGTTGATTGGTTCCAGTCATTTTTGTTACCTATAAAATACAATCAGAAATTAATACAAGTCAAACATGTTCATTTTCTTTAAAAGGAAATTCTTAAAAATTCTCTTTTTTTAAATACCAATGATCTTTTAGAATACTGATACTAGATATTTCCTTTCTGTTTAAAAAAAAAAAAAAATTCTAAAAAGTATTTGTCATTGTTTAGTTTCGTAGCATATTGTAATTTAAAAAAATCTAAAGCACTGCATATAGATAATAAATTTCTTTCTGCAAAAAGGTCTTCTGACTGTTCAACAATTACTAGTATTATACACATCATATAGGTTTTTATTCAAGATTATTGTCTAAAATATTTAAAAATGGAAGAAACATTTTACTACATATATATTTATAGAGCTAGCCTACTAGAATAAGAATTAATTAGAATACAGTTCTATTTAGCTAATTTTAAAAAATTGCAAAAAATAAGACACTTATTTTTAAAATAGAACTTATGAACAGCAGAATTTTAAGACATAACAGAAACCTCTTGTTGTTAGCATTAACAATTTTATTTAAATGGAAGGACTAGTTAAAATTGTGAAATTTTAGGCAAATAAAAGCAAAATTATCCACATTAATTCAAATATATGTAAAAATAAAATTTAGATTATTTATCTATGTTCACTAAAATAAATTATGATATAAAATGTATACAACATTTTAAAAATAATAAAACCTGTAAATAATCAGCTTCAAGAAAGAATTGACCAGAATTTCAAGTAAACAAAAATATATAACAGTGCTCAAAATTCAGATAACTATATTGTGTTAGTGAGTGTGTGTGTGTGTGTGTGGGGGGGGGGTAGGCATTAGCTTAATGTCATTTATAAAGCACGATGTTTTTATAAAAAGCTTAAACTTTTTTTTAATATATCCATGTATAAAACTTATTTTCTTTTAGTGAAATTAATTATTTCTATAGGAGAATTTACTTCTTATCAGACCTGCTCATATCAAATATTTCCTAAAAGATAAAACATTTATTTAGAAACATTGTAAAATATTTCTTAATCTCAGTATAAAATGAATGTAATGTATTCTCATCTGAGTACAAAATGGATGTAAAAGAAGTGATGATGAATCAATCTCTTTTTAAAACTTACAGCTTGTTCAAAGCAATATGTCAAATTTTAAATTTAAAGCTAAACTGGAGAATGACAAGAAAATTATTAAATGCATATACGAAAAAGGATACAATATTTACAATTCCAAACTGTAATGGAAATGATACGTTATTCTACTATTACAAAATTTAAGGAGAACGTAAATGTCCCGAAAGTGCCTAATTAAACAATTCTCAAAACATGTAACTACACAGTTAAAAATGTTTTTTCTGCTGTTTTTGAAAGTAAAGAACTATTATTTAATCCACATTATGACATATACGTAATAATATTAATATGAATAATAACTAAATAATGAAATATATCACATGTACAACCGTTAAAGAACGGGAATAGATATAGCACACAAAATAAAAACAAGAATTCAAAGTACACTAAAAAATTTTTCATAAAAATTCGACTTTAAAAATTAAAAATGTGTAACTAAAATAAGCTTACTGCAATATTCGATTATTCTACTTTTGAGAAATTACGATGTCTGCAAAATTATTTGATTTAAGAATATTCCTTCAGCTATTTTGAATCAGTTCGAAACAGAAAGAACATTGTGTCATTAGGAAACGGTAATATCAAAATGTTTATGTCAAAATAATAACTGAGATAGCGTTTTCAAAAAATCAAATTTGCCGGAAAAATCAATAATGCAATGTCAAGGTAATATTTTGTTTACGTTCAATGCAGCTTGCAGTAATTTGTAGTAGACCAATCAGATTACTGATTCTGCGCAATAGAAATATTTCATATTTCGACGCATGAGTATCTAAACTCCATTTTCCATGTGTAATGTTAAGATAAACAAGTTTAAAGTCTGTACCGGGAAATCGCACGAGTATGTCAAGTACAGACAAGAGCAAAAAGATTAAATTGAACTAGAATAATCACCTATTAAAGGAACTCTTGTTGCATTTTATTTTAGTCTATATTTTTTAAAAGCTTGTAAATTCGAAATGAATGAATCTGTTTCTAAGGATCATGAATTCTCAGAAAGTAAATTAGAGAATACTACTCAAGAATTTAGATTTAGCACTCATCCTAATTTCGAAGACATGTGAGTGAAGACACATATAATTTTATTAACAGCTTTAATAACATCTATTTACAACCTATAATTTACTGCTTAAGTACTATTTAAAATCTCAAGGATGATCAGAATAGAAACGTGTCTGTGCGTATATATATATATATATATATATATATATATATATATATATATATATATATATATATGTGTGTGTGTATATGTGTGTGTGTGTATGTATGTATATCGTCATCGGTGTTCACGAAAAAAATCACTTAGTTAAACTGCAATGTGGTGGTATATACAATTTTTGATAATTTAAAGCTTGGCAGCTTAAAAAAACTAACTCTATTTAAGTTCCATTTCCAAGCAATAGAGATGTCTAGATTTCACTTTAAGCATTTGTATTGTTAAGTAAAAATCACTAAGTTCACTTTGAATTTTTGAAAATCCATTTTCAGTATGTTGAAAAACTCAGTGATTTCTATTATTAAAATTTTAGCTACATTGGGTTTACTTTATTCAGTTTATCATCTTGAAGATAACATACCATCATGATTAATTTCAAAGTCATGTTATATTCAAGAAGTTTACAATCTGTATTTATTAGAATTATTAGAATCTGTTTTGTGTTAATGTTGAATTTGTGAGGTATAGGCTATTTTTGCTATGTTTTTATTTTCATAATAAATTGTCTATTTTCAAACATTAATAATCTGTGTGCCTGTTAACTGTACTCTCAGCTTTGTTCCAAGATTGATGTGGGATAGGCTAGCATAGTAGGCTTAAGCTGTGCTGTTATGCCGAGAGTCAACTTCATAAAGAGATGGCATAAGCAGCAATATTAAAAATAGTTGAGGGGCAGCATTTTGAAGACTTGTATCATAGTGAGAAATCTACTATCACATGGTTCTGTATAAGAGTTATGTATGCATTTTGAATATAAATCTGTGTGAAAATAAAAGAGCACTTAGAATATAATTTAAAGCTAAGCCAACATAGTAATTCAGAAAATGAAGTTTTGCTTTTAAATAATAAAAAAAAAAAAAAAAAAAAAAAATTTGTTATGTTATCTTTTTTTGGTTATTAAAGTATCATGTTACACATTTACTTTCCTGTGCTGATATTATGAATGTGTAACTTGTATTGATGTAACAAAATAAATCAAATTGAGGCTTTATATAAAGAGTTCAATTAAATAACTACTGATTCAAAATAAATCCTGGTAGATATAACCCATTAAGTCCACAAGCAACTATACTATGTACTGTAACTAATAACTTCTAATTATTTATTTCATATTAAATAAGTCATCAGAGCATCACTGTACCTAAAAGCAACAGTTGAAAATCTGTAAAATAATTTTTACTATTTTACCTGATGATACACAAATTATAGCTATATACCATAAATTTGGACTGTGTGACTTTTGCTTGAACACTGATTATATAATGTGTCTAAATGAGAATTGCTATTGTTCATATTTTTAATTAATTTATGCAGTTAACCATAGCTCAAATTTTTAAGTTTTACCTTTTTAAGCAACTTATTTTAAATCAGTCAACTGCACTCAGACCTTCCTAATACTTATATCTTAATATGTAATTAAAACTAGTTTTAATTTGCATAATTGTATGTTTATTTTTTTTCTAATTGGTTTCATTTTATATATTGCATGCAACTTCTTTCTAGTCGAATTCACCAGAAAAAATTCATAAATGACAGAAATTGGGATAAGTATCACACTCCTCGCAACCTACTTCTTGCCATGGTAGGAGAAGTTGGAGAATTGTCTGAAATTTTGTAAGTAAATATTTAGTAATATACATTGGAACTTGCTTAAGATTAAGATGTTCTGTTTCTGTTGTTCCAATTTTATTTATATATCTATAATAAGAGCCACTGTAGTTAATTGGCAAATGCTTCAAGCTTATAATCAGAGGGTTCAAGGTTCAAGCTGGCCAAAAGAGAATTTTAATTCTTTTTTAGTAAAAATACTTTTTAAACAGTACATGAAAGAGAAATTGTGCAAAGCTCCTATATGAAAATTGTAATGTGTTGATATAGAAAAATTGCTTCTATAGGATAAGGGTAATTTATATCAGCACATTACAATTTTCATGCAGGAGTTTTTCACACAATTTTTTTTTTCATGTGCTGTTTGAAAAGTAATTTTTACTTTTCAATGTAATCATAATTTTTCTTTTCTGTTAAATAAAAATGATTTTTTAAACTACTTTTTTTGTGTTAATGTTTACATAGATGTTAGTGTGTAATTATATTCTGAATTTGTTAAGAATAGATTCAAGGATCTGTATAAAAAGTCACATTGCATGTTCCCACTTACATAATTATCACTTGTCTCGAGCACCAGCCATACACACACAAAATTTTTTGTTTTTCTCCAAGTTTTTATGTATATATGGAAATTAACATAAAAAGTTTGAACCTGTTCATTTGCCACTGTTAATATTATTAGAATCTTAACCATAGTTTTAAATAATGTTTAAAAGTTCAGCAGCCACTAAATTCTAATATCTAACCTTTCAGCCGAACGCTGGCCGATTGGTTAGGGCGCTGATCGTCGGTACCGGAGTTTGTGGGTTCGAATACAACTATGGCATGGATGTTCGTAGCCGTTCGGAATCGGCTTTAAGCAGTAGGTCCCGGTCTCATTAGCCTTCGTGTGCAAAACAGTAGACCGTAGCGCTCCAAACCAAACCAAACCAAATCTAACCTTTCATGTTATATTAATTTTTAGGTAATTTGAATCATTTATAAAAAAGTTTATTTTATCTTGACAACCCTCTTAGCTGCCATCAAGATCTCACATGTATTCTATCATCAAGTATATCATCTTTCTGCTATTCTGTTTGCCATTGATTGGATATATTTGTTCTCAATTTCATGCTTATATTAAAGGAATCTAAGATAATTTCGCTAGTTATCATACATTTCACATACAAAGGATTTAGAGAAAAGAATAACTTTTTATATAAATCATTTGTAGTTGGCATGTAATGTGTTAAGAATATTAGTATGTTTGATTTGTCATAATCCATTTCTCTAACAGTCTTTTCCCATTATTCAATCAAGGTATGTAAATTGATTGGTTTGGTTTTAGTTTAAATCTTTTCTAGCCCTTAAACTCATTTAAAGATAAAACACATTTTTATTGTCTAAGGCAATATTTCTTAACCACTTTAGACAATGATATAAATTATTAGCTTTCCTTAGATTACTAGTGCTGGAAGAAATAGATAACTTTAACAATATTTTTATATATATATATTATGTCCGTCTGAACTCTTTTGAGCATACGACGCCTTGCAGTCCAATACAGACAAGAAATTGCCCCATTAGATGGGAGAGTCGAAAATCCGAAGAAATAACATCCTGTGGGGCAGGACAAGAAGAAAGACTCCATGCATTGGGGTTGAAGCACAAAGAACATAGTTCGGTGAATCAGCAAGACCAACTTTGTACAGATGGGCCTTAAGAAAATCATGTCCAGTCTCAAGGCGGAAACATTCCACACCAATAGCTCTGGGCAAGGTGCCACATATTTGCCTATCCAAAAAAGAAGACCATTTTTTTCTGGAAGCAATAAAATAAATGCCCTATAATGGCATAGTCGAGCCTTACGAACATGTTCATGGATGGCCCTCTTAACATTTCTTAGAGAGGCACAAGTTATGGGTTGGTGCAGAAAACTTTAATAATATAAGCATGTTAACAAAGATAAATGTCCCATTATTTTCCTATCAGTGGCAAAATAGTGATGTAGGCTGGACATTTATAAAATGGGCAACTGTCAGAGAATTTATCCAAAGTATTTTTAAGCATTCAAATTTTGGACATCAGTAAAAAAATTTTTTTTAAATTACATTTTGACACCACTGATTTTGATTTTCTCTCAAACATGTCCAGCAATTGTTGTGTATCTTTGTTTAGGGTTTCACTGGCATACAGTAAAACAGGTCTTATAAGCATCTTATAAATATTTAATTTAGTTTTATGCCTAATAAGATTTATTTTAATTGGTTTTTAGCCTAAAATAGCATTTATTAGCCATTTTGATTCTACTATCAACTTCTGCTCTAAGCTTATTTTTGTCATTAATAATTGAGCCAAGATATTTAAATTCATTCACTTTTTCACTGTGTAGCCATTAATGCACACTGGGTTAGAATAACTTATAACAAAGAATGAGAATTCCATAAATTTGGCTTTGTCTTAATTAATAGTGAGGCCCAATTTTGTGGTGGAAGATTCAAGTGTTGTAAAAGCCTTTTTCAGGATATATTTCAGGATTCCAGAATCTTCTTTCCTAAATTCACCTCTAACCCCTTTTCATAGTGGACTGGACACTTTCATGCTCCACTATTTTAGCCAATACAAAGAATGCTGAAACTATAAAATAAATACACTGTATTTACAAGAAATGCATTAAATAAAATATTTTGTGTGGATACGATGTCACATAAATTTACTTAATGCCAAAGCTATCCACCAACTGGTCACAAGTTATACTCATTATTAAAACTTTGTACAAATATTAATACTCTCCTAGTCCCATCATAGTTTTCCAAGCCAAATGAGAAAAGAAAGCAAGAAGCAAAAACTAAGGTTAATAAATGTAAATATGAGAATGGATTGTTAAATCAAGATTTATATTTAAAAGCATTTAAAAAAAGGGGGGGGCTTGGTTTTATAATCATGAAAGTACACAGAATCATCTTAATTTGATTTTTTTTTTAAGTTTATTAGAATTTCTAATGATAAGGGTTATTAATTTTTTTATTCTAATAAATAATTTTGTACATTTCATATTTATTATTATTGTTGTAGAAATATGTTTACTTTTCATTTTTACAGTTGATGTTTTTTCATTCATGTTTAAATAACTATTTTTTTTATCTGTTTTTCTCATTAGCTTAAAAAAATAATACCAAGCAAAATTTCTCTTTATTTGTATTTCCTTTTAAATGGCATCAATTTTTTCGTGTATATAATGTTGGAAAAATTGTGATTTCATATTAACTAATATATAATTAATACAATGAAACAAAATAATAATCTAATAAAAGATTCAAATAATGCTGAAAGTGAATCTATTAATATGTATATATACATATATATATATATATATATATATATATATATATATATATATATATATATATATATATATCAGTGTGTGCATTTTATGTACACTAATAAATTAGTGTAGTTACAATCGCTTAATTTTTCTTATTTATATTGAGTATAAACCCTCCAAATTTACATTGTTTCAAAATAGATCCTCAACATTCTTATTTTTTGACAAACAATTTTCCCATTTTTAAAAATTTTTTCTCCTAGTTTTTTAGCAAATTCTTGCTTTGGGGCCTACATATTTGATCAATGTGTAAAATTTGATCAATAAATGTTAGCAATAATCATTTTTTTTTTTTTGACAATAAGTTCAATATCTCTTTGACATAATTCAATATTTCTCAGAAATGCATAAATACCCAGGCATTTTTGATTTAGAACATTTTACCTGGGCATCTGTCACAACTTGCCTAAAATTTTTACAATCATTATACCGACTGTTCTGCCAATACAAAATGATTAAGAACTGGTGTCAGGAGATACATTTAAATTGATTTCTATTCTTTAATAACTCTGTTTGTTTGGACAATTTCAGTGAGATGAATAACATTTTAATATTTATTTCACAGAATTCTTTACAAAAGAAAAATTTGAAAAATGGATTCTACTGTTTGCATAATGTAAAATGTTATATTTATAACTGTATAATTAATATGATGTTACATGTGTTTTAAATATCTCATTCACAAAATCTCATAAATTCAAGTTTTAACAAAATAATTAAATATAAACTTTGAATATTTTGTAAAAAAAATAAATATAAACAAAATATTATTATAT
Organism: Pardosa pseudoannulata; assembly: GCA_032207245.1. NCBI lineage: Eukaryota > Metazoa > Arthropoda > Arachnida > Araneae > Lycosidae > Pardosa > Pardosa pseudoannulata. The sequence continues at coordinate 52,428,489 of CM063508.1, forward strand.
AACTTCTGCTCTCATATGTGTTTTTTAACATATTTTATTATTTCAGTCAGTGGAAAGGTGAAGTGAAAGAAGGATTACCAGGTAAAAATTATCTAGACACTTCTATATAATCTATTCATTTTTATTTCATTTACAACTTCTCCATGTAATTAGTTTCTATAATTTTGAGTTAAAAAAAAAAAAGAAAACCTTTTAAATTTACCATGCAAAGAGTTTTCAAACTTTTTCAATTTGGTAATTCAATACATTTTCAATTCTATTGCTCTTGTCTGTTTGCAATATAATTCATACTTTTTAAAAGTGTTGCAATCAATATGTTGAAATAATTCTAATAATATTGCTGTTATTGTTAATATTAAATATAATGCATTGTACAATATTTGAAGCATATCAATTCTTTATCATCCATATGCACGAATGTACACACACATACATAAAACGTTAAAATATGCCACCAAACCATGATGTGAACTGTTAGTATTCTACTTCTCTAATTATTTGCATGTATCGAGTGGCTTGGTAGGACGCACACCTTACAAATGGCCTGCCTATTTGGAAGTTGTGCATGTTTGAATATGTTATTTGTGTTAGGAAACTATATTTGAAATCTTTGTATATTTGGTATACAGTATAGTATAGTGTTCGTATGCAGTACAGTAATCTATAGCTTAATAAAAATGTATAAATCCTAGTATAATTGTTGGTATAAATGAAATAAGCATTCATTTAGAAGAACCTTAATTGGTACCTATACCAAAAGCTTGGTGCAAAGTAGTTAGTACATATGTAAATATATGTAGCATAATTGTATATAGTATAACTGTATGAATGTATATGGTATAATTGTAAATATATATAGTATAATAACTATATATGTATTATCCCTTTTATTATGATGTGTTATGAATTTAATCATGTTTGATGTTTTTTCTATTTTTTATTTTATAGTCAAAATGTAATTAAATACAGAATGCTTGCAAAAGTTTTCAGAATAATTTTGTAAAATTTTTAAGCCTCTTTTTTATAGCATTCTATTATATGTATGCTAGTAAAATAATTTTATATGTAGGCAAAATATTTTGATTTTCTATTAGTCAATACAAAAAATAAACTTTGTTATACTTACAAAAGTAAATAAAAATAATTCACTAAATTATGAAAAAAAATTGTTGTTTTGAGATCATTGATATTTTTTGCTATAAGAATAAAACTATTAATTCCAAACATTTAATCCTTTAAATATCTTACAGATGGTAGATCTGAAACCAGTTATGATTAATCAATTATTCATAGTACATTTATTTCTTTATATATAGAAAATAGAGGGATATACTTTTAGAATTGTTTTCATATTCTATTAAAATATATAAGGTATTTGAAATAGTTATTAGTTAAAAAATCAATCTGCAAGTAGCATTATGCTGATATTTTTTTTATTTGTATATAGATATTGTATTAGGTGCATAACTGATGAAACAACAGATATAAAAAAGCTTAAAGCTACATTACATGTTAAATTTTTTGTATCTTATAACTCACATGATATATTACTCAACATATAGCATGCAAGAATAAATGTCATGCACTTAATTGATGTTCTCTTTTAGTGCTCTAGTTTTCAGATGAAAAGTGATCTAATTAATCAAATGATATATCATCTCATATTTCTGCATACTATTTTATTTAGCTATTATCTTATTTTCACTTTCAATATTTTAAATATGCTAGATACTAGAAAAATGTTTCACTTTTTAACTGAATTATAAAACTTTTTCTTTTAGATTGGGAAGAAAAAGAAAAAGAACATTTAGCAGAGGAGTTGAGTGATGTGTTTATATATTTGCTTCGTTTAAGTGAAAAGTGTCATGTTGACTTACCCACTGCTGTTTTACAGAAAATGTGTAAGAATGAGAAAAAATATCCTATTTCTAAAGTGTTGGGTTCAAGCAAAAAGTATACAGAGTATGAATGATTGAATTGTAAAATTGTACAGATATTCAACATATTCTGCTATCTGTTATTTTTGTAAATAACTATAACTTAAATTGAAGCAATTTATTTTTGTAATAACTTTTCTTTGTAATTTGATTTTAGTAATATTAATAAATGCAAAACTATAATCATAAATTTTGTAATATTGTGTCTGTGATTGTTTAAAATACCAGAAAAATCTAAAAAGTATATATGGATCTGACTAGGGATGAAACAGATTTTGCCAGATATCATATACTAAACTTTTTGTTATATAGTTATATATATATATATATATATATATCAAATTACAAAAACTGTATTATTAATTTTACAGAAAAAAAATCCCTTTGTTTTTATTTGTGCAATAGTGTCATGAAGGAAGTATATATTAAACACGATCTATTCATGCACCCTAGTTAACAAGTATATTTTCAAAATGATATATTTAGTTCAAATATGTTTTTAAGAAAATTAGCGCATTTTAAGTCATTTTTAGTTTTATTCTGAGTAAATAAGTTTGGGAGATTCAAAAGTACGTAAAATTAACTAACTTTATAGTTTCCTGGTAAATTTTTAGTTTTCCTCATATTTAATTTTATATAGGTATCAAATAGAATTTTAGGTTGCATTCTAAATTTCTTTAATCAAAAAATAAGTTCCTGGGAACTTATCAGAGCTTTTCTCATTATAGTTGCACAGTCATTTTATAGGACATCTTGACTCCAGTGACCAAAATTTATTAGAGAGGGGTGCGAGCCTTCCACTGGTATAGCAAGGAAGGGAGGGATACTATCATGCCTCCACTCACAGATAATAGGATGACTGCAGACCAGGGAAATTGAACAGTTATCAGAAAGCTCACATTGATACAAATTGCATTTTTCCATGCTTCACCACTGGGAAATAAAGCTACAAAAAAAATTGGTAGCAAATGAAATCGCATGCACACCCCAAATGCAGATCTTAATACAACTTTGCTACTGTAGTTGCATATAAATATGTTGCAGCAAGAATATCCTGATGCAGACTTCACCCAGACATAAGAATGACCAAAATTAGGGCATTAAAATTATGTTAATTTAACAACCATAATTGAATGAATAAAATTACTTATATCACCAATGAAAGTTTTATTTTGTATCATTTTTCAGTTTATTATTACATTAGGTTATTTTGGAGAAAAGAGTATGAATGCTCTTATTTTCATAAACAGGAAAATTAGTTAATTGATGGGGAAAAATCAGGGAACATTAGAATATATTTTTAGACTAGCCTGAGGTGCCAAATGATATATTCTATATATTATGTTGCCATTGTTGTTTAACTCCTTGAGGACCAGCACATAAATGCTATACGAGTCGACCATTGTGAAAACTGTTTCTGTTTATGCCATTTAGTAATTAAATATAGCATTTAAAAGTTAAAATAAAACACTCAGATCTCCTATTATGTGTACATGATGCTGGTCTCTCAATATCAACCATAGATCATCGCGTGGAGGTGACACTGGACTGATAAGAGTGAAATCATTGCATATACAAGATGTTGGTCGCAAAGGGAGGTGGGGTTATCCCAAAAGTATGTCCCAGATACCAGTTATACACACTATGGCCTTCTATAGTTATTTTAAGTTACAAATTCAAAAAAGGAGATATAGCCTCTGTGACATAAAATTCCCCCTCATGTTAAGATAAGGTCTTATCTGTCTTCACTGGCATATTTTTGTGATTACTCACTACATCACACTGTATATTTTATCTATGTTTGAACATTATCCAGCTGATTGTTTCATTTGAAACTTTCAAAATCTCGTTATTAGCTGATCTCAAATTGCTTCTAAATATTTTCATTTATCCAGTTTGATCCATAATATCCAATTTGAAATCCAAATCTTTAGTACATCTATGCAATAATTTCAGCTAGCTGAAATTATCCAGATACTAAATATTTCTACCAAATATCTATTTCATCCTTAGATCTTTTCCCCACTGTGTGACTTTTTAATGGTTCTACCTTACCTATCTTTAATCAAGTGGATAATACAAAGTAGCAATTAGTTTCAATCAGAAATGTTCGAATATTACACAACTCCCAAATAAAATGAGATATACAAGAAATAGAGCTAAAATATAATAAAAAGTGGTCTTTTATAATGTAATTTACTTTTAAATAGGCTATCTCTGTCAGGTTTTATATTTTTCTTTTCTCTCTATTTCTAATGAGATACTAAGATAAACATGTCAACTAAGATCAACCTTGAACCTTTAATTTTAACAATTAAAATAAACTTGTCAAACCTTTTTTGGATCTTTTAAATGTTAAATAAATTAGCCTTCTTAGAATTAAATTTTGAAATCTTGAATATCAAATACATTTCATTTACGATAAATAAGTTTCCAGATAAATAAACTATCACTAGACAAAGAAGTAAAATATTACCTCCCCTCCCCCCCACAAGAGTCTGGAGAATGCATCCTCACAATGCTACGCTTATGCAAATCAATCAACACCCACTCAAAATTTAAAGCTTTTAATTCAGCAAATCGCCTTTCTTATACCCCCTCCCTCCCTCAATGACTGGAAATGTTGACTGTAGAATACTCGCTCTGCAGCTGAAACATGAAACACAAGCAATAACAAAAGTTTGACAAAAGGCTTTTTGTTTTCATTTTATTTTCTTTTTTCAAATTCAAACTATGAAGGCGGAAATTTTTACCCTGGAAGATTTTATTTCCAAACCCAGAAGGATAATTGAAAAATCCCAGGTTTCTGGGGTAACCTAATCACCCCTGATATATGTATGAAAATTAATTCAAACATAAACACTTATTCCAAACTTGTCATTCATAGGTTTTACCTTTTTTTTGTAAGGAAAAAAAAAAAAAAGGCTTTTAAGAAAAAAGTTTGAATTAATTTGTTGAGAGGCATATTACTTTCTTTTTTATTTTTCCAATTGGATGTGCAGATTATTATTTTCTGAATTTTATAACAGCCTTGTATCTTACAAACAATTTCCTTTTCAGTCAGATGATGGGTTTTAAGAATACAAGGGAGTTCTGTTTTCCTCAGTTGGCAGCAATGTTTTTCCCTAATGGTAACCGGAATTTCTTTGTCCTCCACATCAGGGTTGGCATGATTTAAATCTTGATTAAAAAAAAATTGATTTAAATCATTGTTTTTACTTCTTTTAAAACCTATTCCAAAGACAGGAGAATTGGGAATCAGTCAGCACAGAAATACCAATAAGTAAATAAGTGTAAATAGATAGCATGTGCTTTCCAAGAATTTAGGGGTTGTTCATCAGAAAGTATGTAGTTGGGGTAGGTACAATGACTAATTATCACTGGTGGAATTCATTTTGTGTAATGGGAGATAAAGAGAGTATTACAGAACTAGAAATCCAGTTTATTTACAAAATAACAACAGCCATGCCTTCATCTGCTAGAATGAAAAGACAGTTTTCTTCTTTTGGTATTGTTCATTCTAGCCTTCGTAACAAATTAGGAGTGGATAAAGCATCGAAACTAGTGTTTTTATTGAAACAGTTAAATCCACAATTTGTTGCTTAAAAAATATTGAAATGATTATGATATTTTGTTTTTTAAATAAATAATTTGCATTAAATGAATATTTAATTTATTCTTTAAATTTACATCTTATTTAGTTTACATTATCTAATTACAAAATAATAGAATGTATTTAGATTAAAATTTATATATTTAATTTTAAGTAATTAGTATGTAGAATATACTAGATAGATAAGATTTTATTCATATAAAAACTATTCTATGCATACTGCAAAAACCATAAAAACACAACAATAATTAAAATTAGAATTCGGAAAAAAAATCAAATAAATCTGATTTAAATCAAATAAATCTGACTTTTTAAATTAAAAAAAAAAATGATTTTTTCCCAATGTTTCTCCACGTGTATTTCATTATATGCAGATGACTCTCAATGCAGAGAAAAAAAAAAAAAAAGCTGCGTTTTGGTAATTTATTTGTAAACATGTAAATTTTTTGCTTTTTTCTATGAGGTTTGAATGCAATCTTTTCTCCAGAGCACATTATTTACTACAAAGAACAGTAATAAAGTGTAAAATTATTCTATTTTTAAGGGAAAAATTTAAAAAAATTTCATGAAAATAATACAATTTTATCCAAGCTACTGTGCTTATAACAAATTTTGAAACGCCCTTGTGTACTACTATTCAATCATTTACTCAGTATATTTAAAAGATACTATACTGTTCCATGATTTTCAACAAATATTTTCAGTTGGTATTCACTTATGTAAATTATTAACTTTAAAAGCATGAAATTTGAATACACATGAAGTCCTGGTCTACAGAATCAATTCCCAAATATTTTACAGAAATATCACATGAAATAAAATTGTGAAAAGTATGAATACATAAAACTGATGTTTCTAATCATACTTACTTTACTCAAAGTAAAAATAGTGAAACTAAAAAAAAAAACAAAAAAAAAAAAAAACAAACTAGAATTGGATCTCTCAATGGCTTACTGTATCTTAAACAATTTCCTTAAAAACTGATATTTAGCCAAAATAAATAAATAAAAAAAAAAAATAACATAAATATGAATATACATGATGTAAATTACTTGTAACTTCAAAGTTTTTGAAGTTTATAATTTATAAAGCTTCAGGAATTAGAAGCTATGATTCACATTTATATAAAATATGCTTTTTATTGGTTTAAAACAGAAATTTTATCAAATTTAACTATTTTCTCCCTGAAGGTCTTATATTTTACATTTCACTTGTTTTCCATGGAATTGATGCTACTTAGTTTAAATCTTGAAACAGGACTTTACACATAACTCCTAATTCAAAGAAAAATTCCAGCCGGCTTATTTGTTCTTATGTTATATACAGGCTTGCAATTCCGTCACTTTTCTCACCTTTAGTCACTTTTTTTACAACTGATCACTTATAGTCACTTTTTTCGTGTTGTATCACAGTAAATGTCTGTTGTTGAAAAAAGAAAATCTGAATTAATAATAAAATATTTTAATAAAAGACCAAAAATGGGATGCTCTAATCTTATTTTTCTTATTAAAATGTAATTAGTCATAGGGTTTCCAGAATTTAGTGATTTTAAAAAGTCGTAAAGAAGATCCTGAAACCTACATTTGTACTGAAATGCACATTTAATACATTAAAGTAATTTACGTCAAAGCACACATTTCTCCTTTTCTTTTTCTTCACAATTTTTGTTTAGATACTCTAATCTAGATATGTACATATTTCAAAACATCATCAATATATGCAGAAAATTGTGATTATAAAATTAACGTATTGTATGTTTTCAAATCTAATTTTTAGATTTTCTTGAATGAAAAGCAATGTTGTGTTGAGTTAAACAAATTTTATATTTATTTATATATTTATTTTTTGTATTTGACACTAAAATCATGTCTTGCATGAATCTTTTGATTTAGAGTTAAAATAAATAGAAAAATCTTAATAATAATAGAAAAATCTTAATAATAGCATTTGTAATCAAGAGGAGAAAAAAAATCGCTTTTTTTTTCAATTTTAAGTCACTTTTTGGTCACTTATTCTGTATTATTTGTCACTTTTCTCACCTTTTTGAAAGTACCTCAGCAGTTGCAAGCCTGTATATATATTACAATTTAGATAAATTAGCTCCAATTATGACAAATGCTTTATATAATCTACTTAAACTTACATAAGATTAAAATTTATTGTAGTCACAAAACCATCCAATTTTGCTAGTTAAATACAAATATTGAATAACTTTTCAAAAATAATGTAATATTTAATTTCATCGGTACAATGTGATTTTGGAAGTAAATTAACAATATCTTATTTTAATTTCCCTGCATGTACAACGTGACAGAATGAAACATTTTAGATTAGGCTAGGTATGCCAATCTACAAAGTTTTATCATTCTTAAAATATGAAAAAAATTCTAGTAAAACAGTTTATTTTATCACCATAAATTATTTGGGCAACTGATAAACACATTTTTTTTTTAATCAAATGTACAATTTTATATTAACCTTTACTATTTTGGCTAATTCCGCTCAGGTAATACTTTTAAATTTTATTTCTAATTCTTACATTATAATTCACTGCCGTACACATTTTTACACATAACTAGGATACTAATTAACCACGTCCAATCTGTTGCCCAGCTTTTTCTACTTTTCCCAATATTCCCAGGAATTTCAATACAGCATTTAAAGTGTTAATAGTACTTTATACGTGTTTCTCATCCTGGGCCCTTGATGAGTAATTTTTACTTTTGAATAAAACTAAACAAGCGTTAGGTCCTAAGCAGTACACATCACAATTCTTTATGTTTTCATAGAGAATAAAAACTCTTGAAGGGATGGTAAACATTACAAAAATTAATGAAAAATATAAAATATTATTTCACAAAATCTTTCAGGACACTAAAGTAAACAAAAACTTAGACTGCTTGTGTCTAACCGTTAATTTTACAGTTTAAATATCTGATAAAATATACGTCAAAAGTAAAATTCTTAAAATTTAAATACACACAAATATTAATGATTTCTTCGTTCTAATATTAATAGAAAATAATTTTTAATTATTGTGATTAATTTTCCTGTTTGCAAATTTTTAATCATTAACAAAGTATCAGCCGTGAAACATTTCAACGTTACTCATTCCTCAATAACCGTATCACTTCGAAATGCCATTTGTGTTCTTATTATTTATTGTTACGTTTATTGTACCAGAAATGTAAAACTTCATAATCAAATGTATTATTATAAAACTAATTTTATAAGCTTCAACGTATGTTAGATGCAACTGTTCCTTATAAATACACGTGAATCACCGGCAATCGCGTCTAATTGTGGTAGTAGATATGGCGGTGAAATGTGAATGAAGTAAGGACTGATTTTAATTCAAATTTAATAATTCTTTGAAAACTGTGTATAAGACGTAATGTGTTGCATTGTTTGAAGTGACTTTTACTGTATTGCTTTGATATCTTATAAACTGTCAGAAGTATAATTGATTCTTTTCTCAATTTACAAATATGGCCGATGACATGCCTCTCATTGCTCAAGTTAGCAATGTATCTAATCTTGCTACATTGGAACAAATGAAGAAGCTGTTTGGTTACATGGGAAAAATCAAAGACATTAAAATGTATCCAACTGTGTCTGTTGTTCAGCCAGAATTCAAAGTGTGTTATATTAAATATGCAGAATCGTGGAGTGTCCGGGTTGCGCTACATTTAACAAACACAGTGTTCATAGACAGAGCATTAGTGGTAGTAGCAATACCTGGAGATAGTATACCTACTGAAGATAACACATCATTTGATTTGCTAAACCCTTCATCTGCATTGCCAGGTTTGTTGCCTTCAAATTTCAAAGATGTAAGTAATGATATAGCTGCTGTAAATGGAAATCTAGTTATTACTTCAGTAGATTCTAATTTGGACATTTTGGGCTTACCCCAATACCCACCTTTATCAGCTGATCATGATCCAAACACTATTGAAGAGATTCGTCGAACTATTTACATTGAAAATATTAGTCCACAAGTTTCAGCATCACAATTACTTGATTTTATTAATGGTGTTGTTGGGGAAGTTAAATATCTCAGAATGGCTGGGCATGATACTAACATGACACAATCTGCTTTTGTTGAGTTTACTGATAGAGCTTCAATTGTTAAAGCTCTTCAGTGTGATGGGATAACTTTAAAAGGAAATAAATTAAAAATTCAGCATTCAAGTTCAGCAATTGTAAAACCATCCAAGGAATCTGATGTCATATCAGAAAAAGAAACTGAGGAAGCAATGAAGCGATTAAAAGAGGCTGAAAGTTTAATTGCCCGAGTAGTAGAACCAGAAATAAGAGGGTCTTCAAGATCTCATAGACGTTCATCATCCCGCTCCAGAAAACGGTCCCGTTCTTCTCATAGATCACCTAAAAGAGATAAGAGGTCTCGATCTAGAGACAGAAGATCTCATTCAAAGCGTCGTAGGTCATCATCACGTCATAGAAGATCTCGTTCTAGAAGTAAAGTTTCTCGATCTCGGGCCAGACGATCACGATCAAGGAGTAAAACTAGGCGTTCACATTCAAGAACTAGATTGTCTCGATCTAGAAGCAAGTCTAGGCGATCTAAGCGACGAGATCGATCCCGCAGTAGACGATCTCGTTCTAAAAGCAAACTTGATAAAAGAAGTCGTCGTTCGGTGTCCCGAAGTAAAAGATCACGCTCTAGGAGAAGATCTCGTTCAAGAAGTCGAATTTCCAGCAGAAAAAGAAATGCTAGATCTAGATCCATTAGTCGTAAAAGAAATGGTAGATCTACTTCGCGTAGTAGGTCTTCACGTTCAAAGAGAAGTGCTAGATCTAGAAGCCGGGATTCAAAAAGAAGCAAAAGATCACACTCTAGAAGTAAACGCTCTAGTTCAAAAAGAGCTGTACGTTCAAGGTCAAGAAGTAAAACATCTGATGCTGATAACAAAAATTCATTATCTAAAAAAGGGGATAAAGAGGATTTAGTTAAACTATCTCACTCTAGGTCAAGATCCCCTCCTCAGGTACCAAGTGAAGATGAAATTAAAAAGAATGGAATAGAAGCTGAAGAAAGCAATTCTTCAAAGCTAATTGTGCAACAGAAGTCACCATCAAGTGTAATAGATCAAAATCAAGATAAAGAAAATGATGTTGAGAGCATGGAAATTGATGAAAATTCTAAACCAGAAGTAAATTCAATCAATGATATAAATGTATCTGAATCACTTGTTAATGAGAATGATGATAATAGTGTTCTGAAAAATGATTCTGAGGAACAAGTAGATTCGTCGGAAAAAAATGAAGATACTTTAGAAATTAAAGTAATTCCTAAACCAGATCGTGATTCAAGATCCCAAAGTAAAAGTAAAAAGATAAAGAGTAGATCAAGATCTCACAGTAGAAGCAAGAAAGGCAAGAGTAGATCCAGGTCACACAGTAGAGGGAAAAAAGCTAAAAGTCGATCCAGATCTCGAAGTCGCAGCAAACTTTCTAGCCGATCAGATCATAAATCATCTAGAAAAAGAGATTCATTATCAAGAATTCGAAGGTCACGTTCACCTAGGAAATCAAGAAGAAGAAGCCCTTCGAGATCAGACAGATCTTCTAGTCTTGAATATAGCCGTTCTCGAAAATCAGGGTCATCACGTCATCGTTCTAGATCACCCAGAAAATCTAGTAGGCATTCATCAAAGAGATCAGTTACACCAAGTAGCTCAAAGTATAAATCACGAAGTGAAAAGCATTCTAGATCAAGAAAAAAATCGCGTTCAACTACCCCTGATAAACGTTCAAAGTCAAGGAGCCCAAGGCGAGAAAGATCTAGTAAAGGTGAAAGTGATGGAGAAATAAATCCTAGAAAGAAAGGAAGCATTTCTAGAGATAGAAAAGGAAGCTATGACAGTGATTGCAAAGGTTCCGATTCTGACTAATGTCATTACAAAAATTAGTTGCAGAACTATCCTGTTAACTCTTTTGTTTTATAAAAGATAATACAATTTGAAAAAATTTTAGACTTGTTAGCATATAAATTTCCTACTTATCTAACTTAACTGCATTTCGTACTTTTGATTTTTTGTTTTTAAATATATATTCTTCAAGTTCATTTTTATTCAGTACATATTAAATGGAGAATTGCTTCAGGACAATTATTGAACCATTCAATTTTATTAATATAATGAACATAGTCACAGTCATATTATGAACTATGCCATAAATTAATTTCTTAAACTTTTTTACAAGCATTATTATTTATGTGTGTTGTTAAGAATCCACCATTTCATTCTTTATAACATATAGTACATGAAAAAAAATTGTAATAGAAATCTTAGTCATGAATATTAGCTTTTTTTGTATAAAATATTTAATAGATGAGTAAAAAATGTTCTGTGAAAAAATTAAGTATTTTCACTGTGGAAAGAGTTTTCCCCTCGTTCATATTTACTCTTCTGTACACCAGTTGTTCAAACTTTCACTCAGTGGTAGTTAACTCTGTTCTAAAATGATGATAGCCATTAGAAAAATGACTCTTTCAAGCTAAATTTTTTTGTGTGTGTTTCTTCTAATTATTCAAATTATTTAACAGTTGACAGTTTATAATTTTTTTTCTAACAATAGAAGTTATGTTTGCTATTGAATAGTTATAATATTAAGATCCTAAATCAGTTGATCTATTTGGCAATAAAAACTATTTAATGTTAATTAAAAATGGCATTGTATTGTAATTGAATTCTTGTTAAAGTATCTTGAAATGTGCTTATTGCAGGCTCAAAGCTTATTTCCACTAAACAGTTTCTCTTTATGTACACTTTTATCATCAAAACATCATTTTGACTATTAAAAATTTGATATTGAGCTCATAATTTAAAAATGTTAATCATGATATGCTATATTTAATAAAATCACAAAATTAAAATATGTGTAATCATAATTTCAGATATTTCATTGGTGTTTTTCCTGTGCATCTTATTTCTGTACACTAGGGATGAAACTGATATCTGGCCTAAATTTGTTGTCAGATATTTCCTAACTAGTGTGTTAAAGCAGTAAATTTCATAAGTGAAACAATGGGGTGGGAGAGGCAAAGATCCAAGTTGAAAATACATAGAAGCAAATTGCAATAATACATAAACTTTAGAAATTAAAAGAATAGAAAATTCTAAATGAAAAAACAAAGTAAATTGATAATAATAGAAAAACAGGTAAAATTTATAACATAGTGGTAGATCACAAAATCTGCCATCAGAGAGGACCCATGTTGACCTTATCTTAACCATAAAAGTTATGAGGCCATAGGTTCCTTACTGAAATTTTATGGCATTAGATTTTATTTTTTTTAACTAAAGCTGGTTGTGTAAGTCACTATCTTCAATAACATTTACTCATGAATAGGTAGGGTGCTACTCTTCAGTACCAGAATTCATGGGTTCAAATCCTGCTGATGGTAGGGATGTTCATAGTCATTCATAATTTGACTTTAGGATTCAGACATTAGCTCTCTAGTAGCAAAACACTAGACCATGGTGTTCAAAACTATACTCCTCTCATGCATGTCCTTAAAATGACTGCCCAGCTGCAACAACAAAGGCTTCTTTGTGAGTTCCAATAACTAACCCTCATCTGTTGGGGGAGTCTCGTAGCCTCCACACCTTGGCTAATTGTTCACTATTCTAGTAGTCGTCATGAAGGCAACCTTAATGGTTCACGGGTTACATCCACTCATTGGGCCACTGAGTGAGATTATGTATGCATCTATAGAATCTATTGTGCACTTTGGTAGCATACTAGTTTTCTTTGATGTTTGGAGAAAAACTGCTTCCAAAGCTATACTCCGCCAAGACTATTTTATCATCGATCTCGATAAGCCATATCCCCTCTAGACAGTGGTAATGGTTTGCAGTGGACCATAGTGAGGTGGGGCTTTTAAAGGTTTGGCTGAAAATTTTTATTATTTAAAGATTATTTAAAGTTGTTAACTTTAAATAAACTTAAAAATCGCTTACTATTTTATTTTATTATTTTAAAAAGATTTAAAATTGTATACTAAACATAATATTTTGTCACTTAAGGATGTTTTAAGAAGATTATATGTTTAATATATAAATTCTTAGTGACACTTCGCACAAATACATGTTACCATTTTATTTTCTTTGTATCATTAGTAAACATCTTTAATCATACATATTTTGAAAATTTAATTTTGAAATCATAAATGTTTTTAAAGAGTATATAAAATGTTTGGGATTTAATATTTTGAAATATTACATATACATGTATTTATATATATATATATATGTGCATACAGATTTTGGGCTAGTTGGTGTGTATTCATACAGAAGCAACCAATAAAATACATAATATTAAAATGTGCTAATTTTTTAATGTTTATGCCGATTTAATGAAAAAAGAATTTTATTCAAATTATTGAGTGAGACGATCTATTTTACTTTTCATTCTCAGAATAACTGTTTTCATAAACTTTAGCTAGTGTTTTTTCAATACTCCTTTGCATGTTTTGTAATTTTAAAAAAGAAATTGAATTTCATTATGCTAAGTCATTTTAAAAGGAATTTTTACTATATTTTAACTTGAAAAATATCTAATGAATCATAATTATTTCTAATAAATGGTAAAATTATCTCATGATCTCTAATTTTGATACCGAACTGTATTCTTTATTTTAACACATTACATGCAGGAACGGGTGATTACCCACTTGGTGTGCCAGTCGTTATCTGCAGGAGTGAGTAATCTCCCTTTTGCTCAGAGTGTGTGTTATTGGCGGGAAAGGGAGATATTTTTCACCTAATTTTCGTTCGATTCCCCTGCTATGCACATATTACCGCATTCGCCAAGCCCGCATATAATTTGTTAAAATAGAATTATTAGCAATTGGAAAGAAATTATATAAAACTTGAGAATTATCAGATATTGATGAAATAGCAAATAAGAAAACAAGGACACTGTGGTTTATGGGTGCATTTTGTTTTATAGAATCTACATTTTAATAAAAGCATTTTTGATTTCTAGTCAGTTATAAACATAATAGTAGGTTTCTAAGCATTGAGGTATGAATGTGTTAGGAATCTATATTGATAGGAGGCAGCTAAATATCTTGGGCACAAGCAGCTAATAGCCCAAAGCTGGTCCTGTATATATATAACAAAAAATATCCTACTGAATAATCTATGGCGAAATTGATATCCATTTCATCCCTGCTATTTACATCTTACAATCATAATACTATACTGCAAATCTTCATGTATGCCATGTTAAAGTTATTTTAGTATAAAAGTGTGAAAATTAACAATTTTTAAATTAAATATTTAAATAAATTGGAGGATTAACAGTATTTATTTTAGTTTTTAATGGTATTGCTGAAATTCTGGTCAAGATGATAAATTTGTGAGGAAGTTAATGTCATCTTTATTAATAATTTCTCAAACTTCAAAGAGATCCAATTTCAAAGAGAAATCTGAATAATTTTAATTATTCAGATTTATTAGAACCAATAGATACTCTCAAATATGTTTTATAGTGTCAGAGTGCCCAGAAATTTTTGTTAGAAAGAATAATTGAAAAAAAAAAGTAGGCTGTATCAGGTAAACAAAATAAGTGTGGGTTGAGTAATCTATTATATAGAGTGTAAAATGTCAACAGTTGTATTATGCTATTTTTGTTCCATCTGTAAATAAGCAGAATAAAAATTCACGTAGTTTTTCTATTTTTCTTTAATAAATGCTCTTAATGTATATATGTACATTTCAGTTTTATCATATGGTACTCATTTTTCAGTTATAAGGCATATTAATATTTAAAAGAAATTAGCTATTTTAAAATAGTAGAATCACTTTCTGTTACTTGTGATTGTAAGTTTACAATTGTATAGACTGTAAGTTACCAATAAGTATATATAGGAGTTTTTCACTTTACTAAAGAAATTAGCTTTTGGGATATAAAAGGGCTCTAAATGTGGTGTGTATGCAAGACCAGAAGTATCTTATGTATGCCTGTATACATCTGGGCATGTTGAAAATCTATTTTATTTTTCACCAACCTAGCACAATTGATTGTTTACGGTTATTATTAACTTATATGATTGTTATGTGTTAGTTCATTTCATATGAATGCATAAAATGTGTTACAGAATTGGTAGCAACTGCATACAAAATCAAGGATAATGCTTGTGACTATATTGAAAATGGTTTCCCATACCTAAAATGTATGTATTTACAGAATGACTTAAATGGAAACAAACTGTATAATGACATGAAATGTGTAATTTTGACTGATTTTGTTTATATGACTGACATTTGTGAATACCAATAAAATTCCAAAGTATGAATGTATCATATTTAAATTACTTGCAACCTATGTAGTTCACTTATAAAATGAGATTTAACATTAGATTTTCATAACAGTTATGAATGAAACATTAGATATTCATAAGTGTCATAAACAGTTTCATTTTGTTGATAAGCATTAAAGTTTTTTTAAATTAATATTTTAATATTTAATTTTCTATGATTGAAAGATTTTTTTTTTCCCCCATTCAAAATTCTATTTTGAGTGTCACATTAACTTCAAGAAACAAAAAATAAGCAGGTGAGGGTCTTAAGTTTAAAAAGGTATATATTTAACAAATAAAACATTGTAAACCTGAAAATTAGGATGGTATTAGCCACAACAAATTATGATGATACTTTCACAACAATGAGAAAGATTGTTCAAACATTGGCTTTCTCATCTGGATAGAAGTTTCCACAATGATTTTACCACTGGTCATTTTTTGTTATATATATATATATATATATAAACTAAAAAAAATAGCACTCCTAAATGCTGGATGTTTTATTTTCGGACTAAGATAAACTGAACTAAAGAAAAATATAGCAAAGGATTTTTGCTGTCAAGTTTGTAAAATTTAAGCAACTGCTTTTTCCTAATAGATTATTAGTTTTTCCGAGTAAAATTAGCTGAACAATGGCCGAATGGTTAGGGTGCTGACCTTCAATACCGGAGTTTGAATTCCATTGTGGCATGGATGTTCGTAGCCGTTCGGAATTGGCTTTAAGCAGTAGGTCCCAGTCTCATTAGCCCTCATGTTGCAAAAAGTAGACCGTAGTGCTGCATACCAAAACCAAATCTGAGTAAAATTAGATTTTGAGCCATCTATTATGTTGGTAAATACTGCTAACTACAAAAAATTTACAAATTCAGTTCTGATTCATTTTAATTTTGCTCTGTAATATAACCATATTTCAGTTAATTCTGCCAAGGTACATTGTTTGCTGTACTATTAGCTTAAGAACATACTAGATATTATCAGTTTCATTCTAAATTTTAAATCAAGGTCCTGTAAATCATTTTAAATTGTACAAAGGGGAATTTCAGAGACAACTATAATTTTAAATTCTTTGGATATAATTTAAAAAGTTTTGCATTTTGTTAATAATTTGGTGTTATTTATACTCATTTAGAAATTAAATATTCAAATTATCTACATTGAAGTAGCCTATTAATTTTTAAAATTTGGTTGCTGTAAGCTGAAACAAAATAATTATATAGAATAGCTTTCTTAAAAGATAATCACCTTATGGATCGTGAATTTTAATACAAATTTTTAAGTGAGAATAAAAATGCCTAGTCTAAAGACATGTTTCGTCAAGTCAATGAAGCAATAATGTGGATTTCTAAAAGATGCATACATCATGACTGGCACAGAAGACAAAAAATACCACACCTAAACTAAAAAAAAATCAAAAAAGGACATTTAATTGGATTAAGACAACAATACTTGTACATGTTAAATTCCTATTGAGAGTAGATGTAACTAATATTTATAACAGATACCTTCACTCGAAAATTAATAGTTTTTAAATTTTTCAGTGTTATAATAGCCTAATAGATGGCAGCACTGATCAAACGCATAGATCAGAACAATTTTTCGTTATTTATATGACCTTTATGAATGTTTTTGATATCCAAAAACTGCTGTGATAAAATATAACACTGTAAAAGTGTTGAAAATCACCTTTAAATTTGATATTTAAATAAGTATGCAAAAAATGGTTTCAATTTTATAAGCATCTCTTTAAAAGTATTTTCATTAATTATTAAAAATATCGTAATATTTAAAATCAAGGTAGAATCTAGAAAAATTTATTGTCTTTAGATATCATTAGCTACAAAAAACCATTATAGTGCCTTTTAAAATGTTCTAAATATGAATTTATTTTATGTACTTGTAAAGAGTCTTACGAACTATTCGAAGCCAACCAATTCATTACATGTGTTAATTGATATTAAACAATTTGTGAATTTAACCAAGATATTTCAGAAAATGAACAGTATTAATATTTTTCCGTAGACTGAGCACCTCGTTTTATATCATTTAAACATTCTGGTTTTTGATCTGAGTGAGTCGGAAGGGATTTTTAAATAGGCTTCTCTGAAGTAAGCTAAATCTATTAATTCGTTCTTTAGAAAGTGACTAAATAACAAAACTTATTATCTTTATTAAATAATACTACTACGAGTGATGTTTATCATTGTTATGTTCTAGAGAATTATTTTTAGTTTTCGGAACAGGTTTCAAAACCACAGGCTGTTTCATCATATAATGGTCGAAATATTATTTCCGATGAAGGAAGATGCGAATTATGAGTAAGCTTGACTGCAACTCATGTGCTTTGATTTCTATCAGTAACGGCCTTGGCAATTGAAATCTGGTTTTCCTTTCCGAAACACTCCCCCAACTAAATTAATTTGTCATTATAATTATCCATATTTTCTAATTAGCTGTCATATCACTTTGATAATCTATTTTAATCATGTTAAAAACATGATTAAAATAGATTATCAAAAAAGGTGACAAATCGTCCTCCTTTTGAAAGTTCTGTCCTCCCACAAAAAATTTTCTTATATCCTCCTCCTCGTTATACTACATATCCTTCTTTTCGATTTGTAAAAGCTGGTTTATAAATATCTACATTCAATAATAAAAATTTCTCATAACGATGAAAAAATGCTTATTTAATTATATGTAAGCAGTAACTTTGTAGTGATTGCAATCGGGGAGATAAAATAATGCTCTACAAAAATCGGAAATAGTTGTTATCGATAATGTATTATTTGATAAAAATAACCTAGTGATATATTCTGATGAATTATTAACTTCTTACTCAGGTGAAACATCACAGCAATTATTTAATTTACTAAGTTCTTTTCATTGGAAAAATGTTGGTCACCTTAATGTAGCGATGTAAAAAACCCGGAACTTTGGGAAGAAATCATTTTAACAATGTTTACATTTATTTTTCCAACAGTGGCTATTTAAGAACTAGCATATTATTTCTAAGAGATTTTTTTTTTCACTTTTGGCAATATATATATATATATATATATATATATATATATATATATATATATATATATATATATATATATATATATATATTCAAGAAATATTAGCAATGAGTATTTAAATGATTTTATAGTAGTGCTTATGTAATTAATTACCCTGTTAGTCTTATCAAACACATAACTGGTTGCTTCAATTTTAATTGTTAATATAATAATTATATACATTATTTTTGATCATTATTTATTATGTAAATTGCTTTATGTTAAACTTTTTCCCCTCCTTTTATAATATAAAAATAAATTATTAAATTTAGAATAATAGTTTATTATTTTTTGCAACGCATATATTATTGAAAGGTGTAATCAAATGACAATGTTGCACACATTATATATATATATATATATATATATATATATATATATATATATATATATATATATATATATATATATATATATATAGAGAGAGAGAGAGAGAGAGAGATGTTATCAAAAAAAAAAAAAAAAAATAATGATTTATGGGTTTTGTGACACTACAGATTATTGCCTAATATTTATGTAATAATAAAAATATTGGATATTTCTCAAAGGAAAAATATACTCATACTTTCATGCTAAACATGATACCTTGCCAAATATAGTTAGTTAATTCCAATTATTCAGTTTTTTGGCTTCCTTACACGTTTATTCATTAAAGTTGCCAGTTAACTATTAATATCAAATCATTTATAAAATGTAAAAATTGTCTTGTGCGATTAGAATAAAAGTAAACAAAATACTTAAATTCCCTTGTTTTGGAAATTTTCAAAATTCCCTTCCCAAAAAACCCGTTATTTTCCCTGGTTTTTTCTACTGCTCACAACTCTACCTTAATGTTGCGGCACAGAATTTTTGAAAATCGAAATCTCTTGCCAGCATCAGACTCTTTGTTTAAAAAAAAAAAAAAAAAAAAAAAAAAAAAAAAAAACCTCTTCTAAAGCAGCGGAAGGCGAGATCGCAGGTTATTTGCGGCTCGAGAAAAAATTTTGTGCTGTCTACTAGTTCATTGCTAAAACTGCGAATATGTTACATTTTGACTATCTTCCTACAAAAGCTTGACATATATTTGCCAATCATGATTTTATTTTGCACGTGTATTCGCAAATGATAAATTCAGTGCAAAAATTTGATGCATACATTGGTACAAGAAGACAATATGAGTTCGCCCGGAGCAGAAAAAAAAATAGAGCCCTTTGAAGAAAAAAATAATTGAAGAAATAAAAATTTATATTGACCCTCAATTTTACGTATTATTTCAACGAAACTGTAAATTATAAGTAAAATTCTGTAAATAAATATATTGAATTTTATTTAAAATAGGAATATATATATATATATATATATATATATATATATATATATATATATATATATGACACGGACGAGTGGTTAATGCATGGAAGACTCATTTGATTTCGTATATAAACACTTCTTCATTGTAATTCTTCTGTTCACGGCTATGCCATTTAAATATCCTTTGTTAACATTTTGCGACGACAAGCGTGTAGGATGTTACCAGCCCAATTTCTCGCCAGGAAGTGTCTTTTTTTGGCGTTGCTACCTAAGCAAATCTTCTTGTCTACTTCCGCGTCAGCTTCTTTACTCTGTATAGTTCCACTCGAGGCTGTGTCTTTCTCCTATTACGTTATCTTTAATGAGTTCCAACTATTTTTAATTATAGCTCGCTTAATTCTTAACCCCCAATTTTAAACCTGACACACGCACACATATTATATATATATATATATATATATATATATATATATATATATATAATGAGACTGACTTCTCGATGGGGGCAACCCCCCATCGAGATTCAGTCATGGCCATAAAAATGATACCGTTTCAGCTAAAGACCTTTATCAAGATAACGTTGAAGGACGGGTTCCCACTTCATCATAGGGACAGGACAAACTGAAGGGTCAGCTAGAATGAAGTTCTATCTACAAAACACGTAACACCTGTATCAACATCTGTGGGAAAATATCTCTAGAAAAATCTGTCTCCGACAGCGTGTATCTCCTTTTTATTTGGAAATTTTCTGTATTGTCCGCTAGGGCCATGTAGGATTATAATTGGTCAGGCGCCTTCTCCGAGGGCGTAAACTGTAGCCCCAGTGGTCAATTTAGGTTAGGGGTTAAAAAGGGGAATGCAAAATGACGCGGGAATTTTTAGCCCTTGATTTAAGTTTTGAAAACCCCTGAGAATTTTCCTTACACACACACACACACACACATATATATATATGTATATATATAGGTATATATACATATATATACACACATATATTTATGTATATATATATATATATATATATATATATATATGTGTGTGTGTATATATATTGGCTTTTAGTGTTACAAATTTATTAATTATCCGAACTTTAATCAATACTTTTATGTAAATCGCTCTATATATAAAATAGCCATAATGTTATTAAATCTTTCCTTTTGTGCTGTATTTCTAAGATTATTTTTTAATATGTTTTTACAAGGAAATTTACAAAAAATGTCTTAGTAGGAGTAGAAGAAACTATTCATTCATCTTATTTGGGTTTTGGTTGTTAAAGAAAGTAAGCAAATATAAATATACTGTAAAGTTCTGGTTGACTCAAATATAATATCAATAATGAGATTAGGTGACTTAAACAGAAATTAAGTTAGTATTCTCGTGGTAGCCAAAGGTTGCCAGAATTAAAAGAGAAACAAAAGCTTTTCGCTAAAAGATGTCATTTTAGATATAGAATCGCCAGAAATTTATTTCAGAATATAATTTTATAATTAAGTTAGTTTGGTTAAAATATATTACACGTAGGAATTTCAAAGAATGCAAATGTAAAGATAAAGTATTATTAATTACCTGCCACTTTGTGCACAGCCTTCGGTCAGGGTGATTAAAGATCTTAAATGGAAGTTATATTTATTTCAGAATTCAATTTAGTGTTTAGATTATATTAAACTAACAAAATAACAATTTTGAAAATAAAAAAATGAAGGAATTATATTTGTTGATATTTGGCGATTTATCCTTGCACGAACTAATAGAAATTCGTCTAGATTTTTTGCATGATCGTTTAAAAAGAAAAAAATGCTTCTACAAAAAAAAAAAAAATATTCTTCCCGTGACATAAATATTAACAATATTAAATACTTTTTCATGTTATCACTATTAGCAATAAAATAAGATTTACATCTAGAAATTGATTAAAAAATAGTGAATCCAATTCATAATGAGAGAACTACATGAAACTCATATTAATAAAGTGAAATAAATCAAGTAAGTATGGTAAAAATAAATAAATAAATAAACAGGAGAAATTGTATTACCTGAAAACCCATTTTAAACGTTTTCAGATGAATTAAATTATTTAAAATTTTTAATTGTTTTAGCCCGTAATTAAAGAAAAATCTATCAAATGGCGCCAAAAACAAAGAATACAGGCACGGGTATAATTTCCGAAATATAGTTGCCAAACGAAATTTAGAATAAAAAATTTCATTCTATCTGCACACGCCCTTGACATCTGATCAATGATTTGACTTCCCCAAAACCTTCCCAATGTTGATTTGAAACACCGTGCAAAATTTTGTGAAGATTGATCCAACTATTTAGGAATGCATACCGAACATACATACATACACACAGACAAAGGATTGTATGCACATAGATGTGTGTGAAATAAACTGTAGTGGGAATGTGCAACATTTTCTGATATCTTACACTCAAAACTATCTTTAATTTTTGCATTCTAATATAGAGGATTAAAAATAAAACCCATTATAAAATTACTTTTTCAAGCAATGTACCTTTTAATGAAAACTAAATATCTCGGTACATATTGTGGCCTAAACAATATTTGAAAATAAGTCTTTTTTTAAAAAAAATTGTTGATAAAAATTTGAAAAAAATTTTGATTTTAAAATAATTGCAGATTTTTGTTCAGTTTTGTATTTATCAATAGTTTGGGGATCTCTGTAATACTAGACTAAAGACTCGAGTTGGTGTTACATGGGCCCCTGTTTTTTTTCGGCGTCCGAAGACGGACACCCCGAGAGAGGGTGGGCAAGCCCTGTTCCAGGGAGGTTCAACAGGAGGGGGCGATGGATGCGACCCCCGCCCGCGCCAGCTGCGGAGAAGGACATTTTCCCGTGGAGGCGAAAACTTGACCGAGGGGGGATTCCACCCCGGCCCTCGCGAAGAGGAGAGAGACAAAGCCGTCTTGACCCCTTTGAGAGAGATACCCGGTCGGAACGATGGAGAACGGACATTCTGGTGAAAGGAGCTGAGACCGAGAGAGGTGTTTTCCGCTCGGCACCATTTGTTTTTTTTTTCCTCGGTCTTATTTCAGCCATGTTTAGGCGTAAGATTTGGAGTGTACATATGTTTTAACAAATCTTCTTAATAATAAATGTTTAATCCAGAGTTTTGTCGCTGCTGTGCTTAATCGTCGGCAATATAGGCTTTAATCGAACCCAAGATACCTGCTCCAGTAAACATAGGCGAGCAGGTATAGAAACTAGGCGTGCAGACATCTGAAAGTGCAGCCGAGGACGCGCGAGGCGTTACAATCTCTTAACAGTCAGTAAAAGTAGCGTTTCACTAAATATAACATTTTTAAAGTTATATTGTTTTATGAAGGTAAATATAAGGTTGATTTAGTAGCAGTTATAAAGTTTTAAAAAATATTAAGATATTTTTAGTGTTCGATTCTGCTTGTATATTAAAATTATTGTCATAAAAATATGTAAACAGATAAGAGTAAACTTTTCTGTTCATTTCTATCTGTAACGGAAATATTTTTTACCTTCGGGATAAAATGCATCTTTTAACTCTCTCGCTACCATCGGGACATATATGTCACCCGGGCATTAGGAAATCACTGTAAGATAAAGAAGAGGGTTTTCTATTGACTCATTTCCCACTGAGTTTCATTTCAATTGTAACAATACCACTGGAACATATGTGTTTCACCAAAGAACACCTTTGGAAGATATATGTCCCATGTGCCATGTTAAGCTGAAAACAGAACATCGTAAGTGGGTTCTTGTCACCGTCGTTTCCCCTATAGAGGCTCCCCCATCATATATTGTCGCTACTCCTGAGGGAAAGACATACCACCGTAATACTGAGGTTCTAAGGAATACCAGAGCTACTATTTATCCGGATCGTGAGATGATGATGATTCCAGCCAATTGTAGTTAGAACACCACTGGGACATATGTGTTCCACCAAAGAACACTTTTGGTACATATATGCCCCATGTGTCATGTAAAGCTGAAAACAGAACATCGTAAGTGGGTTCCTGCCGCCGTCGTTTCCCCTACAGAGGCTCCCTGATCATATATTGTCGCTACTCCTGAAGGAAAGATATACCGCCGTAATACTGAATTCTACGTTATACCGGAGCTAATATCCATCCAGATCGTGAGGTGGTGATAAATATAGCCAATTCTAGTTACAATATCGCTGGGACATATGTGTTCCATCAAAGAACACCTTTGGAACATATATGCCCCATGTGTCATGTAAAGCTGAAAACAGGCCATCGTAAGGGGGTTCTTGCCACCGTCGTTTCTCCTACAGAGGCTCCCGGATCATATATTGTCGCTACTATTGAGGGAAAGATATACCGCCGTAATACCAAGGGTCTATGTCATACCAGAGCTACTATCCATCCGGATCGTGAGGTGGTGATGAATCCAGCCAATTCTAGTTCTCTATCCGTGAGACATCCTGTTATCATTACAAGCGACCAAACTGACTCACCGCTTTCAAAATGAAAGTCCTTCTTCCCATTCCTATCCCGTGAAAACCCGTTCCGGTCGTATTATCCATCCACCTTATAAACTGAATTTGTAACTCTTTATATATATATATATATATATATATATATATATATATATATATATATATATATATATATATATATATATATATATATATATATATTCTAATGTTTGTTTTGTCAATTTTAAGGTTCGTTTATTCTATCTTTTGGTGTGCACTTTTTAAAAGGGGAGATGTCATGTGACGTCATTCTTTAGTTTTACGTATCTAGTTGTGGCAACACTCCGCAGAGTCAGTTGCTGGCGGTTTGTTATTATGTGTGTGTGCGTCTCGCAGAATAAATATGTGTTCTCAAGGCTTCGTACTGTCATTAGTTTAACAAGCCTTTAGTTATAGAAATAATAACTATCTCACCTTGGGCATTTTGAAATCACTGTAGTTTAAAGATGTGCAAGTTTTCTTTCCCGTTGAGATTCATTTTAATTGTTATAATATCACAGGGAGATATGCATCCCACCAAAAAACACTAATGAGATACAAGATCCACTGACCTCTTGGTGATTGTAATTTTTTATAGGAAAAAAACAGGTTATGGAGCTAAAGAACGATTTAGGGTAGAACGCTGGTTATCCGGATCGATCGGTTCCGAAGCTGATCCGGTTAACAAAAAATCTGGATAATTGGACAACTTTAAAAAATAGCTATGGCAATACTTCCTTCACACTTTCGGGCATTTTTATTAGCCCCTTGGCTATCGTTCGACTGAACTTTCACCATTACAGCCATTTTTCAATTCATCTTAAAATAAAGAATTTTGCTTTTAGAATAAAATTTTTACAATTTTTTAACAAAACTCTAACTTTAAAAAACTTTTAGTTTTGTGATTTCATGTAACAAATATTTTTAAAGAACGTAAAATATTATACACACACAATAAAAAAAAAATTAAATATATTTACCTAGCATTTGTGTTTAAATAATGGGATATTTTAACGTTTTCTAATTTGATTTTAAACGATAGAAGGACAAAAAGTAAGCAGGACAGTAGCTATTTTTCTTTCATTTGGGGGCCTAATGAGTGATTTCTGATGGGTTTTATAGCGGACTCTTTAACGTTTAAAAACGCTACTTTATATCCGCCGTTTTGTGACGTCATCGTTCATGTAAACACCGAGCTCCTATGCTGTTTACATGTTAAAAGGCGAACTTTTAAATTTGTTTTTTTTTTAAAGTATCGCATTTAATAGCATTTATGTTATGCTGGCATTAAAAAATCATACTTTATATTGTATTGTGCCACTCTGTAAAACAACAACTTATTGCAATGAGAAGATATTTTTCAGCGTAAAAGACCACATACACGTAATCTGAACTGAGATGAAAAGGAATGAGAATTAAACCTCAAATTATCATATAAATCATCTCTATGATTTGTGAATTTTTTTCGGTAAATAAATGCTTGCATTTGATTATATTACATAGAACAATTAAAGTATATAAATACATCTATACTTTTAAAAGGATTGTTATTAACCATGCTATTTAACTTTTAAAACTGCTATTTTCGATTTTATCACAGAGTTCAAGTACAATAAATATTTTATAAAGCATATATATCGAAAAACATATAAATATCTAAAGCATATAATTATTAATAAATAACTGAGAGAAAGTTATGTATCTTCAAGGTATTATAAATATTTTCTTCAATGCATACTTTCTTATGTATCAAATGTAACAGTGATATTTTTCATTAATACTAATTTGAAAAAAAAAGTATAATATTTTTAAAATACTTAATAATTATATTACTTTAAAAATTAAATTTAATTTGAGAAATTTTATACATTTTTTAATTTGACATTAATATTAAAGGCAATAAAATTGTATGCATTTAAAATGTATAAATAATTAAGTAAAGCCATTTAAAGATTTTAAATTTCTTTTCATCATAATTTAAAATATCTAAGAATATTTTGTTTTGGTTTGGTTTTAATGCACGGTCTATTTTTGCAACACGAAGGCTAATGAGACCGGTCTCACAAAAAATACCTCCTCTAATTTTTTTTTTAATATTACATGCATTTTTTTTTAAAAAACGATGCTACTGTGTCTGTATATGATATATGTATATTTATTTGACTTGTTTGTGTTTACAAACAAAGAGCTGTGTTTAGCATGAATAAAGTATTAATACATGAAGTAAAATTGGATATAAATGATTTACAAATTTTGGGTTTTAATTCCTCGTATTTCTGTCCCATAAAATCCGGGTTTTTTGCCAGAAAGAAAACATTGACATGCTGTCAATTTTTCTTGTCTGATTGGTAAATCCAGGTAGAAGAGACATTTATGACAAATTGAGATAACTAAGCTATCTAGATCGATAAAATAAACCTTCAGGTTTAAATAAAAATAAATTTTGATAGCTAGAAAATTTCAGGAACTTGCAAAAACAAAATCGGAAAATAGTGCGCGCTTAAAAGCAATAAAAAATATTGGTCTGCATGAACGATGACATCACAACTAATCACGGAGCTTTTTGATGTCACGTGATTTTCGCTTAACTTTAAAATTAATTTTTAAATGATGGACCCAGTTTTTTACATTTTTGAGAACATTTGGAATCTACGAGTCTGAAATTACCAGAAACACTAAGTTGTTCAACACACATGTGCAATTCTCATTCTCTCCTGATCGAATTTCAATATTGTTCACCCACCTTACTTGTTTCTTAGTGATATTTATCATTATATTGGAGAAGTAATCGTGGTATTTTAGAAGCTCTAAATAAATATATCAATCCTGTAAGTGTTGGATGAGAATTGTTAAAGATTATCAACAAACTCATAAAACAGCAATTTATCGCCAAATCTATCAACTCTGTCCCGTGCTGGTAGCTGTTTTATGTCATGTAACTTTCGTTTGCTAATTAAATGTTTTTTCTATATCATAATATTAGTTTCATAGTACTAGTCACGTGCTCAAATTAGCGCGCAACAAGTTCCGAAGTATCTTAGACGATCGAAACCGAAACCTAGAGAAAAGGTAAATGAAAATTTTTTTCACTACCTTATTTTGCCTACGATGGTATATATCTAACTATAAGTACTGTAGAACCTTGATCTATAGATCCCGCATCATTCATTTTCCTGTATAAACCGTTCGATTAATTTGGTACCGAATTTATTCCCATATGACTAACAGTATTTTTCCCACATTCATTGTCTCTGAGGATAACTGTGTGTGTAAAATATCAGAAATTATTGCCCTTAAAGTTCACGAAGCCCTCAATTCACGTTTTATTTGTCTTAAACTTAACTTTTCCAGTCACCCAAAATATGTCAAGCTTTCAGATTCGCATTCATTTTACTCTTCCAAAAACTCAAGTGTAAATTTATAATTGCTACTTGTGGCCCTGTTTTTCCCTTCTCTAACCTAGCTGTCAAATATTCCAGGGAAAAAATGGAGATCTTTACAAATGCCGTTCTTGTATTTGCTCCACTAATATTTTAATGAGCTATAAAAGAAAAGCTGATTTAAATTCTTTATCATAAGAACTCATTCACGTAATTTTCCCCTTAAGACGACATTTTCACAGATCATTCAGATGCTGACTAGTCTCTTATCTGTGTAAGACATGTCAGTCAGTTCTCCGTCATTAAAAAGAGAATGAAGTATTTTTATTAAGCATTTCACCTGGTCTTGAGTTCTGAGAGACAGCCTTTCATGCCACGATGACCGCATCTGAGTTATTGCCAAGCAAACCCTGTCTGTCAAAAATATGGGCTTCATTTTTGAACGTTGATTATAAAAAAATCAAGTACAATAGTAAGCAAAATCTACTCTTCAATTTTTAAAGCAATCTAATCGATAACGTTTTCATCGAATTTAGATATCATTTAAAAAAATTTTTCGATTAAGAACACGGCTAGAGCGCTTAGTCTGTCCTTTCTCAAAGTGATTCTTAACACCTTGTGTGTAGGTACATTTCGCAGCGGAATTGTACTTCCAGTGTCTCCAAAAAAACCCTCCATCTCTCCTTTGTCTCTCCCGTTTTTAAACTCGATTAGAGGGGTGATTCTTTAAATCCCTTATAGAGTTGATTCGCTGGAACTGCTGAAAGGGTGCTCAGTCTCATTTACTCTAAGTGGTTCAGTTATTGTGTCTTCCGGTCTGGGCCTAGCTGGGCCCAACCTTCGGGAAAGCTCCTCAGAGATGAGCCGGAATGTGCCCCTCTCATATTGCTCGCCCATGATATGAAATGGGCTCAAAAACTTTTGAGTCAGTGCTCAATAGAAATTTGCCTGGAAAACGCACCGTGTCGAATTGGCCTTTTCAGAAGTAATCGGCATTTTCAAATTTCATTAGTAACTGTCGCTATACTAGAAGTTGAAAAGGGGTAGCCCTTTTGTCACTCTGTAGATAGATGCCCTGAGTAATGGATGGGCATTTGGCGTCGTTATAATATGTTTCATCGCATGTGTGACCGGGAAAAAACCAAGCCCTCTGAGCTATAAAACGTTATTGTTACGTTGAAAACAATACATATTAGTGTATCTTAAAACTTGACAGAGGTATTCAACCTGAAATTTGGCAAAAATATGGAAGGGCATTTAATATTATTTTATTTATTAATACATTACACGCCGCTTAATGATCACGGTTAATGTTATAATTCTTTTAATATTAAATCTCCGGTCCCGAAGAGACGTATTCGCTTAACTCTTAATTTGACAAAATGATTTTTTAAATATTTTTTAATTTCTGTTATTTTCCCATGTCTGTATAGACATTAGGATCTCTGTAAAATAAACAAAAAAATATATCATTTTCCATTTTTGAGATAATTAATATCCGGTGTAGCGGCCAGACTTAGCCAAATTAAGGGTTAGGGAGTATTACAGAAAAGAAATGTGCAAGTGAATCTTGGAAAACATACAAGATACGAAATTACTTATATGGAGAAAAATGGCTTAAAAATTAGTAATTTGAATGTGATATATTTGTTGGCGATCTCGTGGATTGTAGTGTAGAAAAAGACGACTCGCAATTCTTTTAGTCATGGAGAATTCTCAAAACCAGAAGAAAACCAACAGAACTACTCAAGGTTTCGAATTTTAGACGTACATCGAAGGGAACTTAAAAAAGTCGTTTGCATTAACAGACAGCGACATTTGTGATTCTGTAAAATCGAACAAGAACGTATTGACGTCAGTTTCTGGAAAAGAACCCAAAAATGTTATAGAGGACGAGAAGATTCCAACGAGTGCTGATTTAAAGAATGTCCTTCGAATTTTCCGCCTGAGGATGCAGATAAAAGTTAAGGCGGCGCTTTCCTCAGCCTCCGATATGACGAAGCTAATGTTAAGTGAATGGAAAAGTTATTCCTAGTTTACAAAATCACATTTGGATTTTTTCAGAATTTTTTTTTTGCTCGAGGTACTTGATGCCTTAATAAATAGAAGCTCTTTTTCAAATTTTTATTTTTCATTCAAAATCTATTTTTAAAAGGTAATCAAATTTTTGAATTGAAGAAATAAGCGGTACTTTTTCCTTTATCTGTTTATATATACTCGAGATTGAAAAAATTAAAAATTTTAAAAAACTAGCTTACATTCTTCAATGTTCAAGCTTTTAGTAGAAACTTATTTTGAAGTTCTATCTAAATTAGGGAAAGTGTAATTACGGAATAAATTTAAGGAAAATGTGTAGAAATCGGAGCATTTCTCCTCAGACTCCGCCTCCGCCGGTTATGGGGAAGATTCGTAGAGGAATGGGGAAAAAATTCCGAAATAGGGGAAATAACAGAGGACTGGGGAATAGATATAGTGATTGATGTATCTGTCAAGACAATGTGGACAGTTCCTTTGGTTGCTTGGAAGTCATTCACGGTTCACGAAGGGAATTTGAGACTTTTTTTACAATCGGCATTGATTTTATTTGTACTCTCTGGCAATATTTGCGTATTTAAAATTTGGACTTTTTATGCATGTTTCAAAAATTTCAACACTAAGCTTATTTTATATTAATAATTGTGATTTCATAGTTCAATTTTATTACTTGTTTTTCTTCCAATTTTCTTAATAAAATTCAGTATGTATGAGCAAAAGATACAGAAAAAAATGTTACGTGTTAAAAACTTAAAAAATGTTAAAAAATGTAATAAGTTAGAAATATTATTTTTATTGCTATAATAATAATATCTTATTTAGCTCCTGCTCTTTTGATTGAAATATGAAATCTATACTGATGGGTTTCGTAAACATTGAGAACATAAATGTTTTGTTAATGACTTATTCCGTAAGTAGATCGGCCGAAATATAGCAGAATTAGGGCGCTGCTCTTGGGAACCGGAGATCGTGGGCTCGGATCTGGCTGCTGGTTGGATGTTCGAAGCCGTTCGGAATCGACATTAAGCTGTAGGTCTCGGTTTCAATAGCCCCAGTGTAGCAAAACTGTAGACCGTACCACTCCATACAAACCAAACCATTCGTAAGTACACCAGATAATCAAAAATGATTTCTCCATTCCTTGATACAAATGTACTGTAATTTTATAATGTTTATAAATTCCACTTTTTTAACTTGATGCAGACCTAAAGAGTCGTACTCTACCCTTTCGGTCGTCACCCGGCTGTAGTTGTATATGTTGAAACACATTATATAGTTGACACATAAACAATAAACACATTGTATAGTTGTATATGTTGAAACACATTAATTTGATTTAACTTTTATTTTACGTACTGTAGGGTAAATAAAGGAATTTGAAAAGAATGTTACAGCTAGACATGGACCTGAAATATTTTAAATACTGATAAAATTCAAGAATTTTTGTGTTGAAAAAATGTTTTACATGCTACTTTATTAGTAGTAGTATATAATAAAAATAATAATAATAATAATAATCTATGTATGTAAAATCCTTTGTATGTGTGTATTTATGTTCGCTTTTCATTCCTATGCGGCTGGATCGATCTTGATGAAATTCTGCATGGTGATGGTGATTCTGGTAAACCCTGAGAAGGATTCAGTTAGGTCCCACTGATCGGAGGTCAAGGAGATGAGAGGTAAACACTTCTTTTTTACCTTTACCGTGCTTTTGGAGACTATATTTTCTTTTATAAGTGCTAATTAAATAAAATCTTAGTAAACTAATGTGATAGCAAAGTGTGCTTTAAAATGATATAAATTTTTCTGTTTTTATACTAGGTAATAATTTATTTGATTTTTATCTGTTTTTATTTGGCATTTTCCTTTCTTTTTATTTTCCTATCGTCATTTTTACCTTTATTTTTTTATTTATTAAAAAAAAAAATTTAACATTGCAATCTGTTCTGCTGAAATGTGTAACAGAGTGATCGCTTGCGAAATTAAAATTGCTTAGCATTCAAGTCACTTGATTAATATTTTTATCCCGTATATAATAATAGCCTAAGTTATCTGTTCTTCTATCCTCGAATTTATGAAGCGGTTGGACCTGGAATGGATGAAGGCATCCATATTTAATTTTTGATGATTAGGGTTAACAAAATTCAAAGCGACTAAAGCTTATCTTCTCCTAAACTAGCGATCCTATTCTAAAATAAATTGGTATAAATATGCTTCATATCACAACAAAAAGTACTGTCGTCTTTAAAACGTTCGAAATCCACCTCTTACCCCCTTTTTGAGCATTTAATGCCATTATTTCAAGCCTTATTTTCCCTGGTTAAGAGCAAGCGATTAAGTTTATCCATTTATCACATAATAAATAGTTAAAAATAACATTTTTTTTCTAGCATTATGACGTCATTTCTTTCACCAACTCATTGAATCATTTCTTATTTTAAATTATTTAAATATCGTCTGCATTATTTTCATTCGTTTTATCACTGAACTCAGATATTACGTCAATAATTTTCTTTTATATTTGGCGTAAATAATAGATTAGGTACATATGCGATAATTTTAAATTTAATCATCGATTATTTTTTGTTGCAATGACAATTTTCTCACCGGTATCGACAACAAATTCTATCTACCTCCAGGATGTAGGGGACATGGTAGTTTCACTCCTTTACTTCCATTAATTACTGTGGGAAAAAATTGGGAAGAACTTAATGATAATTCCGACGTAGCTAAGAAAACTTTGAATTATCTTTCTAAATGAGTTCAACGTGATTCTAAACTGCATTCACAGTATCGGGAGACTATGAAGATAAACAAATTATTGAGAGTGTACCAGATAATTCTCAGTCAAAAATTAAGCCATTTTTTTTTGCCTGTATTATATGGTACTTTACAATTCTGGAAAATTAAAAATTTTACTGATTCCGTCATATGATGGGCTGTATGCTAGTTTTTTATATAGTCTCGTTTCTTTTTAAATAGCCTCAACAAAACGTAGTTACTTTTATGTTAGTGGAGTGAAAGGATTAATCGGCAAATATAACCCTTTTATGAAAAACATTATTTTGGGATCAATGACCCAATTGGGTAGGGGGGCTAATCTTCAGAGTTCAAATTCCAATGTTGGCACGGATGTTTTGAGCCTTTCGGAATCGTTTTTAAGCAGTTGATATCGGGTAGGTTCTTATTGAAAAATAAATAGATAAAGATAATAATGTTTCATACAAAACCAGTCCTTTATTCTGGTAATGTTAATTACCCAGAGCGAAGGCTGCGAGAAGATAAATACTACCATAAGGTGGCGGATATTAAAAAAACTCTTTTTTGTTTCTTATTCTGAAGCATATTTCGCAAATCAAAGAAGTAAAAATACCCTTTCAATCAAATTTAGCTCAGCTGAACGACCACACTTACCTTAACATGAATTAAAAAAATAAGTATTATCCTCAATTATTAATTTTCTTCTCAAAATTTCAAACATATTTTTACACTAACAAAAAATTACAAAAGTCAAAGGGAAAATCTTAAAAGTAACTCAACACGTTTGATTGTTTTTGAAAACAAAGCATGGATAAGAAAGAAATGTCAGCAAATTTGAAACTAACTCTGTATGAAACGAAAACGAAAACTTTTTACTGACTGACCGCTGTAATTGCGCTGGTTTGCTGGGAATTCCCGCGTGTTTCTCCCGTATTCCAGTTGAAGTCTGAAAAGCGCCAAAAGTAGATTCCAGCAAGACAATAATTTCTTTTATTGATATACCATGTTTGGATGTCATGAAAATTTAATTTTCATTCTGTTGGCACATATAGAAATAGTTCCAGTGACTAATAGTAAGAATTAAGAAAACTAAAAGCTGCTAACTTTAAAAATAATTCTTGATCGCTGAAAGTATTTTATTATCGAAGCGATAAAAGTCACACCTAGTAACCCGTATATCGCCAGATGAAAACAGTCCAGAAAGCTAGAGGAAATAGCCATTTAGTCAGTTGTTCTCACATGAAGTTGCTAGTGCGTCACGGAAGTTCTGTACCGTTTGGCACATCTTTCTATTCGTTTTGACCATGAAAAACTTGTTTGTAGTGAAAAGTATATTTAATTTTCCTTTCTTTTAAGTTGTTCGACAAACATAGACTTACATTTTGCAGAAATTGTTTGAAATGGAATGCCTTGCGAAGTGTTTATTTTTTTCTGCTTTGATAGCTGTGACTTGCGGTAAGTAGTATTACTCTTTTTTTTTAATCTTTCTTTAGGAGTGTGCTTTTTAGTTATTTATAATTAGTCATTAAGATGTGATGTAGATTATTTAATTGTGGATTGGGATTTTAAGTATCATGTTCCATCATGTGTTTCATTAATTTATTTGTATGTGGTATTTGAAGTTGTCATTTTTCGATTTTTTCATCCGATTTGAGATTCTTTCTAAATTTAAAACTTTAGAATTTTGTAAATAATCCGAGAGAGAGATACTGAATTAATACAAGTTAAAACTGAATAAAGAATATAAAAGTAAATGTATATGCTTGATAAAACTTGAAATATGCTGTTAGTATTTATACGGAGTTTTAAATAAACAACCTATATATTACGTTTTTCAGTATTTCAAGAATATATTTTTTTCATTAAAATTTTAATCCTTAAAAATAATCGTGTCTCACTACCAGATCTTAATTAATTATTACTATTATTATATATTCAAGTTATTTTATACGACTTGCTTACATTCTTAATGTTCTACGTATATCTCAAAACTACTTTAAGTTTGTTATTTTTGAGCAAAACAATCCCTATGTTTGATGCTACAAAAATTAAACTAAGTCAAGCTTTGACCTCCTATGTAAGACACTTCCATCTATAAAAGGACCTTTTTTTCGAAATTAGCCGGCTCCAATTGTTATGACGTCAATCTTCGTCAATCATTTGTATTTGCGAGAAAGTTTTTTGACTTTGTTTCCTTTCATTTATTATTGATGCGTGTCGAATTAGAGATTGTTTATATTGCTTCAATGGCTGTATAACTGTCAAAAATTAAAACGTGTTTTCTCATTAGTCTATTAGTCTTCTCCTTGCCCAGGCAAGTCAAAATAATAGGGGCTATTTTCACGTGTAACCGGCGGATAATTTTCACCGTGATTATATATAATATATAAATTTTAAATATATATATACATATATATATATATATATATATATTTAAATACGGTTTGCCCTTGTTTTGGGCATTCGCCCATTCAACATATTAAGTTTGTTGGTGATTTTATTATAAAAGCATTATGATGACCAGAGATTCTCGAATTTTTTCAGCCACAGAGCAGCTTTGAAAGCGGAAATTCAACACGGAGCACAAAATTTTATCTCGCAGTTAAATACTATATTTAGGAAATACAAGGACGAAATAGCATTGACGATACAAGGTAGTTTCGTCATTTCAGCTTAATGACTGACTATATTTCATCGTTTATTGTTTTTGTATTTATTTTGTAATTAAAACAACGTAAATTTGTTTTATCGATTGGCAGACGAGAAACTTAGACATTGAATACCGAATACCTTTTACCTGATCGGTGATAGATAAATAAATAATTTATACTCTTATCTTAACACATTGAGACTACAAAGTCATAAAATTTTGAAATTTTTTGCCACCTTTTGTTCGCGATAAATAATCGTAATTTTAAACTATAAAATGTGTTCGACAAAAATATTTTAATTTTAAAAATCGCGGAATACTTTCTTTTTCCCTTGTCACAGTTTGAGAAACTTTGATAAAGGTCGTCAGCATTACTTTCGATGAGTCAATAACACATTCTAAGCATTTTTCAGGTAGTTTAGTAATCAAGGGGGAGGGAGAAAAAGGTATTTGATCTATGTGGGATTCCAAGTAGTCTTTAGACCGGTGGTGATCGAACAGGTGGGCGCAGACTTAAACACGTTGAATGCCACGGCAATTTTAAAAAATGTGTCCTAAAATGACAATTTGATTTAATCACATTATATTATTAAAAACTCTAATTTGTGGACAGAAATTCAACAAAGTCCTGAATTATTTATTTTCCAAGAGCATTGATTTTTTGTTCTTTTCCCAAAAGCCATCTATCGATATTAGCACTGATATACTACGAGTTTATTCGTAACTGCTCAAAAATGGCAAGTAAACACATTACGAGATAACTCGCTGTTGGCTTCCTAGAAAAGAACGCAATCTACGAGTTATCTCGTTGGCAGCCAACGTGTTAAATCAGAGTCCGTGGGTTTTAATTCCATTGCCAGTAATGTTGTATATAGCCATCCTTTAATCCCTTGCCTGTGGAATATATTTGAGAAAAACATGCCCAAAATTGATACTTTTTCTCTTTGATTTTGTTCGTTATTATCAACAAAATGTTTGATTATTTATAATTTCAAATTTATAGTTTTCAATATATATTTCAAATATATATTTTTGAAAAAGAAAACACAAAAATTTAAAAGAAATAGCTATTTTTAATATTTTTACATGTATGGGAAATGTTAATGGATTAGAGTAAGTTTTGCTCAAATTACAGCAAAATAAATCAAATGACATAATTTTCATAATAAATATAATAAACTAATACAACAATATTATTATCAATATCAACTGTCATGAATTTGATGTCTTTCAGATTCCTTCGAATTTCAAAAATCCTTTACAGTATACGGGAAATAGCGACAAATGGCGCGAAACTGCCGAACTATTCTCGGAAAAGTATCTCTATTGGGAAAATGGCATATTAAATATTATGTATTGGACGAACCGATTTTGGGCTTCGCGGAATTGAAATACCGTTTTTGCTCTTCAACTCAAATCGGGCATTCCAAATTTGGCGCATTTTTGCGTTGCCCTAACGAAGTTCGAGCGTCATGGCAGAGGGTTAACTCTGTCGCTTACTTACTATATGAAAATCTAAGAAAAGAATCATTATGAATTGTTATACTTCAGATAGCGTTCTATCTTATGTAGAAAAAATGTAATAATGTATTAATGTCATGATTATATGAAGTAAAATTCAAAGAATCTCATAAAAGGTTTGAATGTTTTGAGTTGGTGTGATTTGCAAATACATGTAGATTTGGAAAAATTTAACAAAACAGAGTATTGTGATAAGTTGTATATTTAACATTTTGCGTTTCTATAAATGATATTTTATAAATTATTAGCGAAAAGACAAAGACAACATTCTGTTTTTTCAAAGGACGTAACCAAGGAAAAGGGGTTTGGGGATTCAAACACCCTAAATTTTCAGACGCATTTTACTATTCGCACAAAAGATATATATATATATATATATATATATATATATATATATATATATATATATTAAAAAATATTTTGTTTGGTTATACAAATTCGAATTTTTTTAAGCCTGTTAAGGCCCAACGTCCTTTTTTAGGAATAGCTACAAAAATAGCTTGTAGAATTTCTGTTTTCTAGGGTTTTCTTTTTTTTTTCTCGGAGTTTTCGTTTTCAGCAAAGGATAGATAACAATCCAACACAAACTCTACCCATTTCCTGAGTATCTGCTATTATTTATATATTTTTTTTTTCATTAGGATCGACAATTTATGATTTTTTGAGCCTCTGACATAAGTTTATTTTTTGATAGGTATTTCGACTGAAAACCGTGATAAATAGCTTTATAAAGATTGACTGTACAGTACTGTGTTTGCATGCAATGCCAAATATATCTCTTATCATGAAGTTTTTTTTTTATATAAATAACATCTTATGATGTTTAAAAGAACAACCTGTTATTAATAAGACGGGCTCTAATATTTAATGTTGTTTGAAGTTGATATTTGCTTTAATCTGGGAATTTTACTGTAAAAGAGCCGCAGTAGCTTATTTTGCAAAGTCGTATCCTATCTGGAGAGTTTGACTCGAGGTTCAATCAAGCCAAAGATCCAACGTGTTCATTAATAGCTGATGGGACACTTAAAATAGGTTTGTTTGCAATGCCCAAGCCTCCAAGTTCAAACGATACTTCTGGAAAAGGCAGGCCGAGTTTAAGAGTCTTCTGTTTCTAAATTACAAGGACCCAGCGGAAGCAATGTTGCTCGCTTTCTTATCTTTCTGCCGAACGATGGCCGATTGGTTAGGGTGCTGAACCGGAGTTCGTCGGATCCCACTATGGCATGAATGTTCGTAGCCGTTCGGAATCGGCTTTAAGCAGTAGGTCCCGGTCTCATTATACCTCGTGTTGCAAAAAGTAGATCGTAGCACTCCAAACCAAACCAATCCAATCCTTATCTTTCCTTAAGCTACACGTACTTCTGGTGGTGCTAAATGAGTAACAGCATGGTATCCGTGTTTGGCATAAAGATATCTTATCTGTATTGCCAGCTGCAATGAAGAAATAAAAGTTCATAAAAACTGATATTTAAGATATTCATCAACGTGTATTTGTCAGAAATAGTTAGAGTATTAAAGGGTTGTTTAAACGTACATGTATGTTGCAGTCATTTAAAAAGAAATGCAAACTTTTTGAAGTAAAAACACATTCGTTAAAAAAAAACCTTATCAGTTCTAGTATCTCTTGGGAAAATATGCATTTAAAGCTTAAAATGAAATAATTTGGTGGAAGCCTTTTTAATTTCACCCGCATTTCAAAAGTGGGCATTTTGTCTTTATTAACATTTTATCATACAATCCGCTTATTTGTACCCTTTTTATTATGGGAGCACAATACATGCAAAGAAACATCGCTGCCTAATGCCTAAATAACAGGTAAAGCCCTCCCTATGAGTGGACAACACATAAATACAACAAGTGAATCTGTCACTTATCACTTGACCAGATATGTACATGATTATTACTTGAATAAAGTTTGGATTTGCTGATTTATTTTTAAATGAAGACTCAAGTAGATTTTTTACAAAGGCAAATTAACTTTATTCCTGTAAAGACAATTTTTATGCAAAATAATTTGCGATATTTCAATTCTCCAGCAACTGTTTTCTGCTCTATTCCTCTTTGTAAATACTTCAGATGTTCGTATTCTAAATGTGTGTTCAAAAAACGATATATATGATATGCAATAAAAATAATGCAATAAAAAAGTGAAAACTCTTTCTGCAAATCTTTTCCTAACAGCGACGCTGTGCTTCTGCCTTCCTTTCAACATATCTCAGACCTCAATTTTTCAATGTTGTGCTACCAACTGTTATCAAGAACTCAATTAAATTTGAAGCCATATATATACAGCTTAGATGTATAGGAGATATCCCTCCAGTAAAAAATTTTGCTGAAAAATTATATAAGACTATTTTATCATTTAAATTTATGCCTCGAATGATGTTCAGATGAATAAGAGAGGGTTAATAATTAACAGAAATTTGGAACACCAAACAGGGATGATTCTGATCCGAAATTCTCCGATATTTTCTTCAGACCATCCTTTCTATATCTATTGTCTCAAAATAGATAGTATGAATGAAAGGAAACAAAAAAAATACATATATTTTTTTGTTTTATCTAATTAATTTTTTTTAAATATAAAAAATTTGGATAATATGCATTTTAGATCAAATAAGTAGGGAAACATTTATCCTTTAAAAATATGTTAAAATTTAAATTTATGTATCAAGGTTAAGAAATTGATTTTTTTTTTCTAGAGAATCAACATACAATCACTTATTGATGTATGTGTGTTCGTATTATTTTATACAGAACACTCTTATGTTTACAACTCTATAATAAGGTGATCTTATATTAGAATATATTGATATATCGATACTTGGTAATCGGTATATCACAATATTAAAATTCAGATATCATCCAGCTCTAATTTCGCCATGTGGAAATTAACCTTAATATAATTTTTATTTTAAATTAATAGTGCTTACATTTCCCAATAATTTTGTGTTATGTTCCGAAATTTTTTTTTTACTTACTTAGAATCACACGTGACAAAAACTTCATATAGCATTAATTTCTTATGAGAGCATCAGATATGACCCGTGCTAAGTGACTGCATAAAAAATTTTTAAAACAGGTTTCGTGCTGTATTACGTTTTGGAAACACAGACTGTTTAAACACTGAAAAAGCGATGTAACATCGAGTTCGCTTTTTCTTTCTTATTCTTACTGCTTGATTACAACGATTTTATTGAAATCGCCATTGTAAATAATCTGAATTCGAGTGTGTGCAGCACAGCTGTTCCATCACATGACGGTATCAAAACAAACTCTAGACTGCAAGTCTAGTGTTTGTTTTGATGTCACCATGCTCCTAATCAAATTACACTTTACTGTGATCACTTACTTCTTTCTTAAAGCATGTATTTAAAAATAAATCAACTAAGTAGTATATTTTGAAAGCTTCGAATTTCTTAGTTAGGTTACTATAAATGTTCGACTAGTTTATTCTCCAAGAGAACGAGTTAAGCATTTTAATTCAGGTTCTTACGCAGACCCGCAGTTCGAGATCTTTATCTTTAATTCATTACTTCTCTCGGACAATCCACGTATTTTTCAAGAGTGAGTACTTAGAAAATTGACCTCGGCCGATTAAACAGTATGGCGTTATCAGAAAGTCTGTTGCTTAATTTTGCATCGTTTCCACGTACTGTGCTGCTTCAGCGTGAGAAGGCACTTGTATAGCTCTCTTCTAACCCATACACTTTTATAGGTCGGGAAACAAAACCTTCTTTTACGACTTAAAATTTGCATGTGTTATTTCTAAACAGTAGAATTACAGTCTGTTCTGCATTTAAATGTAAAATATGACCCTTCTTTTTCGACGGACTTTCGCTCTTCGCTCTAAAAATGTGCTTTGCTTTTCTCAAAAAACTAGCATATAGCCCGTCATATGACGGGATCAATAAAATTTTCAATATTAAAGAATTGTAAAGTACCCTTTAAGGCAGGTAAAAAAAAAAATGGTTTGTTGTTTGGCTGAGAATTATTTTACAACAAAATATTACCTTAAGAAAATTATTTACGTAATATCTAAGTTTAGTGATAAAACGTATGGAAATAATGCAGAAGATATTTAAATAATCTAAAATAAATGATTAAATGAGATGATTAAAGGAATGATGTCATAATGCTAGAAAATTTTTTTATTTTTACCTATTTATTATGTGATAAATCGATACATTTAATCACCTGCTCTTAAAATGGAGCTTGATATAATAATGGTAATACGTGAATTTAATAAAAAAAATCATAAAAATTGTAAAATTTAAAAATAGTAAAACAACTTTAGGAATAAGAATTCAAAAGAAAAAGCAGAAATTATTAAATTAATTAGACATTTAGAAAAATTCGGTTAAGTCGGGGGCAGAACCATTAATCTGAGAAGTACGACGATCAAATGGGCAGACACTCTACCCCATGTGCCAGCTTACACGTGGTGAAGGAAATGGTTAGAGTATATAAAGGTCAAATAAAAACAGTCCAGAAATTTAAATATTGCACTCCGCCCTCGCCATCCTATAATAATGAATGTAGTATAGAATAAGGCTTGAAATAATAGCATTAAATGCTCGGAAAGTAGGGGATGAGGTGGATTTCGAACTCGCTTTAAATTTCACTAACCCTAACTCATAAAAAATCCTATATGGATGCCTGTATGTATTCCAGGTACAACCGCTTCATAAATTCGAGGACAGACAACTTAGGCTATTATTATATAGGGGATGTTTATTACTTTTACAAAACAACTAAACCAAAACCTCCCCCCCCCAAAAAAAAAGTGGGCATTTTGTCTTTATTAACATTTTACCACCGTACAATCCGCTGATTTGTGCCCTTTTCATTATGGGAGCACCATACATGCAAAGAAACATCGCTGCCTAATGACTAAATAATAACAGGTAAAGCCCTCCCTATGAGTGGACAACACATAAATACAACAAGTGAATTTGTCATTTATCGCTTGACCAGATATGTACATGATTATTACTTGAATAAAGTTTCGATTTGCTGATTTTTCTTTTAAAATGCAGTCTCCAGAAATAGATTTTTTACAAAAGCAAATTCATTTATTCCTACAAAGACAATTTTAATGCAAAATAATTTGCGATATTTATAAAAAATAAGTAACTTTTTGTTTGTAGAAAATGCGCTTATTTTGCCATTAAAGTTTTATGTTTTAAATTTTTTCAAATTGTTTTTTGCATGTTGGAAATTGTATATGACATTCAAGGAAATATTTTTAACTGTTGATTGTTGTAATACAAAGAGTTAAAGGGGAAATAAAACTGAAGACAGTGAAAAGGAAGACCACCTGTACATTCTTTTCTACTTCACCGCCCACTTTCTACGGCTTCCTGGCCGGAAGACGAGATTGCATAATTTTAAGGAAAGAGGAGGTTAACTTTTCTTTATCACCCCACTTCGTCCGAGGTGTGATGCATTTTAACTATGTCAGAACACAACCCCACTTCCCAGAAGGGTTTAGGAATCGTGGTTGACTTGAAGATAATTGACAAATAATAATTAGTGATGAACTGGATTGCTTTTTCCAGGAAATCTTTGGATTAACCGCTGAGAAGTTGTTTAATTCAGGAATGAGCAAATTACAGATTATTTATTTTTCTACTAAAATGTTTATTTATGAGTGTACACTATGTATTCCAGATTGGGTGGGTCGATCGAGATGAAATTTTGCATGGTGATTCAAGTAAACACTGGAACAGTTTTAGGCAGTTCAAATTGTTCAAAGGTCAAGGGCATGATGGAGGTAGAACACCTTTTCGACTTCCATTGAGTTTGGGGATTAATATTTTGGCGCCATTTTTGAATATTTTTCTTTTAATAATATGCTTAAATAATTAAAATCTTTTGTGCAATTTGATTAATGAAATGTTTAAAATGCGCCACAAGACGTAAGTTTTAGTGCTTTTTGGCTAGGTTTACTATTTTTCAGATTATGAATAATAGTAAATAATTTAATTTTAATATGAATTAATTGTAATTATTTTATTTAGCATATTTCTTTTATTTTTAGTTCAATTTTGCCATTTACTTCAGATTAAAATCTGTTCCTCTGATGTGGTAACAAAGCAATCGATTGCGAAATTAAATGTATTTTGTATTTTATTTATGCCACGTAGGGCAGTTCTTACCAAAGTTGATTAGAGCTAATCAGCGATTTTCATTGTACAAATATAGCAAATCTTTGATTTTCTTTAATCGACTTTGGTGAGATTTAAATCTTGATATTTTTATAGCTACCTTAATTCCTTTTATATATTGGTGTTAAAAACGCTTTTACTCATTCTTTTGCCAAATGCAAAGATAAATCGCCAAAATAGTGGTCTTTTTTATATATAAGTATATGAAACGAATTACTATAAAATAAGAAAGAAATCTTCTAGGGGAAGGCACTTGAGCTCTTTAAATAACCCTCTCCCTCTGGTTTGAAGCACTACAAGCCATTGTTTGTTGGTCGCGAGCTAATTAGATTGTGACTTACTGCGTAAAGCCGATTAAATACGACAGTTGAAAAATGACACAGAGGAGAGCTCAGATGATTTTCTCTTACTCAGGTAAAGTGCGGTTCAAATGCACAGCGATAATACCGAAATTTAAGTTCTAGATTTAATAAATATCCATATGTTTGAAAAATATAAACATGCAATGAGTTAAATCAATGATTTAAGCTTAATTGCGTATAATCATCAAATAAGATGACGATGTAATGAAACAAGTTCTAACCAATTTTGAATATTGTTCTTCGTTTTTATGAGGTACTTGATCTTTAAAACGCCCTTTAAAGTCTCCTGATGTGATCTATCATAAGATGAACTTAATATAAACATAGGAATTCCCAACGTCTTCGCTGGGCCAGGGCCTGATTAAAGCACGAGCCAACTGGGTAGTGGCCCTGAGTCCTTTGATTTTTGGGACTTTAAAGTTTTATATATATTTTTTTAAAAAGTAAGTTTAATTTTGTGAGTGTGTGTTTTAATCTAACCATCAAAATGTAAAAATCTATCTGGTAATTTTTCAAGCAATATTTCGCGAAACTTTACTCAAAAAGTTATAAAAAAGCAAATGGTAGTTTTCTCATTGGAAACTATAGAAACCAAATAACAAATTTATACATTTTTGATACTTATAAACTTCTTAGTATCGTGAAGGTTTGGCTTAGGTTTGGTCTCTACTTTTTTGCAATACGAGGGATAATGAGACCAGGACCTACCGCTTAAAGCTCATTTCGAACAGCTACGAATATCCATTCCAAAGTGGGATTCCAACCTATAAATTCCGGTACCGAAGATCAGCGCCCTAATCATTCGGCCATTGATCAGCATATATAGTATCGTGTAAGAAAGCTGTTATAATTTGTACATAAGTTGTTATAATATTTAGATTGAATGACATACTAATCCTTACGGGTCCCCGAATAAACGCCAAGTCCTGAGTCCAACTTTGTACTGACCGGGCCCTGCGTAGGCCGCATTGGAGGAGCATCTTATGTTTAAGGGCAGCAATGTATGCATGTAGGTGTGTGTTTGTATAAATTTGACCTGAAAAGGGAAAACAATACATTAAAACTTTTATTATGATTATTCATAAACTAACGATAGAGCAGATAAAAGAATTCAGAAACATGCATAAATGGTTATAGTTATATTTTAAACTAAACTGAACTCCTCGACGCAACAGCCCAACTTGGGGGGACAAGGCCTACGGTGCTCATCTCCGTTTCAGAGAACAAGGGCTCTGGGGTGGGAAGCATATATCCTGGTTAGGTGGTCAACCTTACGTGGAACCCAGCATTTAGTTCCCAATCACACTTGGTGCTTAGTTTGTCTACCCACTAAAGGGATGAAAGTCTGAG
Organism: Pardosa pseudoannulata; assembly: GCA_032207245.1. Taxonomy (NCBI): domain Eukaryota; kingdom Metazoa; phylum Arthropoda; class Arachnida; order Araneae; family Lycosidae; genus Pardosa; species Pardosa pseudoannulata. The sequence continues at coordinate 52,473,421 of CM063508.1, forward strand.
TCAACCTTGCCCAGCCCGGGATCGAATGTTGGACCTATATCGTGGGTTTTAATTATAATAATCAGTAAATCAATTGAATAAAATACAGTAGAACCTCTTTTTAATGACCCCATGATACAACGACCCCTTCGTTAGAACGACCATCTTAAAAAGTCCCAATTATTTTACCATAAGAATAATGTTAATTTTGAATCATTACAACGATCCCAAGCGTATTATTTTTCGTTAGAGCGGCCGCCAATTTTAGACCGCAGAACTCATGAGCAAGTGGGCTAATTTAAAATTATTGTACTGTGGTGCAACTTCAAGAAACCTGTACTCCTCTCTTTGTGTTTGCTTAAAGGACCCTTTCGTCACGTACGACATTGATGTCCTAGGTAGATGACACTCCAGATACTGATGAAATGACCTAGCTCCTCAGTGTCAAATTTTCGGATCTTCAATTATCTTTTGATGAGTTTGTTGCGGTAGACGAAATTTTACAATGCTGCGAAGAAAATTTGAATGAGGACGATTTTATTGCCCGTATTACCGGAAATGAAGAAATCTGCAATTCCGACGACGGAGAAGAAATCGTTTAAGCTTTGGAAAAAGTGAATGAAAAGAACCCTTCAATGCAATCAATGCCTCTGGTCAATATTTTGAAGGACAATTTAATTCTGAAGATATTCTTCAAAATCTAACGGATATGGAATCAGTGATAATGAAAATTCCCAAATGAACTTGAAACAGGCGTCAATCAAAGAATTTTTTCAAAAATTCAGTAATAGAAATACAAATAAATAGAAGTGTTCTCTAGGTATGTACTGTTCCATAATTTCTTTACTCAATTTTTTTTTATTATTTTTTCAATTCGTTACAACGACCATATGATGTTGGTCCCACAGGGAGTTGTTATTCCGAGGTTTTACTGTATTTACTAAAATAAATGCGATATTTTTTAATTCTAACGCAAGTCCGAAAGCTTTATTGAAGTCCACTATTTGTTCTCCTCTGAATAAGGGGAAATAGTATTTTTTGGAGACTTAAAATCTGCATTATAGCAACTATTTTTCGATTCAACATAATTGTTCTGCTTCTTTTAGAATGACTTTTTTTACAAGATCTTTACTAACACTCTCTTTAAATATTTATTTGGTTTTTGGATTACAAGTAGTACATTTTTTTTATTATAATATAAACAATATACGCTATATGAATAAAGTGAAATTCCCTTACAAACAATATTTCAAATGAGCATATATCAAATACATGTAATATATCAAATTGAAGTTAAATATGTGTTTTACTCTGAAAATATAATTTTTATATGGGTTTAACATTTTAAAATTTAAAAATATTTAAAAACTTAAAATATTTAATATATTTAAAAAATTGTCTTTATCATGGTATAAAATCAAATATATTCCATGTATTAATATAATTAAGTTTCATAGAACATAAATCATAATTAGCTAATATTTGGATTAAAATGTAATATTCTATTTTATAAATTTCAAAAGTTGTTTTGACGGTAACTGACTTATATTTTTTTATTTAGTGTACACATTGTATGTTTTTAAGAAAGGTATTGCTTTATATAACAGAATTATTTTTTTTTTATAAAGTTATGCACTTATTTAATAAGGAATATAGGAAGAGTATCATATACACTATCATTATATTATTCAAATTTAAAATATATCGTTCATATAGGAAAAATAAATATTAAATATAATAATAGTAAAAAAATCATTATATAACATATTATATTATATATCATTATATTATTAAAATATAAAATATATATCATTCATATAGGAAAAAATATTAAATATAATAATAAATATTATATATTATACTATATATCTTTATATATTAAAATATAAAATATTTATCATTCATATAGGAAAAATAAATATAATATCATTATATAACACATTATTATATTATATATCATTATATTATTAAAATATAAAATTATATATAGCATTCATATAGAAAAAATAAATATTGAATATAATAATAATAAATAAATATTATATACCATATAACATATATTATATTATATATCATTATATTATTAAAATACAAAATATATATTATTCATATAGGAAAAATGAATATTAAATATAATAATAAATGTCATTATGTAACATATTATTATATTATATATCATTATATTAAAATATAAAATACATATCATTCATATAGGTAAAATAAATATTAAAAATAATTATAATAAATAAATATATGTCATTATATTATTCAAATTTAAAATATATATATTCGTATAGGAAAAATAATTTTAAAAAATATAATTATAATAAATAAATATGTCCATATATTATTCAAATATAAAATACATATCATTCATATAGAAAAAATAAATGTTTATCATTCATATGGGAATTTTATTTTTTTTATTCGAAACAGAACAGAACATTATTTTATTTTGAATAAAAAATTTTAAAGAAAAATTTTCATCTTGAAAGGTAGTTTCCCCTTAATACATAGACTGTAAATTTTATACGGCGAATGTTCTTGCTTAATGAATTGAAAAGATGCGGTTTTTGTTAGCATTGCTTTCGAACTACATCAACTAACTCTTCCCGAATGAAAAATATTTATCCAAATCCTAAATAAAGAGCATTTCTGAGTATTTATTTCACTTATCTTATTGTATATCTGGGAAATAGGACGAGTCGGATTTTTCATCGCTTGCAGTAGTTTTTCTTTGGTAAGAGTAAACAACTAAGATAAACTTTACAGAGTGGCTTACCAAGGATTATATTTAAAATAAAATGTAGCAACAAATTAGCTGAAGTATTTAATTTTTCAAATAATCATCTGAAGGTTTCTGGGGGGAAAAACTCGCACATGGAAATTTATAGGTGTGTGAGCCAGCCAATCAGGGTTATTAATGATTAATCACGTGGCGTACGCTTAATGACGGGGGAAAAGCGAAACTAATTAAATAAAGCGTTATATAAGAAAGGCGGAGTTAGAAAGAATTAATTTAGGTGTTTCGGACTCGCTAAATTGATATAAATAACAAAAAACAGTTGTTAAGTTTTACCATAAAAGGATATAATCATCCGAAAATTATTTTAAGATAGACTTAATTGCGTTGGTTAGTTTTTTAGCTTAAAAATATCATTACACACATATATATATATATATATATATATATATATATATATATATATATATATATATATATATATAACACAAAATTAAATATTTTTTAATTCTAAACTTAAAAATAATGAACACTTCTGAATAGTTCATAAATTTACCTCCTCTAATCAGAGATTTTACTGAATATTGTCTTTTTTTTTTTTTTTTTTTTGTTCTGTAAAACTTCACTCGGATACCCTGTCTTTTCTTATGAAGTTGTGCGTATTCTTGTTTAGTATCAAATATCTTATAACGACACTGTAGTCCAGGGCAGAACATTTCATTTTTACTTCTTACAGTTTATGCTAAAGGCATGCTTCATAGCTTTTCTACTTTATCGTTAAAAAAACTGAATAAATAAAAGCTGTGCACTGTTGTGGCCTCTCAGGTGAATAACCTTGAAGCAATTGCTTTAGAAGTAGCTGCCTATCAATTTACGGAGTTTCCGCTGATTTCTCCTGTGGTTTTTTTCTTCTCGAGAATGCAATTAGTTTTGTTTATTTATATTTTATTTTTATAATTGACACGGTAATGCATATATTCATGTAGGATAATTTTTTGTTATCGCCTAGCTAAAAAGTTTAGGGTTATTATTCATTATAAAAATGAAATGAAAAGCACTTCTCCCTGTAAAAGTTACTAATGGTTTTTTTTTAAGGTTATGGAGGTCACTTCTGTTTTATGGAAGTCATTACCCGAACTCGTCCGGTAAACATGGTCACTTGTAAACAATTTTTTCTTCTTGTTTATCCCCTGTAATTCACCTTTGTTTTGAAAATATTAGACAAATATGTTAAATGGATTTTGTTTACCAATAGGAAATGTTAATGGCAATCATTCAGTTTTAGTGTTTCCAGCTGTTTTGATAACCATATCGTTAAAATATATTCAAAAAGTTCACGAAATCATCAAAAATTTTTATAAGGTGGCCAGATTTCATTGAAAAAAATTATTGGACCGTGAATCAGAAATATTCTCCCATCCCTTACGGGCAAAAAAATATTGATAAATTATTACCAAAAAAACTTTACCTCCAAATTTTTTGTTTGTGATTCTTTTCGAGCAAATGAAGGTAATATAAATACGGGTAGTATAAATACGGGATAATTAAAGGGTTTAGTAGAAATTTGGTCTACTTAGGGAAAGTATCAGAAAGATGTGACGTATGGCCACTTTACGTTTTGAACCAGTAGACTTCTTTCTCCCTCTCTATTATTAATGGCTTTGTTACACTAAATCTTTCTCTTTTGGGCATTACAATAAAGTAGTACTTTGGTTTATAATTCAACATGTACATGCCGAATGATAACCAAATGGGTAAAACTACTCTTTGGTACTGGAGTTCGTGGGTTTGAACCCCATTATTGGCATAGATGTTCTTAGCCATTCTGAATTGGCTTAAAGCAGTAGGTCCTGGTCTCATTAACTCTCGTGTAACAAAAATAGTAAATAGTAGCTTCAAACCAACCAATCATCAACTTGTACATTGTGTCGTTACTGAAACTGTACTAACATCTTTTGGATTAGACAGAGTACTGCTGTCAGGGCCGTAGCCAGAAATTATTTTCGGAGGAGGACCAAGGGAGAAAGACATATTTATTTGTGAATTATGCTTCAATTGATGTAAGGAAAAGCGCTGCATTTTCAGAATACAATACCGAAAATACAGTGTTGTATTTCCGGCCAGCGGCCTAGCAAAATTTTATGGTCTCAGCGTTTTTTTTCTAAGAGAATAACTGTACTTGTTCATTAACAGCTAGGCAGATAGCCCATAAACACACAAACGTGGGACATTATCTATCAACAAAATGGTCTTTCAAAGTTTCGGGGGGGGGACCTGTCCCCCAAATCCCTCCCCCTGCCTACGGCCTTGACTGCTGTAGTACGAATCATCTAATAAGCTAATAATTTTAATTGTGCTCATATGGTGCTCATTTGGCTCTCATTGCTTGTCGGATTATACAACAGCAAACTGAAATCGTTAAAACATACCCTATTTTGAGGTATGGTGAAGGGAGATATGATATATTTAGTTTAAAACAGGGATGGACAAACTTTTTCGGCCGCGGGCCAAAAATCGAAAGAAAATAAATTTGGCGGACCAAGATACATTTTTCTAGAATTTTAAAAACAATATACAAGTACCTAACGGTTTAAATACATCATTGAGATGAATGAAATTGTAATTTCATTTTTGAAATATACTGAGGTTCGAAGTGAGATGTACTGATTTTAAGAAACGATGCTAAATGCTCATCTGTCAGTCTACTTCTGAAATTATTCTTTCTAAGGTTCAAAGTTGAAAACACTTGTTCACATATAAGAAGCAAATATACAGCTGATCTTCTGGGCGTGAGATAATAAATTTGGGATATAATATTTAAGCAAAGTAGAAAAGGAGATGGATATATAATGTATAAATATATATTTCTTTTAATTTGCCTCGGACTGGCAACTTAAAATTCTATCCGCGGGCCGGATAAAACCTTCCGGCTGGCCGGAGTTGACCCGCTGGTCGTAGTTTGCCCATCCCTGGTTTAAAAAATACCTTAAAGCACTGTTCAGGTTTGGGATTACTAAGTATAACGAAGTACATGTTATGTACCTAATACACTGTAGCTGCCCTGTATAGAGAACAAATAATAGAACTGGAAGTAGATAAACTCCAATAGTTTTGTTTGATTTATTTTTATTTTGACTCTCGATTTGAAATTTTGAATATGAAATACTTTTTCTATAAAATAATAGTTATTTTTGTTTGGAACTTACATTTCGTGGGAGAACCCTCAGATTCTGTGGAATAGTAGTTCGCTGTTGTTATCAACATAGAAACTTGCATGACATTCGTCTGGAACTGTAGATTCTATGGATGGTATTGTTTCGCGTTGGCGGATCAATTGAAGATAAATTGTTTCTTCATTTCTTTTCTTTTGAAAAGCTTAATAATGAATATAGTAGTTATATTTCATTTTACCATACATATAGTCAGTATTTTCTATCTTTTTTTTTAAATTTTTATACTATTTTTTCAAAAACTGGAACCATTTATTTTCACTTAAATAATAACCCGGAAGAATGGTAAAATAGCAAATATATTATCTATGATTACGAAACGTTGCTTTAGAATAACACAAGAGAGGAACGTTTCAAAAGCAGTAAATTGTTGATGGACACTTGTCTATTGAAAAAGTACATAGATTAAAGAGTAATATTCGTGTTCATTTGATTTTACTGCTTATGGACGGTTCACTAAACGTTTTCAATGCCATTTATTGCACGACGTATTAAAAGATAATACTGAAAACATGTTAATTCTTGCTAAATACATGAGGTAGAAAGATTAGAACGCTACTGTTGTAGGTATAAAACCTATTTATTTATTTTTTATTGAGTCGTTCAGCTTCTAAACGAGGAAAATATTATTAGTTTTATCACGAATTTATTTTACCGCATTTCCTGCCTTGTAATAAAGAAAACATTTTAGTCTCTATATTTAAAAAAAAAAAAAAAAAAAAAAAGATTTACTTTCGTTGTCTGAGCCTATAGAAAGCTATAAATGATATTTCTCCTCAAGGCTAAGATAATTGGTTGGTATAAATTAGCACCAGCAAGCATTGGGCTTCTTGCAATTTGAATTTTCTCTTTTAATGTTTTGTTTCGATGCGCTTTAAATAGAATATAACTAAGATTCGTTTTGCAACTAGCACTATTTCCACTTGCTGAAAAACACAACAGTAATAATGGTAATAGATAAATATATTATCTCAAATTACGAGAGTTTCTTCAGAAATATCCCGTAAGAAAGTTTCCGAAAGCAGTGAAACACTGGAGAACCCTGATTTAGTAATATAAGTAATTCGGTGAACAGTACCTTTGTCAAACACGAACCTGGTTCCATAAATCTGTGGGTTCGAATGACTTCTTAGTGCAAGATCGTCAACTGACAGAGAGGTCCAGATTTTGAAGAAAAGAGCTACAACCCCCTTCCGGGGGTGATCAACTAGATAGTTTTCTTCCGTGGTGTTGTTACAAACGCATTGCTCACATTAATAAATTATTAAAATTATTCCCAGTGTAACGGTAATGGTTTCTGAAGCCAAATATTCAGAGATATTCTTATGCATTAATAAATTATATGCCGTATATAAGAGAATTGCGCCATTTAAAATTAAGTTGTAACTTCGAACACCAAAAACGTTACAACATACTGCCATCGTATTTATTTCTTGTAATGTACTGAACTTTAGCTAGTATATCTGTACAACCGTGACTTTTTTCCTTGTTTGATGTGATTTGGATCTACCATTTTGCTACACAAGGTATAATGAGACCGGGACATATTGCTTAAGGGCGATTTTCAACGGTTACGAGTATCCATGCCAGCTGTTCTATTTAACCTATGAACTCTGGTACATTGAAATGTAAATTTGAGTATGTGTAGGAGTGGTGATACAGGAAATTTTTTAGAGCACAGTGTGTCACAATACCGAAGTATGGGCCTGAATGAGTATAAGCTGCTCTTAATGCTTGCTTCATGAACAAATTGACAGTATGCATCTCACAAAGTCCGAGTTTAAGTACACACATATTCGATTTCAATATTAAAGAAGACAATAATACTACAAAACATTGATCATATTAAACACTCAAAATGTGGACTTAGAAAATCGTGGATACAAACGAAGGGGCTCTGAGACCACTCGATGTCCCGTTCCACAAGTTCCTATTAATACAAGCCGAACGATGACCGAATGGTTAGGATGCTGGCCTTCGGAACCGGATTTCGTGGGTTTGAATCCCACTATGGCATGGATGTTCGTAGTCGTTCGGAATCGGCTTTAAGCAGTAGGTTCCGGTCTCATTAGCCCTCGTGTTGCAAAAAGTAGACCGTAGAGCTCCAAAACCAAACCTATTAATTCAAAACATACATTTCTGAAAGAATAACTTCCGAGAGAGTCCCTTTTTATAAATTTGGGGGGACAAATGGTGTAGTTCGAGACAGTGAAAACCACATTCAAATATTCGAGTTATTTTCTGGGAATCCTAAAATTTGGCGTGTTTTCCCTAGTTGACGACAGAAAATCCTACCTTGGAAAATGCTGTAGAACCAGTATTTTTCGGACTATATTGCACTTATCTATAAATAGTATTTTTAAAAATTATTTAGCATGTCTATAGATGGTTAAGGTATCAGGTCATGCGCTCAACGCTGTAACACGCATGTTTGGACCATGTTGTCGAAAGCGAGAGATGTTAAACTTTGCATTATTTTCTCAATAAATATCTATTTAAAAACAGTCTCATGAATTTTTCGAGGGATTGATTATTTTGATATTTAGTGTTAATACATCTCATAATCTTTTAAAGAGGTTCTGTTTATGATCCGTGGTAACTGTCGGCAAAAGCAACGCTCTCGTAACTGGAGGGTAGCGGATTCTGAACCCGGGCAGCCTAAGATCCGCCGTGTTCATTAAAGGTGACCGGGGCACGTAAAATATGTCCGTGGTCACAATGTCCTCCAAGTTCTCAATCAATATCTCTGAAGGTGGCAAGCCAAGCCTATGGGTCAGGTTTCAAAATTACGAGGACCCACTTGAGAAAAAGTCGTACTTTCATCCTTGACGTGCTCGCTAAAGTGAAAGACGCACCCCTTTACCTTAATATGAGTAGCATATGGCTAAATCGTGCTTGGATTGACCAAGTGCATCAGAAACAATGACAGAGGTTCGGTTTTTAACCAGAGACAGTAAAGATTGAGTAATCATAGAGAGCGGATCCCTCTGCGGTTGATAACAAGAAAATAATTACTTATTTAGTCCAGCCTGAAGACTGATATTTGTAGGATATCAGCAGAATTTTTATGATTATTTGTAGTTTGGAATTCGAGTAGAGTTTTTTGGACTGCTGTATAGTATTAACCCCTTCCGGTACGATTTAATAATGAAAAACTGTGCGTGAAGTAACCATTTATTTTTTATTTAAAAAACTTGTTTTATTTTACAATTCTTACATATTCTTAATTAAAATCCACTTTTTACATAATGTTAAGTATCAGAAACGGTAAAATTAAGATAATAGTCTTCAAGCTAGTGGTACTTTTCAAAACAAAGTGCAAAGGAATTCTGAATTGTTTACATCGCCAGGGAGTCTCACTTTTAATTTGATTCTTGTAACACACACGGCATTTCTTAGTAGGTTTTCTTTTATTCTGACTCATCAATTTGGCAGTGACTTGTACCAAGAAACTTTAAATAAACAATATGTAATAGTGACCTGGGATTTCCACAAGTAACAAAAGTGTTGCTAAATTCAGTACACTAGAAATTTTAAACTAAATTAATTATCATATTTATCAGTAACTTTAGTCGCATGACGAGTGTAGCTCGTCATTGTGCGGTATGGAATGAAAAACCAATGACGAGCTAGACTCGTCATTTTACCGGAAGGGGTTAAGAAGAATTTAAAATAAAGTTTATTAGCTAATATCTCAGTGTGTTCGGTATTCTTATTGCTTAACAGTATTATAAGTCTAGCCAGACGCAGAAACGAGAGGGAAAGAACCAAATTCCTACGATAGCATAACGACTTTCAGCTATAACCCTTTAGCATCCTCATTTCGCAAGAAAGCTTCTGTTTTTAATTCCATTTATCCTACTGTACTGTTTCTGTGTATTGTCTATTAAATGTTCGTTTCTTACGATACCATCATTGACCACCCGCTATGATCCACGTTCTAATAATAGCAAAATTTTTATCATACATCGCACGGCAACCAACCAAACCAAACCAGAGAAGCAAGGGCAAGTGTCTCACGTTCTTGTACCAAAGAAAGGGGTATTTGAAATTCGTGACATTTTTCATTAAAATCACAACGATAGCCTTGAGACTACGATATTTACGAAATGATTCCGATAAAATAATAGTTTCGTGAAGTTGACCATTTAGATATTTCTTTTTCAAGAGACAAGTATTTTCAAGGTAGAATGAAGGACGAGAGGAGGTAAAAAGGTCCCTTTTAGAAACCTCATGTCAATGTGAGTCACTGGATTAATCTACTTAATTTTAATTTGATTCATTACTCTAGACCAGAAATCGGTACGTGGGCGACTCATAACTTAAAAAACTCATTGGTATACTACAATTTGTATCGGTTATATGGTCAACTCAGCGGTCCAAAAAATCAGACCATATGTGCGGAACAATACAACCCTATTGAATTATGCAAGTAAGAGCAGTATTATATTCACCTAATAAACAAATAATTATACTTTTAAGATCATTTAAAAAATTAATTCGAGAAGTAGAAACTACATTAAAAATATACATTTTTTTTGGAGGGGGTATTTATTAATTTACCTTACTAATCAAAGT